>JAAGEH010000076.1:35989526-36022903 GCA_011751065.1 Lasiurus cinereus
CTGGCACCCCCATAATTCTGATAATTATTCTGGCACTACCATAATTTTGGTATCTTAAAGTTGTCCCAGAGGCTCCTTACACTATCTTCATATTTTTGTATTATTTTTGCTTTTCTGGTTGAGTGTTTTTTTTTGCTTCATTGTATTTCAAATCTTTGACTTAATTCTTGCGATCCTCTAGTCTGCTGTTAGATCTCTATATAACATTTTTTTATTTCAGTCAGTGTATGCTTAATTTCTAGTTGGTCCTTTTTCATATCCTCGAGGGTCTCACTAAATTTATCGGCCTTTTCTAGAAAATTCTTGAAAAACCTTATAACCATGGTTTTGAACTCTATATCCAGTTGTTTGCTTTCCTCCACTTCTTTCATTTGTGATCTGTTTCTTTGTCTCTGCATTTTGGCTGCTTCCCTGAGTTGATAAGAGTGGCTTTGTGTGCTAGGTGTCCTATCTGGCCCAGTGGCTCAGCCTCCCCAATCACCTGAGGTAGGCACTCTTGGTGCACCCCTTTGTGGGCTGTGTGCATGATCTTGTTGTAGTTAAGCCTTGATTGTTGTTGGTATCACTGGGAGGAATTGACCTCCAGGTCAAATGGCTGTGAAAATCAGTTATGTCTACGCTGGGAAAACTTCTGTGTTGGAGACACCCTTATGAGACAAGACTTACAAAAGCCTCTGTGCTCAGCTTAGATAGGGCGGAGTCTCAGGGCAGAGCAGACAGCATTGGTTCCCTGTCAGCCCTGCCCAAATAGACCCTATATCTCAGTGTCCCCTGGTAATTGCTGAAAGCATCTCTGCGAAAAAGCCACCCTCAAGTTTCACCCACTGCCTGACAGTACAGTTTCTCCTCGAATGAGTCTGGGTCCCCAGAGTCTCACCCAGAACTGGAGTTCAGTGCAGTCAGAAGCTTTTGTTTCCCTCCCACTTGAGAAAGCCAGCCACACACTCAGTTGTCAGTCCTCTCCATGTGTGTTTCAGTACCTCTGCCTCCTGCAGCTCCTCTGAGTCTCAGTGTGCTTTTCTCTTTCCTTCTAGTTATAGAATTTCCACTCAGCCAGCCTTCTTGTGGTTCTGGATGATGTCTGTTTTGTCTTTTAGTTGTAGTTTTGAAATTGTTATGCAAGGCAGCAGTTTAGGTGTTTACCTATGCCGCCATCTTGGTTTCTCCTTTTTATAGTGCTTCTGACTACCAGGCACTGCTCTATCTGGCTCACATATGATAGCTAATACTTCTATGGAGGAGGGATATCATTCCCATTTTACAGATGGAGGAATGAGTTCCCAAGTGGTTTAATAAATTGTGCAATGTTGCATGGTAGGATGACACCAGAGCCTGTTTTCTAACCATTGGGCTCTCCCCCCCTCTCTGGAAGAAAGGTCTGGTTTTTGCTCCTTCAGCCTCACTAAAACACTGTGAGACCCTGGATAATTCACTGGCCCTCTGAGTTTCTGTCTCTTTCTCTGGGAAGCAAAAAGTCTTAACCTGGTGATCTCCCAGGGCTGTTGTAAGACCACACTGACTGTCCCTATCCTTGCATGGACTATCCTGGGAAAATGGGGCCCAGGTGCAGCATTATGGGGAGCAGGTATTTCCAGCAGGGTGCTCTGCATCTTGGCATCTTGGCCCCTGGAGCAGGGCCAGGGTAGAGAGTTTTCTTTGAGCCCCACCAGCAGACACTGAGCTGGGCACACAGGCCCCTGGAGGCCTCCCAGAATTGGGGACATGAATAGAAACCGCTCTCAATGTAAACTCATGCAGAGAAAATCATGAACTGTGCATGCAATTTGCACGCGGGCCAAGACTCTCAGGGAGTAAATATGTTCTATGGGCTATTTGTAATCTTGGGAAATTAGAGTGATCTGGGTAATGGGAGTGCTGGCAGACTCAGGCTGGTCAGGGCCTGCCAGGGACTGGCAGGGAAAGATTGGGAACTGTGGAACCTTCTGATGCAGGACTCTGCACCTTCCTGACCCAGCCAGTGCTTATGAGCCAGGAGGAGGAAAGGGCTGGAGAGGAGCCTCCTTCCACATGGCTCATACATAATCTTGAATCTCTCTGTGGCTTAAATGGGAGTGAGGCCAGCTGCCTGGAACCCTTTGAATTAATAGTGAGCTCCTCTACTTCAGACCTGTCATTTCACTGATGCTGGAACAAAGGCTCAGAGAGGGCCAGTAACCTATCCCATGTAACACAGCTAGTGGCGCCCAGACAAGCTCTAGTCTCCTGGTCCCATCTACTCAGCATTCCTACAGTAAGCCTAGGTGTAAGACCCGAGAAGCTGGCTGGAGACACTCCCTGGGGGGGGGGGGGGGGAATGCAGGGGGAATTCAATATCCAGTGACCACCTTCTCTAGAGCAGACAGCTCCAGAGTAGGTTCTGAATGAGGAAGGCATGTCCTGGGGGACTCAGAGAACAAAGCCCAGACTCCCTTACCTGGCATTCAAGGCTCCCAACTCCCTTTTTAAATATCTCCCTCCCTCTTCCCACACCAATCACCTCCCTCCAGCTATCCCTGGAACATACTTCACTCTCATATTCCTCTGCACTCTTGTCTACACTCTTCCCACTTGACTGCCTTGACCCCCTCTTCTCTGATTAACTGAAGGCTCCCTCATCCCCACCTCAAGGCCTCTGAAATCCCTCTCCTGGCCCTACTGCTCTGTGACTTGCCCTCATTCTGAACTCCCTCCTGGATCTAATAGCCCACCAAGGAGCAGGTATTTCTCACCAGCAACCCCAAGACAGGCCTGGTAGAATGGCTGCCGTAGTATGCTACCCAAATTCACCATTTAGGATGGAGGCACTGCTTCCTCCCCAGCTGCAGGAAACTTGGGGGCTTCAGGCTGAATCCCCCTCCAGAAATGGCGCTCAGCCAAGAGCTTCGCCAGAAGTGCCCCCTTCCTCAGGGCAGTAGAGATCCAATGACTGGGGGAGTATCTAGGCCCTCCCTCCCTTTCCCCTGGTGGGACAAGTCTAAGGGCCATCCCGGCTCTAGAGCTTCCCCCAAGGTCAGTCCTATTGCTACTGCACCTCCGTGCAGCTTCCCCCTCTGCCCCGTCCTGTTCCCCTTCCCCTCAAGAGCTTGCTAACCTCCATCTCAGAGAATGCGTTCCAGGGGAGCCGGTTTATGGCCCCTGGGAACAGAAGGCGTAAGCAGCCAGCCTAGGTTCAAAGAGAGCAACCATTTTTAGCTCTATGACGTGGGCTAAGTTACCTAACTTCTCCATACAATTGTTCTATTAAGTACAAATACTGCTGAGACAATAGTTCCTATCTCCTGAGGGTTCTGTGAGGATTAAATGTGATGATGGATGCATGGTGCCCGATATCGAGAAAGCACTTAATAAGCATTAGCTATTATTACTTGCCAGTACATTTAACTTCTCTGAGGTTCAGGTGAATAGGAATGGGAAATTACTATCTGTGTCTTGGGGTTGCTGGTGACAATCAAATAAGACTGAGAGGAAAAGGGTTCAATTCTGGGCTGCTGTGACCTAATACAGATTCAGAGGTCAAACTCCCTGGGGGCTTTGCCCATCCTGGAGCTGTGGTCTGGAAGCCTGATTCTCCTCCAACTGGTGAGGATCACTGTATTGGTTTTCTATTACTGCTATAACAAATGAGCACAAATTTAGTGGCCTAAAACAAAACAAATGTATTGTCTCACATTTCTGTGAGTCAAAAGTCTAGATGGGTCTGCTAGGACTAAAGTCAAGGTGTTGGCAGGCTGTGTTCCTTCTAGAGGTTCTAGGGAAGAATCTATTTCCTGCTCCGTTGGTTGCTGGCAGAATTCAATTACTGTAGGATTGTAGGACTGAGGTCCCTCCTTTTTTCCTTGACTTGTGGCTCCCGCCTCTATCTTCAAAGGCAGGTGGAGAACATCTCAAGGCTACCCTTTTAATTATCTTTTACTTCTAAAGGCTCATGTGATTAGATTGGGCCCACCTGGGTAATCCAAGATTCTCCATCTCAAGGTCCTAATCACATCTGCAAAGTTCCTTTTGCCCTGTAAGATAACATACTGATTCCAAAACATAGACATCTTGGGTAAGGGTCATTATTCGCCAGTCACAGCCGCCCAGCCTGGCGCAACCTCTGATCCCAAATTCACCTCTTTTTTCAGGGAGAGGTCTGTGCAGTTCCCTGTGCAGCAGGGACCTACGGCCCCAACTGTTCATCTGTTTGTAGCTGTAACAACGGTGGCACCTGCTCCCCAGTAGACGGCTCCTGTACCTGCAAGGAAGGTAACGGGCCTTCCTTCCCAATCCCACCCCCTTCAGATGTGCACACTGCCCAGGGGGGCCACCAGTGGAGGGCTCTGGGCTGCTCCTGCCCCATCAACCCACACACAGAGTCAGGGAGCCTGGGTATCAGGTTCCAGCCACCAAAACCCAAGCTGGGGGCTTCAACATTGGAAATGAAATAAAGGGGATTTGCTATCTGATGTGAGAAGAGCTGAAGGAGGAACCATGGTAGGTGAGCAACCAGAGATTAGCAACTGTGGGAGGGTCTGCTGCTGCCACTCCTGGGAGTGAGGGCCCCCTGGTGGAGCTGGGACATGGACAGAGGGACAGCACAGTAGAGCTGGAGCACGAAGGAGACATAGCCCCACTAGCCCTCAAGGCAGAAAAATAAGAGACACCTAGTGTCTCTCCTGCTCCCGCACTCCGGGCTGTGGGCTAGGTCTCCCATCAGCAAGCCCATCGGGGAGCCAGCGGAGGGGGTCTTGGGCAATGCAGCTGCAGGGGTCGGCCCCCCTGGGACACAGAACAGAGCAGGGGAGGGAGGAAGGATCCGAGGGCAAGCAGGCCAGTGACCAGCCTCAGAGGGGGAAATCAGGCCGTCCCCAAAACAAACGGCCATGAGAGAGGCTGGCTGACTCCACCTGGGCTGAGACAGCCCTCCCCACCTCAGCTGGTGCTGGTTCCCTATCCCAGGTGGCCTCAGCAGCCCACGCAAAAACTGAGCATTGGGAGATAAGAGAGCCGTGTTCTAGCCCCAGCTCTCCTAATAGCATCACAGCCACCCAGCACGGGCAACCGTATTTCGGAGTGGACTCTGTGTTCTAACCCAGCAACCTAAGGGGTTGGGGTTTGGGCAGGATGCCCTGTACAGAGGTAGGGAGCATTAACAGAAAGCTGTGCTGGGCCTGAATGGAGAGCCAACAGCCTTTCCCTCCCTCAGGGTGGCAGGGCCTGGACTGCACCCTGCCCTGTCCCGGCGGGACCTGGGGCCTGAACTGCAACGAGAGCTGTACCTGTGCCAATGGGGCGGACTGCAGCCCCACAGATGGCTCCTGCTCCTGCACCCCCGGCTGGCTAGGAGACACCTGCGAGCTGCCCTGCCCGGTGAGTGTCCAGGGCTGCCAAGGGCCCAGCATCCCCTCATCCCCTTTCCCTGGAGTTATTTTGTCCACAGAGAACAGCACAGATGGAAACCTTAGATCAGGTCTCAGCCCTACTTCTAACTTCTCTGTGGCCACTTTCCTACTTCAGGTCTCAGTCCTCTTATCTATAAAATGGCAAATACTTGGCAGATACGGTGATGTGGCACGCCGTGCCCCTTGCAGCTCTTAGTAAACATTAGTTGACTCGCATGTTTACCTGAGCCCAAATGCAGCTTCGGAATCCTTCGCAATATGGTGCTATAGGACAGCCCTTCCTAATCCATCGGAGTTGCCTTGATAGATCATGTCTTAGTTTCTTTCTGCTCCCAGCATGTATAATTTTATGATTGGGGTGTAGGAGGCCTGAACCAATCACTATCCAGCAATAACCATCAGACTTGACCACTGGGTCTCAGTCTAAGATATGACTTAGTTAAACCAACTGAGGTGATATTGTCGCATGAGTCCTACAGTCCTGGGTGCAAATCCTGACTTTGCCATATTACCTTGGGCATATTTCCCTTCTCTAACCATTTTTCTCCTCTAAATTGTGAGTAGAATGGAACCATAGAGTCATTGTGGAGAGAACATAAGGCTTTTGATGCCTAATGAGCACCCAACACATGTTAGTCACTACCTCTTCCCTAGTAACAAAGAATAAATCAGTCATTCCTCACATATGGTTGATGTGTTGCAGTTTGCGAAGTGCATTTCCATTTACAGTTTTAATGGATGGTCGTTACAGCCCTCTGAGCTTGACCGTTGAGAAGCAGGGTGGAACCATCACCTCTCCTTCCAAACACCATGCTCTGGTTAAAGCAGTCAGAGAATGCCTTGGAAGGGCTTCATGGCCGTGTGGATACCCAGTGATAAAAAGTGTTCCCACTGCGTCCTTGTGGGGCAGTGGCTCAGTTTTGTCATCAAATTCCAACAGAAGTGGGTGGAACTCTGAGGAGCTAGATCTGATCATTTCTCTCTCTCCCCTGTCCACAGGATGGCACGTTTGGGCCAAACTGCAGTGAGCGCTGTGACTGCAGCCACGCCGATGGCTGCGATCCTGTGACAGGCCACTGCTGCTGCCTGGCAGGGTGGACAGGTAACCCCCTTCGGCCTCATTACCACCCCAGTCCTGGAAACTGGGCTCTTGGTATTTTCCTTCTTCTCTTGACTGCTCTCTCTCCTTCATTACTTCCTTTTGCTTCCTAAATATGTACTTTCCCTTTATTTCCTGGGCTTCAGTTCTCCATCCCACTCAATTTGAGTAAACAAATATTTATTGAACACTTATGTGCAGGCTCTCTCCTAAGACGGAGGGGCCCACCAATGAAGAATCAGACAAAGGCTGACCCCTGGTGGATGTAGGTGTTTGCAGACGTTGTGGTGCAGAGGGAGACCAGGAACTTTCTCCTTAGCCCAGGCTAGTCTCTATATGACCTGTCATCCATCACTTTTCTCCCTCCCACTTCCCCACTCTGGTCCACCAGGCACTCTCTCTCCGCAGGCACTGCCTTGGCCTTCTGCTTGGTCTCTGCACCTCCCCTCTTGCCCAGCCGCATCCATTCTGCACATGGTGGCCAACGTGAACTTTACAAAACCTAGATCCTCTCACATCAGTCCCTGCTCAGAATGTCTCCATGGCTTCCCATGGCATTCATATAAAATCTAGAATCCTTAAGATGGCTGGAGGCTCGCATGAAATTGGCATCTGCCCAACTCTACCTCTCCTTTGCCCCCTCCCATCACTCACTATTTCAGCAACCCAGGCCCACGGCCTTCCTGCCTCCAGGTCTTCCTTTGCTAGTCCCTCTGCCTGGATCACTCTCCCTGTCTCTGCACTTGATAACGCCTTCTCCTCCACCAGATTTCAACTCTAAAGTTATTTTCTCTGGCAAGGCTCTCTTCCCCAGCTACAACACAACCCCTTAATCTTTATTTATTCTCAGAATACCCTACATTTTTCCTTTTGCAGAACAAACCCCAATTGTAGCTATTTATTATCTGCCTCCTCCCTCCACCATCAGGAGGAAGGGACCACATCCGCCTGGTTCACCACTGTATCCACTGCCTGCCACACACTGAGATATGGATAACACAGCAGTTAAGAGCGCAGCCAGACTGTTCAGGATTGTGACCTTGGGCAGGTTCTTTAACTGCTCAGGGCCTGGATTCTCCATTCATAAAACACAGATAATTATAATCCTTGAAACAACAGGATATTGAAGCTTAAATGAATTAATACCTAACAGTACCTGGCACATAATAAGTGCTCAGTAAATGTAAACCTTGAATACAGGAAGTGCTGAATAATGATATACTGCGTGAATGAACCTACTAGCCAGGCCAAAGGAGAAAGAAATGCAGACCTCGCTGGCAGCGGATGTCCTCAGATAAATAATTCACACCAGGCTGCTGAGCAGCCTCTGTTCTCTGTAAGCAGAAAGCCTCTGTGCAGCCCAGGGCCAGGGACATTGCCTCCTCGGCGGAATCTTCGACCTGGCTCCCCTTGCCCTGCCCTTCAGGACACTGGCACCTTAAGACTCTTAGCTGGAGTCAAATAGAAATCCACTTTAATTTTTTATTGCCTTAATTTCAAGTGCACCAGTAAGATTTTAATGACATCTGATGCTTAGAAATTCTGTCTTTGATGGACAGCCTTTCAGTAAAGTCTCTGCTGTTCTAAAGCTAATTTCCCCAAACATGGTCCTGAAGACATTTCAAAGGAGCGATTGATGTCCTGGGGTTTATCAATCAGAAGTGGACTGAGGAGAGATAGGGATGGGGTAGGGAAGAGGCCAGCCGCCTGCTCAGTGGCCCCTCCCCAGCCCCAGGCATATAGCTTGTGCCTGGAGCAACACCAGGTTTTCTGGGCCCTAAGTGTATGCATGTCTTCTCCCCTTCCCCACATGAGCCACAGGCTTCTTGATGCCTGGCCTCATGACTAATTCATCTTGCCCTGCATATAGTAGGTGCTTATGGTTTTTCCTCTCAAAGTGAAGGAGACCTTGAAGATGAAAAATTCCAACCAATTCCTGTTACAGATAAGGAAAGGGAGTTGCCCAAGGTCTCAGGACATTAGTGACGAGGGATAGAAGACACTGGATTCCATTTTCAGGGGGAGCCATTTACTCATTCAGTTAGCATTTTCTGACTCAAGCATACACACCAAGTCTTTATTTGGCAGCTACCATGTGTCCAGCACTGTGTCAGTCCTACCCGCAGTGAATGGCAAAACTCAAAAAAAAAAAAAAAAAGCAGTAGTCTCTAAGCACCCACTGTGGATCAGACACTGTGCTGGACACCAGAGATGCAAAAATGACCAAGACAACATCCCCATCATTAGAAGTACCAAAGAAGGAGGATCAAAAGTGTCAGGAGACCAGAATCTCTGTCTTCAAATTGCTGGCAGGGGATGTGAAACATTCAAATAACAGGCGGGGACAAAGCTGTATGTTGGTGACTATCAGTTAGATGCTTGGATCCCTGGGCAGACATCCAGGAAGGCTTCCTGGAGAAGGAGACCCTAAAGGGCGAGGGCTGCTGAGTTGCTGCTGGCCTTGGGGCATGAACTAGAAGTCACAATATATGGATTCTTACCCCAATATAGATGTGTGGAGGGTCCTGAAAAGTGAAGCAGGGTGATTCCCTGGGGGTCACAGGGGAGGGACTTCTCAGGGCGGTGGTCGGCAAACCACGGCTTATGAGCCACATGCGGCTCTTTGGCCCCTTGAGTGTGGCTCTTCCACAAAATACCATGGCCTGGGCGAGTCTATTTTGAAGAAGTGGCGTTAGAAGTTTAAGTTTAAAAAATTTGGCTCTCAAAAGAAATTTCAATCGTCATACTGTTGATATTTGTCTCTGTTGACTAATGAGTTTGCTGGCCACTGTCTCAAACAGAATTATTATCCCCCTTCAAGTATAGGGGAAACAGGCTTAGAGAAGGTAACTGATGAAGCTATACCTCTTCCGTATTTGGAGAGCCTCCCACCAGGTCAACGTCAGCCCCTTTGACCACACTATTAAGTTCCCTTCTAGAATAGGTCACTCCGTACAGAGGGAGCCTTGGGCCCTTCTCCCCACTTAGGTCCCAATGTCTTAAATTGCAGGTAGCTCTTAGGACATAAAAATTCAAATATGAGCTTCATCCCCACAGAATCAGGCCTAGATAGAATAATTGCCAAATTCAGAATCCAGTGGGCCCTTGCAAGCCACCTGCAACCTGAGCATAGTTACCTTATCCCTGTGGTTCTAATCTCCAAGACAAAGGACCCCTTCCTGACCTGAAAACGTGAGGATCCCACACAGGAGAGTAGCTGTACTTTTCATATCCACCAACTGGGGGGAGACACTAGCAACATGCTGCCATAAATTCAGGGTGCTTGATGCAGGGTGTTTTGCAAGCAGTGTGCTTTAGTGATCATAGTAACATCTGCATATAGTTCTAGAAAAGAGCCAGGTCTAGGATACATGTGCTTGGTCATCCTACAAAGAATATTTGCTGTGTAGGGGGGGGATCAGAGATCCCATCAGATGGAGGAGTCTACCTTAGTCTGTGTGCCCCCAGGAAGCGCAGAGTCTATAGGCCTACAGCCTGCAGCCTGGGTGTTCAACAACCAAGGGCAAAAGAATTCCTTGGGGCAGATGGCAGCTTCTGGTTCTGCACAGCTTCCCGGTCTCCCCTTGGTGTTCCCTTCCCCAGGATTCCCTGCAGTCAGTCCATGCTACAGGTCCAGGACTTACCTCTGCATACCCAACACTCCTGAGGGAGAGGTCTCCATCAAGGGGTCGAGTGTGGCCCCCAGATTCTCACTGGGGAAAGATCCCATTTCCTGGGGAGAAGCTGCCCCTCACCTTCCACACAGACACTTGTGTCCTGGAGAGGGAGCAGGCACCAGGCTAGATGGACAGAGGGAGCAGGCACCAGGCTAGATGGACACTGGAGCCTGTTGCTTCTTCTCCTGTCTGTCCTTTCCCCGCCAGCCCAGGTGGGCTTGTACAATTGCAGCTAAATTGGTCACACTGCTCTCCCTCCACTGCTAGGACTAGTTGCGTTCAGTGGGCCTGTCTTCCTCTCTTTTTCTTTCTCTCAAAATCCCTGTCATTATAATAAGGCAGACATGATTTGTAAATTAATTCTGATACTCTGAGCTTCTGATATTTACCTTCCAAAGCCACTCAGGTCTCTAGGGTCCTCCCTCCTACCCCCACCCCTGTCCATTCAACTAATTAATACATGTGAGACATTCTGGAACAAACCCCATCCCAGAGCTGGGGCCTCCAGCCTCGGGCTTTTTCAAATTCCTTCTTAGCCTTTGGATGTAATCACCCCCCAACACTTAATTTCCTCTCAGCTCTCAAAGAATGTGTAGGCCTTGCTCCTCTTTCTTAGAAATCCCATCCATCCCCTATAGGCCACCATTTGTCAAACTGAAGGTCATTAAATCCATTTGTTGGTCACACCTAGCTTTCTTTTTTCTTAATGAATAGAATATATCACAGTGCAGAGAAAATATCAGAGTGCATCATATACAGTAAATGTCATTTTTCAAAGGCTTGGTTTCTATTATACATATGTGTGCATCTATGATATAAAATACATATTGCACTGTGGTCAAAGAATTTGAAAAGACCCCACCCACTCTCTGGGCCCCAGCCCAAGCTGGCTGGCTGGCTGGGACCCAGAGAGAACCAGTAGCTCCTGGGCTAACATGGATGGGCCAGTGTGTGCAACCCCCTAACAGCACTCACTTGCCCCACAGTTGGTTTTACCCAGGCCTAACCTTAGATACCAGCTAATATGTGTAAAAGAAGGAGGCCCTTCATGATCTGGTCCCTTATTCCCACAATTACATCTCTTTGCCAAATCTTATTTTATACTTTATGGTGCAGCCACATGGAACTATTTTTCTTTCAAAGCCTAATTCTCTCTCCTGCCTCCTGTTCTTTGCACATAGGATTTCCTTTACCTGGTCATTTCCCCCTTAGCCCTTAGGACTTAGTTATGGCATCACCTCTTCCTGGAAGCCCTCCCTGAAAGACCAAGCCTTGGCTAGGTTTTTCTTCTACGTTCCTAGATGCACTGTTTGCCTCCACCTCTCATACTGCCTGGTGCCCCTTCCCATCCTTCTTCCTTTAAAAAAAAATTTTTTTTTTTCAAAGAGGAAGGAAGGGAGGAGAGAAAATAGAAATATCAATGATGAGAGAGAATCATTGACTGGCTGCCCCCTGCACTCCCCAATCGGCCCGCAACCCAGGCATGTGCCTCAACCAGGAATCGAACCATGATTTCTGGGTTCATAGGCTGACGCTCAACTACTGAGCCATGCCGGCTGGCTCCATTGTTCTTTTTCCCTTACCTCTCTTACCGCTGACCTGAGTCTACCTCTGGCCCACAGGCATCCGCTGTGACAGCACATGTCCACCTGGTCGCTGGGGCCCCAACTGCTCCATCTCCTGCAGCTGCGAGAACGGCGGCTCCTGCTCCCCAGAGGATGGGAGCTGCGAGTGTGCCCCTGGCTTCCGAGGACCCTTATGCCAGAGAAGTAAGGCCGAGCCCCCTTTCTCCATCCTCAGACCTCACCTCAGCCACCTCATCCTCCCATCCATTCCCATTTAGAACTAGTCCTGCTCTTGCTCTAGTCCCGTCTCCCTGGCTCTTCTGCCCCTAAGTTCAGGGCCCAGCCCAGTTCCTCCACGGAAAGAGGACCAGACCACAGCTCTTTTCTGTACAAAGAGACAGGCCCTTGAAGGTGTGGTGGGTGTGGCCCTCCCTGCATTTTTGAGGAGCCTCCCTTCATCACTATGTGGAACTGGAAGGGTGACCAGGCTGGCTGAGGCCCTTTGGGCTGCTGACCACATCTCCCCATCACCCCCAGTCTGCCCCCCTGGGTTCTATGGCCACAGCTGCGCCCAGCCGTGCCCCCTCTGCGTGCACAGCAGCGGGCCCTGCCACCATGTCAGCGGCGTCTGTGAGTGCCTCCCTGGATTCTCCGGAGCCCTCTGCAACCAAGGTACTGTCTCAAGGGGATGGGAGCCAGGGAGGTGAGGAGTCCTTGGAGGGAGGGAGGGGTCTAGAAGTCTCATAATCTGTGGAGGCAGCTCCTTGCCTCTTCAGGGCTTGGGCCTATCTTTCTAAGACCTGGGCACCACAAGGCATAAAACAAAGCCATGATGCAGTTAAAGGCACAGGCTTAGAGAGGTCAAATCATTTCTTGAAGGTCTCACAGCTAGCAAGTGGCAGAGCGAGAAACAAATTCTGATGCCAAAGCCCATGCTAAGTGGATGAAAAATAGAACAAGTGTAGGTGAGGTCCTCATGGCTTGTATGAGGGCTGAGAGGCAGAGGCAGAGAAAGCTGTGGGAGCTCAGAGGAGTCGGTTCCGGCTTCAGCTGGAGATAGCAACTTTGCAGTCCTCCTCCCCTCGCACTCAGGCCAACGTCACTAATCACACACCACCCCCTTTCCTGCCTCAGCTGCAGAACCCTTCCCAACACCAACTCCAGCCAACCCCTACCACTCAAAGCCTATTTGCTTTGGTGTGCTGCTAAACTGGCTCTCTGTGGGGGAGAGCTCTGATTTATAATGTTTGCACATTTCTATAAAATATTCCCACTATGGCTGATTCCAGTGGTTTAACACCTGTCACAGAAATCCTGAATATTTAACAACAGTGCAAAGGTCGAAGCTGGCTCCAACACACACCACTGCTTATTGCAGCCCCCAGCTTAGTGTCCCCAGGGAGGTGTGCATTTGGGAGAGGTCTCCATGCTGGGCAGGACCTCACTGGGCCTCAGCTTGAAAGGCAGAGAAGGAAGAAAGGCATTCCATAGAGGAAACAGCCTGGGCAAAGCACAGGGGAGGGGACAGGCGACTGCCCAGCAGTAGGGAATAATTAAAGGATGGCGGAGTGGGGGGATGGGAAAGAGCTTAGAAGGTGGTCCGGGCCTTGGGAACAGCTTTAAACACAAGATTACAGGACTTGCACTCTAACCTGAAAGGAGGGAAGGGATCTTAGTCTAAGGTAAACTTAGAGCTAAAAGCAATGTCAAGGTCATCTGTGCAGGAATCTCATCTGGCCTCTGCTTAAATACTTCCATCGAGAGCTGACTACTTCCCAGGGAACTGATTCTTTTGATGAATAATCACCACTGAGCTGGGCTATTTTTATAAGTGGATGGGCCGTTAATATGTATGAGTGAAAAGTTTACTCCATGATGCTCTGAGGTCATGAGAAGTTTGGGCCCCAGGGAAACATATGTGACAGTTTCATTTGCTTGTAGCCCTCCTAGGACAGCTTAATCATAACCTGACACATCGAGGTTTACTTATTAAACACCAGAGATCCTGCCATCAATACAGATAGGCTGAGTCTAAATTAGGACCTAAGCAGCCCGAGGAGTAACTCTCAGATCCTGCGATGTCTGATTTATCGCCCACTGGCCTAATGTGTATTTCCCACATATAGATCTAATAGAGTTTGCTATTAATGGCAACTGCCCTGGTTAAGTCTCAAACCTTGTAAAAAATTGAACTGACACTTTCTAATGACCAGCTTTCCAGCGAGTTACAAATTACAGACATTGCTCATGCAGAATCATTAAACATAGATTAAATATAACCAGATGTTTTCTTTTCACCAGCCCCCCTTCTCTCCACCATCCCGATCTTCCTCACTCTTGATTCAGCTAAGAAGTGGACCAATTAATGTATTATACTGATCGCATTAGCAGCTCTGTGGGTGGATTTGTCAAAGATTTGTGTCTGTGACAAAGACTTCGAAGATAAGATGGTCTTGTTAGAGAAGCTTGGAGCTCATTTTGGAGATGGGGGAATGGAAAGCTCTAGCCAGGACAAGGGGATGAGTTACCCAAATCCACACCTCCCAGAGGGCCTGGACTACATGTTTTTCAGGAAGCTGAAGCCAGAGCCTGAACTGCAAAGAGGAGAGATGTTTGTCATCCTCCAGGCAGTGGACCTGCCCTAGAAGGAGCTAGGGGTTTTACCAGGAGCACAGGGTCCTGCCCATAGCTCTTAACCCACAACCCTAGGCTTAAAAATCAGCATTTCAAAGATGGGGAAACACTGAGAAGAGTGATGTGGTTTGCTCAAATCTACTTAGCCAGTAAGTGACAGAACTTCCAGCTGTGTGACCTGGGTAAGTTACTTAACCTCTCAGTGTACTATCTAATAGAAGAGTAATATGCAAATTAACCATCCCTCTGCTACACTCACAAGCCAGGCCCACCAGCCAATCAGGAGTGAGTATGCAAATTAAAAACCCAAGATGGCTGCGAACAGGAGGCTTGGGTTTCCCTGGCGATGGAGGAAGCCAAGTTTTTTGCACACCTTGGCTGGCCAAGGCCTCCACTCAAAGCTACAAAGTTTCAGTTATAGAAGACTAGGGGCCCAGTGCATGAAATTTGCACACAGAGGGGTGGGTGTCACTCAGCCCAGACTGCACTCTCTCCAATCTGGGACCCCTCGAGAAATGTCCGACTACCCATTTAGGCCTGATAAATGGACATCCCTCTCACAATCCAGGAATGCTGGCTCCCAACTGCTTGCCTGCCTGCCTTCCTGATTGCCCCTAACTGCTTCTGCCTATGAACCTGATCACCCCCTAACCACTCCCCTGTCAGCCTGACTGATGCCTAACTGCTCCCCTGCCAGCCTGTTTGCCCCCAACTGCCCTCCTTTGCAGGCTTGGTTACTCCTAATTGCCCTTCCCTGCAGGCCTAGTCCCCCACAACTGCTCTTCCCTGCAGGCCTGGGCCCCCCTCAACTGCCCTTCCCTGCAGGCTCAGTCACCCCCAACTTCCCTCCTCTGCCGTCCTGGTTACCCCTAACTGCCCTCCCGTGCAGAACTGATCACCCTCAACTGCCCTCCCTTGCAGGCCTGGTCCCTTCCAACTGCCCTCCCCTGCTGGCCATCTTGTGGCAGTCATCTTGTGTCCACATGGAGGCAGAATCTTTGACCACGTGGGGGCAGCCATCTTGTGTGTTGGAGTGATGGTCAATCTACATTTTACTCTTTTATTAGATAGGAGAGAGGCCTGGTGCATGGGTGGGGAAGTTTGCCCTGACGTGTGTCCCAGATCAGAGTGGGGGTTCCCTTGGGACATGGGGTGGCTTAAGCAAGGGGCCTGTGGTGGTTTTCAGGCCAGCCACACACCTCCGATGACCCAAGTGGGAGCCCTGGTATCTAGGATTTATTTATCTTCTACAATTGAGGCTTTGTAGCCTGGAGTGGAGCCATGCCTCCTGTTCGCTCCATGGAGGCAGCCATTTCTGTTAGGGTTTATTTATCTTCTATAATTGAAACTTTGTAGCCTTAAAAGGAGGCCAAGACAGGCCTGGCTGCAGAAGCTTGGCTTCCTCCATCACTGGGGGAAACCCTAGCCTCCTGCTCTCTCCAGCTCTGTGGCTGTTGCCATTTTTGTTGGGAATTATTTATCTTCTATAATTGAAACTTTGTAGCCTTGAGTGGAGGCCTGGGCCCACCAGGGTGTGTGGAAAGCTTGGCTTTCTCAATTGTTGGGGAAAGCCAAGCTCCCTCTTGCTCTCTCTGTGATTGCAGCCATCTTGGTTGGGATTAATTTGCATACTTACTCCTAATTGGCTGGTGGGTGTGGTAGAGTGATGGTTAATTTGCATATCACTCTTTTATTAGATAGGATAAATAAATCCCAGATACCCGGGCCTCCACTTGGGTCGCCGGGGGTGTGGCCGGCCTGAAAACCACCACAGGCCCCTCGCCCAGGCTGCCCCATTCCCCAGGGGAACCCCCACCCTGATCTGGGACACCCTTCAGGGCAAATGAGCTGGCCCCCACCTATGCACCAGGCCTCTCTCCTGTCTAATGAAAGAGTAGTATGCAGATTGACCATCACTCCAACACACAAGATGGCTGCCCCCACGTGGTCAAATATCCTGTCTCCATGTGGACACAAGATGGCTGCTACAAGATGGCCAGCAGGGGAGGGCAGTTGGGAGGGACCAGGCCTGCAAGGGAGGGCAGTTGGGGGCTATTAAGCCTGCAGGGGAGGACAGTTAGGAGTGACCAGGCTGGCAGCAAAAGGAAGATAAATGGGGGCAACTGGGCCTACAGGGAAGGGCAGTTAGGGGTGACCAGGCCTGCAGGGGAGGGCAGTAAGGGGAAATCAGGCTGGCAGGGGAGTGGTTAGGGGGTGATCAGGCTGGCAGGCAGAAACAATTAGGGGCAATCAGGAAGGCAGGCAGGCAAGCAGTTGGGAGCCAGTATTCCTGGACTGTGAGAGGGATGTCCGACTGCCTGGGATTGGGCCTAAATAGGTAATCGGACATCCCTTAAGGGGTCCCAGATTGGAGATGGTGCAGGCTGGGCTGAGGGGCACACACCCCTGTGCATGAATTTCATGCACTGGGCCTCTAGTAGAGTTA
This sequence comes from Lasiurus cinereus, assembly GCA_011751065.1. NCBI lineage: Eukaryota > Metazoa > Chordata > Mammalia > Chiroptera > Vespertilionidae > Lasiurus > Lasiurus cinereus. The sequence goes on from JAAGEH010000076.1 coordinate 36,006,329, forward strand.
ATAGAAATAATAGTAAAAATATAGAATAATAAGGGTGTTACAGGTTCACTAAATTCCTATTTGTGAAGCACTCTGAATAGTACCTGGGGCACAGAAATTCCATAGAAGGGTTTGTTGAACACACAAAACCTGAGCCCAAGGCTTTCGACCAGAGAGCTTAGCAGACCAACCACTAATCGTGTCCAGCAGAGACAGAGTGAACAAGATCCAAGACACAGATTTTAGGTACCGCAATCTGGTTGGGAAAGGGTTGGCAATATGAGTGCCAGTCAGTGTTGCATAGAGGGGAGTGTAGCCTAAGGTTTAAGAGGCCTGGGCCCTGGAGAAGTTGCTTTTCTTCAAGAATCAAGACCTCCCCATGATCCTCCATGTGGAGTTCATCCCTCATAACAGTAATGCAAGAAAGCTTGAAGGATGTAGGGCTGCTGATAATGGGCTTTGAGGAGAGCATTCTGAACTGAGAAGCTCAAAGGGACAGAAGCTTCTAGCAGAAACCACTGGAAGGTCGCTGCTCCTGGGGCCTATTTTGACCATTTTGCAACACTTCCTGAGTGGTTGCTGCATACCAAGTACTGTGTTGGGCACTCAGACCCCACAAAGGGCAAGAGAGCCAAGTTCCTGCCCTCACAAAGCCTGAGGTCTAGAGGGGAACCTTTTTTTTTTTAATTGATTTATTGACTTTAATATATATTTTTATTGATTTCAAAGAGGAAGAGAGAGGGGGAGAAAGAAACATCAATGATGAGACAGAATCATTGACTGGCCGCCTCCTGCACACTCCCCACCAGGGATCAAGCCCACAACCTGGGCATATGCCCTGGACCAGATTTGACCCCGGGACCCTTCAGTCCGCAGGCCGACACTCTATTCACTGAGCCAAACCAGCTAGGGCTAGAGGGGAAATTTTTAAGCACTGCCTTTCGCAGCAGAACCTGGGAGACGATTGGGGAGAAGGGTGGCCAGTGTATTTCCACAAACTCAGCAACTGTGCCTAAAAGACTGTTGTTTCTCTAGGCATTGTGGGGACCACAAACATGGGTAGAACCCAGGCCTGGCCTGAAACAGGCTCACAAGCCACAGTAACAGAAGACCAGGGAAGAAACTAGTAGAGTGTTCTAGAAGCTCTAACAGGAACAAATAGTCCTGTACCTCCCTGCTCCCCCCTCCCCCACCACCAACAGAGAAGAGGAAGTGAATCAGGTAGGACCAAGTTCATCTATAGGTGACATTAAAAACCCAAAATATCTGGTTTGGAAATGACATTTTGTCCCTCATACATTAAAAATAAAACAAAACAGGGAGAAGATCCAGAAGTTGGCCACTGGGGAACAGTAGGACATCCTATGAAGATGTCAGGGACCCAGGCTCCTCCTCTCTCATTCAGCCATTCCCATCCTCAGCGTGTGTCTTCCATGTCTGATGAAAGATGGCTGCTTGAACTCCAGCCATCTCATCCAATCTTCTTATCCATAATCCACATTATCCTTGAACAAGGTGAACAGGCAAAGAGACACACATTTCTACTTACCATTGGCCAGCGTGTAGTCCCATGGCCACACCAAGCTCTGTAGGAGCCAAGGAAATAAATTTTTTATTCCAGAGAGCCATAGACCCTAGGAAGAAGAGGACTGATATTGAAGGACTAACCGTCTCTTACAGAGGGATCGTGCAAGAGGAGGCATTTAAGATGAATCCTGTAGGCAGGGTAGGATTTCTACAGCTGGAATGAGGGTCAGGGAAGAGAAGAGCTGGAGTGAAGATAGGCATGAGGTGCATTTGGAAAGTGGTGTGTGAGTTAGTGGCTCATGTGTCCGGATGAGATTAAGTGCTGATCTCTAGAATTCCGATTTTATTCTGGGGCAACAGGGAGCCACTGAGGATGTCAGGCAAGGCTCAGGTGTGCCACAAAGACAACTGCTTCAGAGAGCTATAGCTGTAGGCAGAAGGTGGAGGAGGGATTGCGGTGGGGAATGAAAGGTAGGTGCTCGATTAACACTCAAACCTAGTCCTGAAGTTGCTTGCGGCCTAGCTGAGGAAATTAGCCCTTCTTCCAGGGGCCAATGAGTGACTCCTCCAGGAGGGGTTGACACCAAATCCTACAAGCACCTCAAGGTGGAAATACTTTGGAAGCTTGGTAAGTGAGAGCTCCCTGTGGATCCAGGGGGGCTCTCCTGAGGGCTGAGCTGAGTCTTGAGATTTGGAGAAAAGGAGGAAATAAGTGGATAGGGATAGACATCAGACAAACCTGCCTTCCGCACCTATCTGTCCCTCTTCTTCCAGTACAAACATTCTCTGCCCTCATGGCTATGGAATTAGTAATGTTGGCAAGAGTGTGGTAATGGAGGGCAGAAGGCTGTGGAGCAGTGCAGAGAGCACTGGATGGGTGGTGGGATTTCCAGCTCTGCACTTGTGTCTGTGAGACCTCACTCAAGTGATCCTACCCCACGGGCTTCAATTAGTTCCTCTGCTGGAAGGGATGCAGCTATGGGCACATGGGGAGAACTCATTCCTGTGCAAATGGGGAAGTGCCAAGTGGGCAGTTCTTACATAGACCTGGATGGTCATGGCTGCAGTCTAGAAACTTCTGGGAATGCAGCTATGGGTGGTGGTCTGAGTATTGATGGGAGGGCTGTCCTGTGCCCACAGTGTGTGCTGGAGGGCGCTTTGGGCAAGACTGTGCCCAGTTCTGCTCCTGTGCCAACAATGGGACCTGCAGCCCCATTGATGGCTCCTGCCAGTGCTTTCCTGGATGGATTGGCAAGGATTGTTCACAGGGTAAGCTGCTGCCTCCTGGGAATGTCCCCTACCCCAGGTAAGGTCCCCCAAAACCCTATTCCTTGCCACTGGTGCCTCTACTTCCTATGATAGGATTGTCCACATGAGTCCCGCTTAGCTCTCTAATATGAGTTATTAGGATTGATCACTGGCATTAACTGCCAATATCAAAGGTATTAATATTGTTGGTAATGCCATTAATATTATTAATGCTGAAAATTAATACTCCATCAGCACCTGAGCAAGGAGTGGCCCCTGCGTTTGGATGGAGAGAAGAGGGGTCAAGGACTGACTGGCATATTGGAGTTAGAGAGTAGGAAGTGAGGTGAGGCCAAGGCAGTCACCTTATAGGGGTGAGGGCATCCTGTGGGGGCCCATGTGAATGTTCCTGAGCACCAAGTAAGCCTAGAAAGGGCATTATGGGGGCTGTTCATGTATGGTGTATCCAATCTAACTACTCTGGGTAGCTTCTTGGCTGATGGGTGAGACCCAGCATGTATCCCTTAGGGAGGTCCCAGTTAGATGGTCTGGCCTGAGGGAATTTCCATTCTGATGGAGACACAGGTACATCCTCAGAGAGCCAAAAGAGTAGAGTCCCTACCCTGGGGAAGTTCTCAAGCTCATGGGGAAGTTAGAGCACAATGTTCACATAGTAAACTATGATGTTTACAATTTCACACACACACACACACACACACACACACACACACACACACACTCCAAATGAGTCAGTCCCAAGAAGGAAGGTTTAAGGAGCCCTCAGAGCTGAGAATTTGGACTTAATGAAAATCCTGGGCCAAGAAGTGAACGGAGGAATTTTGGGAATACAGTACCCACCCACCCCCCATAGTCAGGAAATGTCAGCTGGGTGCATCCTGGCATCTGGACTCTAAGGTACACCTTTCCATCCTCTCCCTCCCTTTCCTCTGCTCTCTGCCTTGCCCTTACCTTCCCATCCCACCCACCTCCAGCTTGCCCATCTGGGTTCTGGGGCCCTGCCTGCTTCCATACATGCAGTTGCCACAATGGGGCGCGCTGCAGCTCAGAGGATGGAGCCTGCCACTGCACCCCAGGCTGGACCGGACTCTTCTGCACGCAGCGTAAGCTCGGCCTCCAGGCCCTCAGCTCTTTAGAAATCCCACAGGGACCCGCCCGCTGCCTTGGGCATTGTTCAGGCATCCGTGGAAGGTGGGAGGAGCTGGGGTCCAAGGGCTGGGGGAAGAAGGGGCCTCAGGGCTGGGAGGATTCCCACCTCTAGGATTTCGAAGCTTGATTGGATTCAGGGGTCAGAGCCCAGAGTCCCAGGAGGTCAGGGCTAGTGATTCCCCAGCAATCGCCAAGACCAGACTACCTTTGGACAGTGGGGCCCAGAGTGAAGAGGAGTGGCCTGTTACTACACAGCCAGGAGACCCCAGCCTGGCTTCTAGTTCCAGCACACCTTTGTCCAAAGGAATCGCCACCCCCTCAGTGTGAGGGTTCAGAGTGTGGGAATGGCCCAAGTGCATAGTCTTCACCCATGCTCAGAGAAGGGTCGCAGGAGTCAGGTCTGGTCCCAGATGCACCTCTGCAGTTACCCCCACCCTGTTCCTCCAGGCTGCCCAGCAGCATTTTACGGGAAGGACTGTGGGCGCGTGTGCCAGTGTCAGAATGGTGCCAGCTGTGACCACATCAGCGGCAAGTGCACCTGCCGCACAGGCTTCACCGGGAAACACTGCGAGCAGAGTAAGCTGTCCCACCCCCTCTGGGTGTTGGGGCCAGGCCTCAGCCTCCCACAGGGAAAGCCTTCCTCTAAGGTCCCTTCCCTTCCCCACCCCCCATTCCGGGCTCCACACCCTGCTCCCTTGACTTTTGGAGTAACTCCCAAGGAAAAGTGCTGAAGATGGTGCCTATGGTGGTGTTTGGTTTCTTCCTCCAGTTGGGTGGGGATGGTGGATTGTTGAGGCACAGCAGATGCCTGAGGGGTCATGAGGGAGGCAGACCTTGTTCTATACCTTCTTTGCAACCCGTATGGCACTCAGCTTAGGGCTTGGCATGTGGAGGATACTGATAAATGTGTTAAATTGAAATAGGGGTGGGTGTCCCAACTCAGAGGTAGAGCTGCCGTCTACCCGCAAGTATCAAATCAAAGTACAGCGGGAGCTAGAGAAGTAGGTTCCAGTCTGTGAGGCAGAGTTGTCCCCATATGGACAGGATGGTGGAGTGTGGCTGCATCTCACCATCTACCCAACTCTTCATGTTACACAGGATGTGCCCCAGGAACCTTTGGCTATGGCTGTCAGCAGCTATGTGAGTGCATGAACAATGCCACCTGTGATCATGTCACTGGCACCTGTTATTGCAGCTCTGGATTCAAAGGAATCAGGTGTGACCAAGGTAATACACAGATGGCAGAGTCTCAGGCAAGGGGCTGTGGAAAGGGCCCCATGCAGGCAGACTCTAGGGAGATCCCAACAGGAACTACTGGATCATGTAAGGACACTGATGTACACCCTTCTGACTTTATTCACCTTTGGGCAGAGAGGGGGAGTAAGGTGGGTGCAGAGGAAAGGGGGTGGGGGGATTTCCAGATCCTGAAGAGCAGTCAGAGCAGGCAGCCTCAGCTTCACTGTGCTCATCCTTGCCAAGCTTCCTGTGAGCCAAGCAAGGGTAACCACAAGCTAGTGCTGGGCAGTCACAAGGCCATCTGAAGATCTGCCAAGTTCTGGTCTGTCAACCTGCTAGGTGTCCTTGGGCAGGTCATTTCCTTTTTTATTGGGCCTGTTACTTTACATGCAAAGTGGAAAGAGGAGATTAGCCCTTGTCTTCCATCATGGCATGAGGTTCATGGAGAGCCAAGGAGCCCAAAGGGACTCAGCCTTGGCTCTAGGCCTACAGTCAGAAGACCCCCCATAGGGCAATTGGGACGACCAAGTTGAGATGTGAGCCCTTGAGAAATGGTTTTGTATATATAAAACCCCTCTGTGTAAAGTGCTGCAAACATGAAGCGAATTATATTGCTATTGGTTTTAAGGCAACGGAGAATAAGAATGGGCTCAGTTATCCACATGACAGAAAAGGGACCAAAACCATGTACACTGCATTCTGATGGGAGTTAGCCCTTACATATATCAAGAGTTTTGTGAGCAGTAATCATAGGCACACTGGTACAGCACTCACAGCTCTCACTGCCAGTCTGTCAGGTGTGCTCACAGTCCCCTGCAGAGGCTGTAATTACTGAGCCAACTGAGGACTCTCTAAGTCACATCTCAGAAACACGGCTAGTAAGAAGGGCTGAGTCCAGTTTTTCTGACTCGTGAGAAACCGGACACTACCAATTACTGGTTGTCTGATCTTGGGCAAGTTACCTAACCGTTCAGTGACTCAGTTTCTCCATTTTTGAAAGAGAAAGAATTAGTCTTTATTTGATCAGGCTGCTGGGAAGGTTAAATGAGTTATTATCTAACTTTTGAAGAAGAGTCAAATATTCAAACATTTTGTTTCCGATCCACAATCACATTTGTCCCTGGGGAGTTCCCTAGGACTCCACTCACTTTAGGCAGTTGAAGAAATAGGCACAGTAAGAGGTTGGGATCAAGGAATTAAAGACTAGGGCCAGGAACAGAACCCAAGGCTCCTAGTGTTAGAGGAGTCCAGGTCCCACAGAGTTCTGAAGAGACAGCAGGCGCTCCAGCTGAGGCCCTCCCTCCGCCCACAGCCGCCCTCATGATGGAGGAGCTGAATCCCTACACCAAGATCAGCCCAGCGCTGGGTGCAGAGCGGCACTCGGTGGGTGCTGTCACAGGCATTGTCCTCCTGTTGTTCCTCATTGTGATGCTGCTGGGCCTGTTTGCCTGGCGCCGACGCCGGCAGAAAGAGAAGGGCCGCGACCTGGCTCCCCGTGTCTCCTATACACCTGCCATGAGGATGACCAGCACTGACTACTCCCTCTCAGGTAAGGGCTATGCCCCAGCATTTCCATCTCCCTCACACATACAACCCAAGAAGAGCCACAACATATCCCTTGGGGACACCCAAGTTTACTGCTGAAGGTGGCTGGTCATGCCTGCAGGGTGGGTGGCGTGGGCAGGATGCTCAGACTCCCCTAGAGCGATGATAGGAGTGGAAAGCAGGTGCCTAACTTGAGAAAGGTAGATGAGGTCCCATGGGGTGTCATTTCCTGGGCCCCTAGCTCTGAGTGCCTGTGAGTAGGAGCCTCCTTCCATTTCCCCAGATCTTCCCATCCTTCAGCCACAAGAGCACCCACCTAAATAGCAAATTTCCTAAACTCTCCAGGGGAACTTCTCCCAGCCTGATGGCTGTAACAACTCAAGACACTGGCTTTGGGACCCAGTGTCCTAATATTGCTTCTTTGGGTGAAGGTCTCAGAAACCTCCCTTCCAGTTCCTGGCTCCACAAATTTCAGGAGAGCCCCAAAGGGATTGTGCCTGACGTGGGGGAGATCTGAAAGTGTGGGCAATGTCCCTCTGGCCAGGCCCACTGAACTCAGCCTGTCCATAAATGTGGTGGTAACTCCCAAACATCAGCCATGGGAGTCTGAGGGGGATAGGGGGACTATTGGGTCAGAGGCGATCCTTTCTCTCCCCTCAACCCTAGACTGCTGCTTAGAAATAAGGCTTTTTGCTTCACATTTAGTTGAAGAGGTTGAAATGCTCTGAAATTGTCCTCAACCCTGAGCACAAGGATGACGGCTCACTCCAGCTGGCTCCATTGCTCATGTGATCTGAAGCCTCCTATACCTTGTATTACAAAACCAACATCATGTCAGCCCATTCCTGCTACATGTTGCCTATTGTGTGCCCAGCTCCATGCTAGGTGCTACAGCATAGATGGAGGTGGCCCAGATGCAGACCTTACCTTCAGAGATCCTGGCCTGCAATCCCTCCACCACCCTATTCCCATGCTGGGGTTTCAACCAAAGCAAGTATCTTCTGATGAAAGCCCAAGCCCAGAGATCTGGGGATTTTCTTCTATGACTGTAATAAGCAAGCTTGGCCAGGTTTTCCCATGCCATTCCACTGGAATTCCCCAGTCCTGTCAAGAGGTCCTGGAATCCATAGGGCAGAAGGGCAGGACTGGGGCCAAGGAGAAGTTTCTCTTTATGGCCTCACTACTGGAATCTAACCTTGGGGGTTAGGCAGGAGACAATCAGCACAGCCCTAAGTATTGAGTGGGGGACAAGTGAAGCTGTCAAAGCCAATGTTTCCTCATCCATGCTCCTGGTGCCACCTTCCACACTGGCAACATTACCATGCATCCTGCATGCTTCAGGGAAGGCCACCGCAAGGGAAGGGGAAACCCAGCTCCACAAATTTCAGTAGGGGTAGTGGATGCCAAAAGTTTGGGGGATGGAGGACTTGGCTATCTCTCCGCAGAGCACCCTCAAGGCTGCCCAGCCTAAGCATTAGTATTGGGGCATCTCATGCCAGGGGCAGGAGTATGATGGTATGTGGCAACTTGTTCTCTTCCCAGATTTGTCTCAAAGTAGCAGCCATGCCCAGTGCTTTTCCAATTCCAGCTACTACGCACTGGAGTGCGGGGGGCCTGCCACCAGCCAGGCCAGCACTCTGGACAGGAACAGCCCCACCAAGGTACCGGGCCCCTGACTCCCCAGCCCCTATCCACTGTCCACCCATTCAGTCCTCACCTCTGCCCAGGAAGGAACTGTAAGCCGCCCCCCACCCCCACACTGGAAGGTCCCCTTGGCACCAACTGCCAATACATTAAACACAGCCCTGTGGTCCATGGGACATGTAAACAGGGAACTTACAGGTTACATGGAGCCAACAAGCACTATGTAACCAATGGGCATCACATATAACTAAGCACAGCATCACTGAATATAAGATAAACCCCCACACCCTGTGTGCAACCAGTTGGTACCAAGTCATGTGATCATATAATCAGTGTAACCTTGTCACATAACCATGTACACCATGTAGCCACATGTAATCAAAATACACCACAAATCACCAGTCACTGCAGTAGGTTACCAACAGTATGTATGCAACCAGCACATGAGAGTAACTATTATTCAGGTAACCAGCCGATGTCCTTGTATGTGGACATACCACAAGTCATCAATACACAACCTGTTACTATAATCAAAACTAATGCAAGGAATGCAGGACCCAAACATCAACCATAGCAAGTGTTCTCATTAACAGTGAGTCCTGTGGGCCTTCCCTCACAACTCTGAGCATAACCCTGGGCTGGTGGCAAGATGTCATCTTATAGCCTTTGGGCAAGGATGTCTCACAACACCTGTGTAGTGAACCCTGCTGGTGTACCATGACCCCATACCTGGCAGAGTGGGAGGTTCAGAAATTAGGAAGAACAGCCTCAAGGACCACAATGTTAGAGAGGTTCATGCTGCCCATACCTCCTGCCTTCCTGTAACACCCCTCCTGCCAGGTACTGTGGCCATCAGCCCTATAGCTCTGACTCCATTCCAGTATATCTCCTTAGCTCAGATCCCCATTCCCAGCTTTAGCTTTAGGCTTATCTGAGGAGCTGAAAGCTAAGAGAAAGGAATCACATTTCCCAGTAGGAAGCGCTTGATTAACTAGAGCCACATTATCAAGGCTGCAGCAGATAAGAGACAGAGGATGCCAGGGATGGTCCTTTGTGGTTGTCATTCTTGGTCTCATTCTTAATAGTAAAGTGTCAGCCGCTTTCAGTAAAGTGCTAGAATTCCTACAGAATAGCCCACTTATTAACTCCCTGGATCACTTCAGGGTCCAAAGTGACTGTGTGGTCAAAGACCCCTCAGTCTGGCATATAGGACATATGTAGCAAAAGCAGACAGCTGTGATGAGATGATACAGATAGGGGTCCCATAGCCAAGACAATCTGAACTGTAGATCCAGCTCTGCCACAAACTCCTTGTGTGACCAAGTTCAGGACAACCATCCTTGCCTCATATAGCGGTGAAAATGCAGGAAGAGGAAAGATTCACCATAAGGACACGATACCCTGAAGCTTTCCCTTGATCATATGAAAGGGAGAGTCTCACACTCAGCCCTGGTCTCATGGCAGAGATGCTAGTGATGTTGCAGGTGAGACCGCTAGAGCCCATCCAGCTGACCCATTTCCCCGTCAGAATCAGCTTGGTTCAGGCAGGTTCTCTGCCCTTGGGAAGGACCTTCCCCCCTTTTCCCTAAAGACCTGGAAACCCTACAGCTTCAGCCAGACAACTTAAATGGGTATATGCTCTGTTCTGCCATCAGCCACACCATGATGGCCTCTCTCAGAACACCTAGCTCTCCCTTTCCCTCAACACTAGGACATAGATGTGTGCACAAGGCTGGGAAGAGTAAAGTCTGGGTAGGGGGCACCTTCAGGCACTAGGTATTAACTGGCTCTCCTTTCCAAACAGCTCAGTAACAAGTCCCTTGACAGAGACACAGCAGGCTGGACCCCTTACAGCTATGTGAACGTGTTAGGTCAGTAGTGGTATGAGTATGGTCCCTTGCCATCATGTCCTACCCTGTTCTCCTTCTCTGCATTGAGGGGGGGCCTGTCCTAGATCTAAAAGAGGGTTAGTAGATGAATCCTGAGCATGGGGTAAGGGTATGGGAAGGAACCCCAAGTGCCTGTTTCAGACTTATAAGCAAATGAAGTCCAGGACCCTCTTCATTCCTATATTAGGGGGTAGGGAGAAGGTGGCTGTGACCCAGGGAAAGAGATGACCAGGACCCCAGGTATGGAGATTCCAGATGGAGGCCAAATATGCACTCACCATCTAGAAAAAGAACCCCTGTCTGACCCAGGCTCTAACAAGGTACCCCTTTTCAAGGGTTTCTTCCACTGTTCTAGTGGACACCAATTCCTATAAGGGGCAGGATGGGATTAGGGATAGAGGGGGTGGGGAAGCAAGGCCAATGGACTCAGCTCTAGCAAATCCCCATGGCCCTGCTGGCCCCAGCCCCTTTAGATGCTACATATAGAGGACCTAATTCCTTCCAGCCTTCCCTCCCATTACCCTCAGAACCCTCTCCCCTCCCCTGTCAAACCAGGGCCTGGGAATAATGGCTCCTCCCTGTCATTCCTCTCACTAGACTCCCATTTCCAGATCAGTGCCCTGGAGGCCAGGTACCCGCCAGAGGACTTCTACATTGAACTTAGACACCTCAGCCACCCTGCTGAGCCACACTCACCAGGTTAGACAACCCCAGCCCTACCCTCTATCCCTAAGATTCTCATACCAGTCCAGGCTCAGCACTGGTCCTACCTCCTATTCCTGCCCTTCAATTGACCCATCCCTGTTCATCCCAGAACTCACCCTATTGAAAACCCCCTCCCTCCAAACATGGTTAGTCTATAATCCCAATCCCCTAACAAATGAGACCGGTCTGCTCCATCATGGTCAGTGGATGTGGAAAAACTATGACTGGTATTAGAGGAAGGGAACACAATATAATTGTAATATCTGCAAGTCTACAGAATACAACCCAAAACATTGAGAAATGACCTGAGGATGGCAACATCTTTGGGGTTATCTAGATCGTCTGAATGTGATAGCAAACAGAAGGCTCTCTAGACCAAAAGCCCAGTGTCCCCAGACCCACCAGTGGCCTAGGCTAAGCTCTCCCAGATCCTAGGGTAGGGCTGTCCTGTAGGGATCAGAGAAGCTGCGGCAGGATCTGTCAACAAACATCCTCTGTGCTCATGTATTAGGTTCAAATTTGGTAGCCTGGCAAATATGCAAAAAGGATACTTGGAAAGTCAGTACTGCAATGAAGATTGTGGGTATAAATTACAGGAGGTCTCATAGGAGCAAGAGCTGTGAATGAACAGAGAATGTGGGCTCCCTACAAGTTCTCCTTTAAGGCAGGACCTTAGTACACTGGACAACCTTGGCCTATACTCAAGCTCTAGCTGGTTTCTAGAGCTCAAGTGAAACAGCTCTATCAACCCTGCAGGTCTTTAGGTCCAGTAACACTAAGTGAAGATTCCAAATTCTTCTGCTGATTGAGTAGGTATGGGCTGCAGAGACCCTGTACCTATTCCCAGGAGGCTGTATTCTTGGCTATAGGGCTCATGGGAAGTGTCCAGGGCATTTAGTAAACCCACCAAATACATCTTCTCTCCCCAGCCCCCTATATCTCTTTCCACACTGGGACATACTCTGGGCTCAGCCCAGATTTTTCCCTATTCTGAGATCTCACTCTTCAACCAGTAAAGCCAGAGCCACCACTAAGTCATTTTGGGGGTTATATTCAACCAGGCTGGTGGCCAATGGGAAAGAATACTTGGAGAGATCTAGGTGCAACTTTTCACTTGGTATGGTTGCAGATAAGTCACTGCCCTTCTTTGGGCCTCTATTTCCTGTTATATGAAAAGGGAGAAAGTGAATAGCCTGGCCTCCATCCCTCAGTGAGGGCGAAGGAAGACCTTGTCTGATGTAAAATGCTGACCTAATGCCAGGGATACAGACTATTGCAGTCATGTTTCTGAAGGGCACAGGTACTTACTGGCCAGTAGAAGAAAGCAAACCTTAGACCTAGTTCTGCCCTATCACTCAGTAATGTATGGAAGGCAGGCAGACAAAGAGTAGATTCCCATAAATTCAACTTGGGAACTATGTGGAGGAGGTATAGGGAATATCTATTCAGCAACAGGTTGACTGGTCAGTATCAGAATCTAATGAATCCAGAGGAGCCAAACTGTAAGCATTTGTTGCATGTCTTGCCTAGTATTGTGTCCTCAATAAAAAGCTGGGGTGGCAATAGGATGTGGAAATGGTTTCGACTTTGAGCCAGTGTCGTTACTGCCCCAATCTAAAAATGCCAATTTCTTTTCTGGGATCAAGAGCTGCAAAAAAAAACTGAGCTGTATGTCCTGCCTGTGGCTTAAGCTCAGAACCATGTACTATGGGAGCCTAGGATGAATTGTGACAACTGAAAGGGAGGAAAGAAACCCTTGGGATTGAAAAACACCGATAATACTTTTCAGAGACAGCTCTCAATTAGGTGTAAATGGCCCACCCAAAAAGGAAGGAATAATTAAGAAAGCTGACTGTGGATGGGGAATGACTGTATATCACATAAAGATGACCTCAGTCACCTGTCCACCTCCCTCTCTGGGTCCCCTCAATCAAGCTTCTGCCCCAGAAGAGGAGAGGCAGGACCAGAGCTGAGAGGTAAGAAACAGTTTTCAACCCTATTCTAAAATCCAAAAGAACTAGGATTTGGAAAAACATGCACCCTTCCCAAGCTAAGAAATGATTCTGATTCATTCCTTATCATATATACTTTTGGAGCCTGGAACTTCACCTATAGTGAATGCAGGTGGCATCAAAAGTGCCTTTGATGGCCTCTTAGAAAACATTCTTCTCTGAATGAAGGTTAAAGAGGAGGAATGCTGAATATGCCAGGGGGCGCTGTAGCTCACCATTAATGCTTATGAGCCTTTTAAGAATTATTATATGGTCAAAAAGATTTAGAAGTAAACCCAGAACAATTTTCTAGCACTAAAGAACTATTTATTTTCTGGGTAGGGGAGAAAGAGAAAAGGGCAAACAAAAGATTGAAGCCTACACATGTAGCCCAAGTAAACCTCACACCCATACTTTTCTTTCCTTATACTCTTTCTGCAGGTGCTTGTGGAATGGATAGACGTCAAAACACATACATTATGGACAAAGGCTTCAAAGGTAGAGTATCCAATCCTGACGTCCCATTAGAAAGGGCTTAGCAAGATAAAGAGGGCAGATCTGAAATGGCCAGAAATTCTACCAGAGAGAACTGCGCACCTGTTCCCTCAAACCTGTTAAAAGTTAAAAGACCACAGGACCTGGGGCTGCTGGGTAGCTCTACCCAGGAGGAGCAACCATAATAATAAATTCAACTTACGATTTCAGTTGCACCTGCTTAGCAAATGCTGTGGCTTTTTTTATAGATGCCAAATAAATGTCTTTGGAAATGTAGAACGTCATTATGCAACCAATTAGTACAAGTTAAACTGATTAAAAATCTGAAATAATCTACCTGCCCCAGAGGCCTCCTGTCATTGCACTGATAAGGAATGCCATCCTGCCATCTGCTGGCTTTCTGGGGCACAATGATGTATGGCACTCCACCCTCAAGAAATCTCTGCCCTTGAGAGAAGGGACACCAGGACTAATCCCAACACATGGGAACTCAAGTCGGGCCATCCTTCTAGAAGTCTCTGGGTAAAGCCAACATGAAAGGTCAGGTCCTATTCCTGGGCTTAGGCCTGAGGTTTAAATGACAGAATGTGTGAAATAGGTGGCTCTGGAACCATGTCACTTATTAACTGAGACCTTAGACTGTGAGCTCTCCAAGGCCCATTTCCTCATCTACAGGGTTGGAATAATTATGCCTATCATCCTGTTGTCTAACAAGGCTATCATGAATATTCAATAAAATCACAGGTGGGAAGTATTTTTGCATATTGTAAAATATTATATACTACTGTAACAAGGCTGTCCTTTTGTCTCTGAGGTCTATTTAAGAGTCTCAGCCAAACCAAGTAAGAGATGACTGACAGCAGAGGTCCCAATGGATATCATAAATCTAGCTGTGCACTAGAATCACCTGGAAAGCTTGCTAAAACTACAGATGTTCATAAACCATTTCCACAAGATTCTGATGCTGTAAATCTAGAGTAGGGCCCTGGGATCTGCATTGGCAACTCTAGGATCTGCATTGGCACAGAGCATCTCAGGGTATTCCTATGCAGCAATGACCCAACTAGCACTTAGAAACTACTGATTTAGACTGACCCAGATTTCCTAGATTTCTGTTCTGGTCTATCTGACTCAACCTTAGACACATCCAAAGACACAACCATTTCCTAACCAAAAAGAGCTAGTCATCTATAGCCCTTGGTAAGGCAGCTATTAGAAATGGGGTGAGTTAAGGGTGGGTGGGTGGTGGTGATGAAAAGTGTGCTCTGAGCAAAAAACAGGAAGGGCAAGACTCCATCAGCATGTTAAGAGTGCACACTGCTCAAGAGAATCCTCTGGAGACAGGAGGTCATGCCTAGGCTCCTGCCCAGCTAGCGAACACTCCCTTGGGAGCATTATTCTGGCAATTTTCTATGAATTTTGACTTAAACTATACCAATAAAGGCAAGCACCATTATAGCAGGTATAAGACTTAATACAGAAAAGATCTACTGCTTTAACACTGTGAACTGAGACCTCTTTCTTCTCAAATAGGCATAGGATTGGGCAGAATTATTAAGGGGCCTTTCCAGCTCTAAGAATATGCATTACTCAATCGTAAATAAGCTCAAGACAGGCCCAGACACCTCAACAAATGAGCACATAACTTTCCTATGCACTGTGTTGTCCTGCCCATTGTGATTAGAGCTTCTTTCAGACTTGCAACAATGAATATAAAACAACACTAAGGAGAGCATTGTCTCTGCTTCAGTGTCATTCATTCCTGTTTTGTGGTCTTATATCTGAGTCTCTGAGTGCCGATTTTGTTTTAACACTGTGGCTACAATCGTCCTTTAACTTACAGAGAAAAGAGAGCTGTGTAGGCAAATGTACCAGCATGAGTTGGAGACCAACATATATGAACAAAAGAATTCAAAGAGGAAAATAGAATGTCCACTTCAAAACTTTACAGAAGTTACTTATCAAAGACATGAAACAAACCCACAATAACTGGTTGAACTTCTAAACACTTGTTAAATTAGTTTGTACCAGGAATAAACTTATTTCCCAAACTTACTGGACCAAACAAGTAGGAGTGAAGAGTCTTTAAGTATTCTCTGAATTCCCCCTCTGCACAACGATTCAGCAACGAACTACTTCATGTTCAATTCCTTCTCTATCAGGCATTTCAAACTGCTGTAGAATAAATCTTCCCCAGTACTCTCCCATCACCTTTATGATTTTGAAATCCTGGATTCCAATGTTGCTGCCACTTTTCCCACCTTATGCCCATTGATAATCTTCTAACCAAGTTTCTTCTTGGAGTTGCCTTGGGTTCCAAGGTAGTTAAGGACCCCACTGACACCCTGAAAACTTTTTTCAACTACTGTGGTTCTCCTGTTATATTCCCTTTCCTCTCCCCATATCCTTGTCTCTCAAACCAGAGTAGGATACTAACTTCGGGCTAGAAAAGAGCAGTGGGGCCTTCTAATAGGAGGAGTTAGCTGAGATGGAATTCCTAGGTTTTCCCAACAGTAAAATATTGGCCTTAACTAGATGTCAGTTGAACCTAAAGCCCTGGTAAATTCAGATCCCACTCACAAGGTGGCCTTGAAAGTCACTTCCCCTTCTGGATTTGCTGCTCCCTTTTACAAATGAAGATGTCTACCTTAGCTCATTTCAGAGGTCCCTTCTGCCTCCCACAGTATATGGCTGTGTGTGATTTTGGGGAGGTAGGAACTAGCTGAGAGCAAATGCCAGGGCATTATTGGGCTAACCCTTTAATATTGATACTAATTACAGACCTTGGAGGAGTGACTGACTCCTCAGAGCTTGGGTGGCCTTGGTTGATGCTTCCCCTTTCTTAGTAAAATGCCCTGAAGTGCAAGGACTGGCCTTGGGGAGGGGCGGAAGGGTGAAACTCTAAAAGAATGAGGAAATATCTTAAAGCAGCTGATTATTCTTCCCCTTATCCCTCCCTCCTCTCCCTCATCTCCCTCCCTCTGAGCAGGCAGGTAGATCACTCAGCTGGAGAAGAGAGTAGCTTACCGCTTGCCTAGAGGTCCCCCAAATACAGTCCAGATAGGAATCCAGATTACTCCATAACTCAATGCCCTCACTTCTCTCTCTCTCTCTCTCTCTCTCTCTCTCTCTCTCTCTCTCTCTCTCTC
>JAAGEH010000076.1:36022913-36178948 GCA_011751065.1 Lasiurus cinereus
CTCTCTCTCTCTCTCTCTCTCTCTCTCTCTCTCTCTCTCTCTCTCTCACTGTCTCTCTCTCTCTCTCTCACACACACACACACACACACACACACACACACACACACACACACAAGCACGCGCACATGCACACACATTTCATCCTTTGTCTTTACTGCTGGCCCCTTTATGGAAAACACAGATTCCCCCTGACACTAATCACCTCCCACACAACCCCAACTTCTTTTTTATCCATTTAGGTGTGTCCCCTGCTACAGATCAATTTATTCCCCCAAACTTGAAACAGCCATGACTTTTCTGGTGGGAATGAAAAGAGGGACACTATCACCTGGCTGGGGCTCTATTAGGCACTGAGCTAGAGCTCCCTGGCTTTCCCACTGCCAAGGCTCTCCTCACTGAGGCACACTGCCTTATCCCTGAATCAGTCAAGGGATATCCACGAAAAGCATAGAGCTTTTCAGCAGGGCTTGGCTTGGCCCTATAGATAAAAGGTGTCCCCTGAAGGTAAGGTGAAGCTGTTGCAGATATACTTTGCATTTAGTACAGATATCGGAGAAGAGCACATGGAAACTGATAGGAGGGAAAAACACCTTGATTGGGTATCAGAGAAGACAGGGGTTGAGCCTTAACTACTTACTAACATTAAGCAAACTTTATGAGTTTCAGTTTCCACCTTTCTAAAGTAGTAATACTAGTCCTTCCTGCCCAGCCTCCTTCACAGATATAACACGTTTCAAATGACCTGAAATACTAGCTTTAAGTGCCAAAGTGAGCTATCGATATTCATTAAGTTCTAGAACAGTGGTTGCCAACCTGTCAAACCTCACGGGACTACCAGTAGTCCGCATATCACCAGTGGGTGACCGCTGATCCAAAGATTTCCTTAAACCAGTGGTCACCAACCTTTTGGACCTCACAGACCATAAAGGTTGATGACCACTGTTCCAGAAAATATGCAACTAGGCAGCCAAATAAAGTAAGAGGATGTATTTGGGAGGAGAGGAGGGATGAGGTGTTAAGACTTCTCTCAGAAGACAACCCTTTTTAAGCAATTCCAATCCTCAGCTTCCAAACAAGTCACTGAGACACACTGTCTTCCTCCCTGACTGGTAAGTTCAGAACACCCAAAGTGGGACCAATGAGCCATACTACCAGGATTTCTAGATTTAGCCCCACTCCCTTGTGGGAAGAAACAAGTACTCACTAGTGGCAGGTTATAGACCAGGACCCATAAGCACCCCTTCCTCATTAAGCTAAAATAGCAGCTGGGCCAATGCAGCCTCCCTTTAGTCCTTGCTGGGGCTGGTTGGGCATGCTCATTATCTAGCAAGAATGTTTTCTCTCTGTCTAGGGTTTTATGCTAGAAAGAGGCCATAATTTAAGATAGAACCAAGACAATATCCCTCTCCACTGTGAGTTAAGCTGTGATGGAAAAGTGCTCCGAGCCTGGTTCTAGAGCTTGCTTTGCTACTGATTAGCAGCAGTATGACCCTAGAGAAGTCACTTCCCCATGTGAAGCCTCAATTTCCTCATAAGCCATGGGGGGAGGGGCGAGAATCATATTATTGCTCTACCTACACCACAGGGTGTTATGAACACTTGAAGGAACTAATAGGTCAATGTACTTTTGTACAAGATTGAGGAAATGCTACCTGCTGACACAGACATTCACTCTATACCAATAGAAAAGTAAATCCCCTCTCAATCACCAGTTACGGAAGAAAAGATTACTGTGGTAACACATACCTCAACCACTTCAGCCACATGGCATGTTCTCACTGTACCAAGGTTCATCTAGTCACCCCTTGAGTTACAAGATCACTTTCCCTTTACATTTCCATCAATTTCACAAGTTGGGAGCAGAAAGCAGAGATAAATAGCAACCCAAATGTAATTTGTGATAGTTCTAGAGAAGGAGCATCCAAGACTATCACCAGCTGTAGAAATTTAGAGTGGAGAGGCGATTTCTATCACTCAACTTTCAAGCTCCAACTCAGTGCTTGTTTCTAGACCCCGCCCCTCCCCACCCCAGGGCTGGCAGAGCCTCAGACAGATGAGGACTAGAACTGCCAGGTCACACACAGCAAGAGTAATAAAGCCCTGACTCACTTGGGACAATTTACAAGAGGCAGTGATCGTCTCCAAAAGGGGAATGGGGTAGAGATTGAAGGAAGGGCTCCCTTTTCCTCTTGTGACTCCCAGTCACAAAATGAACTTTCTCTAGTGGAGCTAGTTACCTGGTTTTATATTAGGGTAAAGAGATACAAACTAGTTTCCCAACATTCCTTGAAGTATGTAGGATGATGCATGCCTGAGAGGTGGCAGGAGAGGAAGCATGAGTTCCCCTAGTACCAGAGAAAAGTTATTATTAAAATGTTTCATTTAGCATTCACGAGAACTGAGGTAAATGACCCCAGAGAATACATTGCAAGCTTGCAAGAAAAAAGGAACTTTCCAAAGGCAAGCTTAAGACCCAGGTGTTTGAGACTTCTATTATACTTCTATCTGCCTTACCTCTGATCACAAGCTTCTCAAGAACAGGGATGCAGCCAATTTGCTGCTGAAAGGATACCAAATTGCTAGCACCTGTGCCAACACACACACTATTTCTTCTGAACCTAAGCATCTTAACCATCAGGACAAATTCAGAAAAATGGTATTACAGAAAATGCACAGGCCAAGGAGTCCCAAGGCATAGATTTAAGTCTTGGTACTAACACTTAAGAGCTATGTGACCTTAGCCAAGACATTTCATCTCTCTCTGGGCCTTCATCCTATAAAATGCAAACTATCAACTATCCTTGCAGGATTTTGTAAAAATTAAATAATAGATGTGAAAGTACATTATGAATATCTTAAATTAATCTCTCTGGTGCTATACCTGACTACTAAAATAAAAAATGTTCCTATCCCTCCAAAAACGTGGGGTTTTTTTTTTGTGTGTTTTTTTTTTTAGGAAAAGAACTCTGTCTACTTATTAAGTATGAGTGCTTTCCTAAGTAAATCTTGGACTATCACAGACTATTGCGGCTCCAGGATCCCGAAAGCACATAAACTTGACTGCAGTCTGTTTCTGTATTTAAACTGTCTTATGTCCTTATTTATCCTAAGAAATCTCTCTTGCCTTGCAGATTACATGAAAGAATCCGTGTGCAGTTCTAGCACTTGTTCCCTGAACAGCAGCGAAAACCCTTACGCCACAATTAAGGACCCACCCATCCTCACCTGCAAGCTTCCAGAAAGCAGCTATGTAGAAATGAAGTCGCCTGTGCACAGGGGGTCTCCGTACACAGATGTGCCATCCTTGTCGACATCTAATAAAAATATATATGAAGTTGGTAGGTGTCTCAAATAAGTAACTTAGCGAAATCAGGGCAATAGTGCAGCATATGAAATAAAAACAATCCCTCTCTACTCACCCTGTCTTGAAAACACACCTTTTTTTGTTATTTTTTAAGGAATCCAAGACAAACTGCCTTCCCCAGGACTACCCTCCTCTCATGCAGGAAGTCAAATTCTTGTGCCAACTTCGCTTAAAAACAACACACACACAAAAAACATACCAGGACTAGTATGAAGCAGAAATACTGGAGGTGGGGAGTGGGTACACACACATACACCTCAAATGATAGCTGATACAAATCCCAGTTTAAAAAAAGAAAACAATCAGAATAGAATATTTATTAACTTTCTAAATCGCCACCTTCTATTTTCTTCCAGTTTAACCCATGTCCCTGGGCTCAGTGCTAAGAATAGCACTGAAAATCTTACGCCACAATTAAGGACCTACCCATTCTAAATATTCTAAATATCTAAATCTCTTCCATTTTGACCAAGCTTTAAATGGAATTCTGATAGCATGCTCACTTATGTTTTCCATCTCTTAGCATTAGTCCTAATCCTTATATTTATCACAGATTTATAAATCCTTGGCTTCTCTCACCACCCAGTTAAATAGAACTCTCTTCCCCGCAACATGACAACAAAAGCTAATCTGTTCTCTGAACTCATTTTTCACTATATTCCTTAGAGCCCACAGTCAGTGTGGTCCAAGAAGGCCGTGGTCCCAACTCCAGCTATATCCAGAATCCATACGACCTACCTAGGAGCAGTCATATTCCTGGTCATTATGACCTCCTCCCAGAAAGACAGAGCCCTGCCAATGAGCCCTCCCAGGACAAACAGGCTTAAGAGGGATAAGCTTCTCTCTTGCAATGTGCTCTACTGAATATTCTCTGACTCTGAAAGAAGACAATCCCCTGCCTTGAAATAATGGTACAGACTGACTTCAGCTGCGTGTTAGTTATTACTTTCACCTGCAACTAAAGAAGAGCTTCCAAGTGGGACTGGGGTAATTGCTCAAAAGGTCTGTTTGCAAAGGTAAATCCTATCACTCACCCAACCCCCAACTCCAAAAGACCTGGATTACATGATCTTTTAAAACATTTAGGATACAGCTACTCAATATCAGCTAAATACAGCTAACTATATTTATTTATATATTATCTAAAACATGATGCTTAAAGAACATGCAGAATAGGTTTTATAAACCTTCCTAGGAGGAAATGGGGACTGGGGAGAGGAGAGGATTAATTTAAAATACCTGAAATGTATATGTACTTTTGGTTGCTGTTACCATCAACATCTGTTTGATTACCTAAGATAATCAGTACATAGACAAAAACTGTGCTAATATCAATCCTAAAGTACCTGCACGTATATGTCTGGTCTGTCAAATTACAATGGCCAAGATTACAGATTATTTTGTAGTCTAATGCTAACAACTTCAATTTTTTAAGGTAAGATTTAAATAAATACAAATTATGTGTAACACTGAACCTGGCTTAACATCTCAGATGAGAAATTAGAATCCATACTTCTCTTATTAGCACCAAGTATATAAGGATGCTCAAGAACCTCCATTTTGCTATCTAAAATAGTATTATCTTCCATGGTAATAGATGAAGCCTTTCTCTAAGAGTCAATTTCAGTTTAAAGAACAATTTAAGAATGAACCAGAGTTTGTGAGTTCAGCTATATGCAACCAATAAAACTGAAAGCTAATAATAATAATATTAATAATACCTAAATACAAATTAATTTTCCCTCTTCTGCCCCTGCTGGTAGAAGAAAAAAATGTTTTCAAAGCTAATAGCCTCTTTCAGTCTACAACAGTATTTCTGGCCGGTTTTGACCAAATCTTGCCAATTCCAAGTTCCAGAATATTGCCAACTCAGCCCTGGCCTTATCGTATCTCCTTGGCCACCCAACACCTGAGTCATTCCATGGGAAATAAAAATGTGAAGCTTTAAGCAAGCAGTCACAGGCTTTAAGTATCCCTAAAAAGGGCTATTTGGGCTCTCATCAAGTTTATTTGGTTCGCATTCCTTGACTCAGAATTCTGAGTTCTTACTTTCAAGCATTTCTTCATAAATCTTGAGCTGGATATAATATGGAACTAAAAGTGTAGGGAATCCTTTTTCTGCCAAGAGCCATTTGGATACTTATAACATCATTCACAGGCCATACTAAATTATCAAGTTAAAATTAACATGTTATATTTGGTCAAACATTTAATTAACTCACCACTAACGCCTGAGCAGGGCCAGAACAAATGATTTCTCAGGCCTTATACGGCCTGAAAGTCAGATGTTCCCCACCGCTGGTATAGAGGAAATTAAACAAAAGAGGATATATCAAGGTAAAATTGCTTAAAGTACATTATACTTTTTTTTTTAAATATATGTTATTGATTTTTTTTTTTACAGAGAGGAAGGGAGAGGAATAGAATTAGAAACATCGATGAGAGAGAAACATTGATCAGCCGCCTCCTGCACGGCCCCTACTGGGGATGTGCCCACAACCAGGATACATGCCCTTGACCGGAATCGAACCTGGGACCCTTCAGTCTGCAGGCCGACCTCTATCCACTGAGCCAAACCAGTTTCGGCCATTATGCTTTTTGATAGAACTAAATTGAAATGATCAAAAAATGTTTATAATCAGTTGCTGTAACATGATGTAAAAACTTTATAGTAAATAGCACATAAGGACATGAAGAACTTTCTACTTTCTACCTTAAATCCACCATCTGCTGAGATGGCCAAAACTGTATTACAATGAGCTAATGCTCCAGATCCCAGTATTCAGACAGGTCTATACCTTGCATTACTAACGAACATAGGTAAATGGGTTCAGATGACTCTAAATGGAGTCAGCTCCCAGGCCCTAAAGAGGACCTCCTCACAAGAATTAAAGATTGAAAGGGCAAACCATGAAAACTAATGGACACCCCTCTACCACTCCATTCTCTGATAATAGTTCTGCCTGTAAAAATACTTCCAAAAGGTATACAGAAGAGGAAGTACATGACTGCAAAACTGGAATAGCTGCTACAGGAAGTGTGGGAGTTCTGAAGTCCTTGATACAAATTGGAAGTCTGCCATGGAACCCATTAGTTTGGCCAATAATCAGCAAAAGCAAGGACAAAAATAAGTAATCCCCCTCCCCCACTTCACTCAAGGCTTAAGCAAATGTTAGGGGAAAATAATCTAATACTTAACATGAATGCTGCATGTGTGCATGGGAGCAAGCAATCAGCAATAGCAAATTTACTTTCCAAAAAGTCTTATTAAATATAAATACTAGAAAATTACTTTGTAGACCCAAGTAAATATTTCTCATAATATATAGAAAGCAATATAGATAAGAGGCTTACCTCAGTATTTCAGGGCAACAAGTGCTCAATTACCTTTGTGAAGCAAGAACTAAGAATCATGGTGAAGTCAGATCAGCAAGGAGAACTTCATCTCAATCCCAGGTTTTATCTTCTTCCCTTACCCTGCATGTACAGTAACTGCTGCCTTGCAAACTGTAAACAAGCACTATCACTCAAGTTTCAAGTTTCACCTCTTTTATGCCAACTATCTTCTAGGCAAATTTCAGCAAGAGGTGGCCTAGTGGGATTGCTAAAGCAATGTTCAAGAGATTTGAGTGTTACTTGCCTTCTCTGGGCTCTTTTTCTCCTGTGTATAAAAAAGGAAGAAGCAAATGGGGGTAAAGGAAACCCTAAAACCCTTCAACTCTAGCATTCTGATTTTTAAAGAAATGTACCACAAATTAAATCTGGCAATACAGAAAAGGGAAAGACAGAGGGTGTGATTACTTGATGGTGACAACAATTGTCTTCACATATCTAAGAGTTACTGGTAAGAGACATTTCAATCTTAATAGAGCAAATGTTAGGAACTTCTGCTAGCACTGTCACAAATAAGTTCATGGTCAACCTAAACATGTGCACTGTGCATTTTATTGACAACTTGGAAATATATGTTCAAGTATTATACAGAAACTAAGTTTTCACTCAAAGTGATGTGCATATAATTCAAATAAATAAACAATCATTGTACAACAGCATAAATGAGACTGAAATGGCAATACTTTCTTTTAAGCAACCCAGACTTGTAATATATTTGTTCACTGTGCAGAGGGATTATACCTTGTACAAAATAAAATTAATTTCTCAAACTAATTTATAGGAATGCCTACTGTTGTCCTGCAAACCAAAAATATGTCTAAAATCTACACTTTAGGTTTAAAGGTAAAACTAACCTACATTTTGTGTGGTCACTTTAGTTGCTAGAAGAGTGAAAATTACCCCATGGGTACTTGAACATAAAGTGAAAAAGTTCTATCAAATTTATGAGAGTCTCTTCCTTTAAAATAATGAATGGGAGCTACATATTCTTAATTGTAAAAATTACTGGAAAGCTCATAAACATTAGTATACTCTGTTTTCACCAAGATTTGAAGTCAAAGGCAACTATTACATCTTGTGCTCAGCTTCAGAGGCACAAAGATAGTTCTATAGCAGTAGTCACCAACCTTTCGGACCTCACAGACCACTCGGTGACCGCTGTTCTGTTGACTGGGAATAAAGGCAAATATAAGGGCCACCTAATTTGCAAAGAACAATGAATAGCTTTCCATTAGAAGTTATCACCCAGCAACTATTTTAGGGCTTTTAAAACATAACTTTGTGACCTAACTAGTAAAGAAGCCACAGGATTAATTTTATTATAAAATACAGATACTAAAAAAAAATAGCTTATTGAATGTATTTAATGGTATAAGTTTAAAATTTTTCCTTCAGACTTTCAAAGGTTTGTACATACTTAAGTCAAATTAAAACATTTCAAGTTGTCTGTTTACATGGTTTATGTGATACTCAAAAAATACTCCCATTTAATAAAATGTTTAACCAAGAATACATTTTTGCTAGTTTGAGATTAAAACTTGTTCAGAAAAGCCCCTCCTCTCCTAACAAAGAACAACTCTCAAGGGCTGGACCTTGATATCTTAGTGAAAGATAAAACATAAATCAAAAAATTTTAAGGCTAAAAGGGGCATTTAGTGAGAACAATAGTTTATTATTTAGGAGGCTCAGAATACTATCCAACACCATAAATATTAAACAAAGGATACAGGTTTTGTACTCAACAGAGAAGATTCAAGAACGAAGCATTCTATTGCCATTCATCTAGTACAGTGGTCAGCAAACTGCGGCTCTTTGGCCCCTTAAGTGTGCCTCTTCCACAAAATACCACAGCCTGGGCGAGTCTTAGAAGAAGTTTAAGTTTAAAAAATGTGGCTCTCAAAATAAATTTCAATCATTGTACTGTTGATATCTGGCCCTGTTGATTAATTAGTTTGCCGACCACTGATCTAGTATATGGCAAAAGAGGAGATGGAAAATCCTTTTTAGAAGGGAAGGGTGGATACTATTTATAATTTTGTATAATTAAATATTATTTACATAATTGTAATTTTATATAATTTCTAATTTAAAATTTTTTAACCTGAATGGTAATTGTCAGACTATAGCTCCCCAAGCTAAACTAAAATGAACCCTAACGCAAGCCCTTTCACTCTTTAAGATGATTCTTCCTTATCATCTAACACAAGGGTAAAGGTGGGGAATGAACAGTAGAAATATAAATATGAACAAAGCACATTCATCCCTTGTCCTTGTAGATCTTACAATGTAGCAATTACAAAAGGGGAGGAGAAAATGGAGGGCCAGTTGTTTAGTGGACTTGAAGAGCTAGAAAGACTCTGAGCAGTGGTCCAATCCTAACCCACAGAAGGTAGAAGCTCTGGTCTATAGCTAGAGTTGTCAGAATCGCCCCTCATTCCAGCTTCTGCCTCCCAAGCCATTGTCTGGCCCAGCAGGTGACCCTTTTAAACCTTGTGTAAGAGAAAATATGGGGGACCTAAGATCTTACATCAAGTGCTATTATTTAGGCATCCACTTAAATGTAAACCTAGGCCAGTAACCGATTCCTAATATCCTCCAGAACTGCTTTCATATCAAAGACAGGCTACAGAAATAGTGTTGATTCCTGGGGCTTCCCAGACTGTCCTGCTTCAGGTATGACTTTCTATAATATTCTTAGGTCTATATGATGAAATAGTTTGGCAAAGAGTCTAGTACAATATAGTCAGAAAGCTCTTACCATGCTACTTCCCTATAGAGATCTGAGAAAATGGTATGCTGAGAGTCTGAAAGTTTTCAGTAAGGGAATGGGTACTAAAAGCATAGTACACTTATTCATTGGGATGGAGATAATAAGATCTAAAATTTTGTATTCGGGGCAATGTTAAGTTCCACTGATTTAAACATAGGAAGGAATCCTGTAGGCTACTATTTTTCACTATCATCACTGATACCGGTAACAGAGTAGTTAACAACCAATATACATGACATCTGTGCCAGGGCCTATCAATTCTATGCTTCAAAATGTTAAATAATCAAATTCAAATGTTTGGACTACTAATAATTAGATTAGCATTCTAAAAGCCCAATAATGCCATTAATATCATGTTTTTATACACATAAACCTATATATACTTGGACTTAATTGGTTCTACTGGATAGCTAGTGCTATAGATTGACCTATCTTCTTTTAGACTCCTATTAGAAATTAAAAAAAAAAAAATTAAACACAGTATGTTTTTAAAAGTTCTCTCCCAGACATGAATATATTTTAAAGTATATATTAAAAGCCAGCAAGTTTAATTGTTAAAGCTAAAAAACAAGCAGTTCTCAATTTAGTTGACATAGCAGCCCTTAAAATGCTCCTCCCCACTTAGCACATATGGTACTTTGATGCATACCATATTGTGAAATTGACAGTCATTTTGCAAATGTTCTGAAAGTTTTCATCTTATTTAATGGAGTTAAGATGAAAATAAAGATAACATTCTAATCAAGCTATGATGATAAAACCAAAATCATCAAGCAAAAATATACTTCATTTTTACTATCTATTAAATTTGAATTAAAATGAATAATTTGGCTCTCATACATGAAGAGAGAGTTCATTCACAGAATTACTGAATCGGAGCTGGGGTGAATCCCAGAAATGATTTAGTCTAGTCCCTTCAATAACTGGAAGGTAAGCCTCAGAAATAAAATGACTGAAGAGCTGTGGTTAGAATCCATGTCCCTGTCACCCAGTTCAGTGTTCTATTATACTTGCCACTTTCTTTTAACTTACAAAATTTGCTTATTTTCTCCTACCTGCCTAGTATCAAGTTCCTTTCAAATAGTCTTTTTTTATCTTCCAATTCAATTTTCAGGGAAATGGATACTTCAATTAAAATTATCTCTCAGACTAATGGTTTTCCCTTACCTAAGTTGTAGTCACAATAGCATTTTGTATTGCTTTATTGTTTCCATCAGCTTCCTACAGTTTGGGGAAACACACCATTCTTTAAAACTTTCCAATGAAAACTTTAGTTTATTAGCACAATATATAGGTGATAGAAAAGGTGGCAGAAAAGGGGTATTGCACCACCACAGCCCCAATCAGGAGAAAAACATCAGCCCTGTTCTTTTCAGCTCTAGTCTGACTGTTATGCTAAGCTAACCCAATAAATGATGTGGTAGAAGAGGATCCTTTCATGGTCTTTGTCCATTTTTTTTACACAGGGAATGAATACCAGGCACAGTCCTTATTTTGTTTTAAATTTTTTTCAGGCTTATGGTGTTTGTGAAACAGCAAACCAATCTCCATTTTCTCCTTTGTTAAAAGAATTCCATAAATTGAAACCTAACATGTTGGAATATGTTCTTAATTATCCACTCAGTCCTTGAATTATTCTGCTTCTGGTATTGGCCAAAATTGTCTAAGGTAGATGAAGAGATAATCAAAATAGCCCAAACTACTGAGAGCTTTTATATTTTGTAAATACAAGTCAATAAAAACAAAAATTTAAGATGTGCATTTTCCCAATGATTAAACAAATTATGACTAGATTTAATGGGCAATCCAAATCCTTAAGAAGTTTAACTTTCCTGCAGAACCCTTCAGAACTTAAAAAGACCTCTGGCATAACTCACCAGCTAGTACTCCTTAGAATTTAGCATACTAAATGCAATGGCTAAATTTAAAAACTTACTCTTACAGAGTAATAACTACTATTAGAAAGAAATCATAGATAGCACTTGAGAATATTTACATACAAGTTTAACAAGTCGAGATGGCTAACTGACTTTTCAGGATAATATAATAATTTATTTTTAATCAAAGTTAAAAAAAATAAAAAGTAGGGTCAAGCAGCAAAATACTTCTACTAAACTGCTTTGGGCCCTAAATTGTTATAATATTTTTAAATTTAATGTTTCTTATTTGAGACAATTTGTCTCATGAGATATTGTTCAGGATGAAGATACTTGAAATGCAATCAAAGTCATTTTCTATTACTTCTGGTTTCTTGGACTGCTCCCAAGATCCAACCATGCCCAAGGCAGCATTAAGTCAACTCACTATATTTTTTTCCTTCTCTTAAATAATTTTGTAAAAAACTGACTACTAATTTTCAATAAAATAAGAAGTAAGGGAGCCTCTTCCTGGGTCTAGTAACAGGGTTATGTATGAAAGTACAGAGATTAATTACTTCCCTTGTACTTCTGGTAGTACTTTTTCTAAGAAAAGCATAATTGAACTAAATGTCTAAAACCAAAGCTGAATTCACACATTGGTGCCTCCAACTCCATGTTTACTCTGTAATGAAAGGACCTATAATATCTCATTCATCAGAATCAAATTTTCTATGGCTATATCCAAAGCAAAGGGAAAATGTAATCTCACAACATAAAGAATAGTCCCCCTATAACTGTTTATTACAATATGAATATATTCCAAATCAATAACTAAAAAAAAAAAGCCAAGTTACAGAGCATGCATAAAATACAAAGTAGTGATTTACAAACAGATAAGTTGTCATACTAATACACTAAAATAAGAAAACCAAAATGACAAACCCCAGCAATGCCTTCAGTGTGCCCCACACATCATGAGCATCGCAAAAGACAGGAGATTAACTGTGAAACATAGTAATCTACGCAATCCCACACATATATATACTTTGGGGATATCCACCATTCTGAATAGATTCACTTCAGTTGACACAACTTTCAGAACACTGCAGAGTAAGTGCTTAATATTATTCACAAGAAAGTAAAACTAAATATTAGTGTGCACATTTGTGAATGAGAAACTAGTTGCTCCATTGATTTCAATAACGTAGTGGAAGAAAACTATTTCAGGTCTATTTCATCTTAAAGAATACATGCCTTTAAGTGATACTACTTGAATAGAAATTAACCTCTCACTGTATTCTTTTGACATACTGAAACCAGATATTTAACTGGACTATATTCCATAATATACTGCAAAACTAAAAAAATCAGTATTATTAAATCCATGCCTGCTGGTGAATATGGTGATAAAACTAGGTTGCATTTCATTTAATGGAAGGTTTTGAGACAAAAATTACCACTTCACAATTTGATACCAAGAGCATTAAACCAGTTATTGCCTGAGCAATAAAATGCCATCTAATCTACTGCTGGGAAATTAGATAAATTAAATGACTTATCATTAAACTTAGGCTGCCTGATCATTCCAACAGAAGCACCTCAAAAAGAACTCCACCAGTGTCTCCAGAACCCATAACCATACAACTGAAAACCACAATACAATCTTCTGTGTTTATTAAGATAATTCTTGCCCAGAAAAAAAGGTGCCCTATCGAATCAACTTTGATGCTTACAAAAAGTACATAACCCTATTAAGGCATTTTAGAAAGTGATTTCCAGTATAATGGAAAATTTTCAAGCTCTCAAAATCCTGCTATGTTTATAGGGCAATTCTCAGCTTTGTGGTAGTATATACTGCACTGAGAGAAGAGTGCATGAATTGTAAGCTGCTCTGTGGCAAAATGATAGCTTATTTCTAAAGTCTTCTTAGCTTGATTTGATCAAGACCAACAGGTCTGAGCTTCAAGTGATCAAGTTCTATTAAGTACTACAGAGACAGGTTTCCATGATGAAAAGGAAACAATCATTGAAGAATCCGAACATTCAGTTTATTAAACTAAGGCTAGTGAAGCCATAGCATGAAAAAAAGCTGCAGTCATTCGGGACAAATGGATGATTTTATAAAGCTAAAATCAAGACTTAAAACACAGAAAATTTGTTAAGTATGAGGAAGTAATAAAACACAAAAGTGACCACAAGAATTACAAATATATTTAAATCTCAGACCTGGGAAATGGACTATAGACAGCCTTCTATAGGAGAAGAGAAACGCCTTATATGTTCTGACAGCACTGCCCCTTTGGCTTATTTTCAGTGGTTGGTGGAACATGAATAGGAACCACATTGTTGCTTGGAGACATGTCATTTTCACGTCTGTCTGACATTTGCTTCTGGGAAACGATGCGGTATATCTCTGAGTGAGGGGAAAAAAAGAAACAGCAATACTCAGTGTTGAACAGACCCATCCAATAGTTGACATAAAAGATACATAAAGGTAGAAGATACATTCACAGAGAAAACTGCAAATAAACTGAACAGAGAATGCGTAAATTTAAAGTTTTATTTTCAAACAGCCATTGATTAGAGTCAACCTATTATTTTAACAATTACCCTAGGATTAAGAAAAACAAAGGTTTTCCATTTTGGAGGAAAAGATTTACCAGTCAATTAATAAATCTTGCTTTAAAGAAATTTATAGTTTATGGGCTTAAACCATGAGAGCCCTGGCTAGATAGATGGCTCAGTTGGAAAGAGTGTCATCCGTACACCAAAAGGTTTGATTCCTGGTCAGGGCACATACCTATGTTGTGGGTTCAACACCAGGCAAGTACGTACAAGAGGCAAGCAGTTGCTGTTTCTCTCTCTTTCCCCCACCTTTCCTCCGCGCCCCCCAACTTCTCTCTCTCTAAAAATCAATAAAAATATATCCTTGGATGAGTTTTAAAAATTAATTAGACCAATGAGAGTATTTTCATTGTATACTTAGCAAAACATCTATATACCCTGACATTATACCACATAAAAATTAAAATAAATTTGTACTATTATACACATTAAGATATTTTTCTTAGTTATATAGGGAAAAGCCCCATTTCATAAACATGCCAAAATCCAAAAGAATTCTTGGAACAGGAGGGAAAGATCATGTTTATCACTGCCTCCTACACTAAAGATAAATTGTAATTAAATAATTATTCAAAACAGGTAACTTAAGCCAAAACTGGTTTGGCTCAATGGATAGAGCGTCAGCCTGCAGACTGAAAGGTCCCAGGTTCGATTCCGGTCAAGGACATGTATCTTGGTTGCAGGCACATTCCCAGTAGGGGGTGTACAGGAGGCGGCTGATCAATGTCTCTCTCTTATCGATGTTCCTATCTATCTCTCTCTTCCTCTCTGTAAAAAAATCAATTAAAAATATATAATAAAAACAACAACAACAAAAAACAGGTAACTTAAGATTTTATATAACACCTATCAATACTATTTAGTGTCTACTTCTTTCACTAAATGTTAAACTCTAGGAACAAAACTATCTACCTCATTCATTGCAATATCTCCAGCTTATAGCAAATAGTAAAGGTCTGATAAGTAACTAATTGCGTGAATGTTATTAAATTCCCCTACAGCAAGTATCTTTAAAACATATTTGGTCTTAAATTGCATTACCTAAGAGTATTTCCCTCTGGCTATATTATGTATCTTATTTATCTTTGTTCTCCCAGTGCTTCCCCCCACCTCAAATAACCTCAAAAGATAAGGGAATTCTAAAAATACAACAAACTGACATGATATGCCCTACTATTATGATGTACTATGAAAGGCACAATGTATTCCCATGAAGGACATCTATGTATTCCTGCCAAAAATATTTAAAATGTTTTTATCATGAGGAAACAACTAGATAAATTCAGATTGAGAGACATTCTATCAAACAACCAGCTAAGACTCTTCAAAAAAGTTGCCATAAAATACATTTTTAAAATGGGGTAAATGTTCTCTATCTATGCACTCTAACACAGTAGCCACTTATTTAAATTAACTAAATAAAATTTAAAATATGATTCCTCTGTTCACTAGTCATATATATATATTTAACATATTTTTATTGATTTCAGAGAGGCAGGGAGAAGGAAAGAGAGAGATGGAAACCTCAATAATGAGAGAGAATCACTAATTGGCTGCCTCCTGCATGCCCCTTCTGGGGGATCCAGCCCACAACACAGGCCTGTGCCCTGACCAGAATCAAACTCTGATCACCTGGTTCATAGGTGGATGCTCAACCACTGAGCTCACGCCAGCCAGGTTATATATATATATATTTAAATATATTTTTATTGATTTCAGAGAGGACGGGAATGAGAGAGAGACAGAAACATCCATGATGAGAAAGAATAATTGATGAGCTTCTTCCTGCATGCCCCAAATTGGGGATCAACCCCACAAACCAGTCAAGTAACCTGACTGGGAACTAAACTATGACCTCCTGGTTCATAAGTTGATGCTCAACCACTGAGCCACACCAGCTGGGCAGCACTAGCTATATTTCAAGTACTCAATAACAACATGTTATCAGTGGCTACTCTATTTGATACCCCACATATAAAACAATTCCATCAATGCAATTGACCAGACTCTAGGTTTAAAATGTAATGACCAAATCTATAAAGGGTATTAGTACACACAGGAAAAACTATTGCACATTATATAATATAGTATAAACACAAATTTCTTAGGTATGGTATTGTTATTATGTAGGAGATTACCATGTTCTCAGGAAAGAAAATACTCAAGTATTTAGTAGTAAAGTGCCAAGATGTTTACAAACTATTTTCCAAAGATTGAGCAAAGATGGGGAGGGAGAAATATTTATACACATGTAGAAATAAACTAAATATGACAAGTTGATGATTCTAGATGAAGGGTATAAGATATTCACTACATTATTTCTATAATAATTGAAAATTTTAAAAACATAAAGTTATAAGATAAAAGAAAGTAGAATTGTGTTTTCAAAATGCTCCAAGAACATGTCAACCAACTGCAATATGAACAACTTTTGGATTCTACTTTGAAGTGTAAAAAAAAAGGCTTAAGATAGGAAATTTTAAGACTGTTTGGATAATAAATGATAATAAGAAACTATTGCCAATTTTTAAGTGATTTTGTTTTTATAGGCTTAAGTCCTAATCTTTCAGATATACATCATAAAATGTTTACAAATGAAATTATGTAATACTTGTGATTTGTTTCAAAATAATGGTGAGGGGGAGTAGGTGGAGGAAAGATTGGCCATAATGATGGCTGACAGCTACATAGAAGTTCATGGTACTATTCTACTTTTAGTATGTTGGAAACTTTCCATAACAAAAAGTTAAAGAGAAAGAAATGTATGAACTGAATTAATATATTTTCTCCAAATTAAAAACTGATTTTCCTAAAGCTGAACAGCAAGCTGTACTGCTAGTCAATTGAATGCATAAACTAACAGAAACAATGACAGCTAGTGCGCCCTTTTTTATGATTTAAGGGGGGAGTAAGTGGCACTAAAATTTATGTTTGAGAAGGTTGACACTGGTTCAAAGCTTAAGAAGCATCAAGAGAAAAAATAGATTACAATAAAGAAAGATTACTGACTAGAATTTTTTAAAAAATAGGGCCAACAAAGGATATGGAGTCTTCATTTAGATTATTTTCACTGAAAAGGGATGGGACCAGAGTGTTTCAAAGGTAAAAAGAAAGATAGTCATTCAATCAGAATAGTGGCTAAGGAATAAAGATAATCATCAACTTACTGTAAAACTATACCATTCATTCTTTTTAAAAAATATATATTTTTATTGATTTCAGAGAGGAGGAGAGAGGGAAAGAGATAGAAACATCAATGATGAGAGAGAATCATCAATCAACTGCTTCCTATACACCCCCTACTGAAGATTGAACTCCCAACCTGGGCATGTCCCCTGACCAGAAATCAAACCATGACCTCCTGGTTCATAAGTTGACCCTCGACCACTGAGCTGGGTTATACTACTCATTCTTTATTCTTTATGTTTTCTCTCTAATCCCAAACTGGATGGCTGGTTCTTTTTCAAG
The DNA here is from genome assembly GCA_011751065.1 of Lasiurus cinereus. Taxonomy (NCBI): domain Eukaryota; kingdom Metazoa; phylum Chordata; class Mammalia; order Chiroptera; family Vespertilionidae; genus Lasiurus; species Lasiurus cinereus. Next base: position 36,040,393 of record JAAGEH010000076.1, read on the forward strand.
TGCAAATGAATAAATGTGACCCTCTACAAATTTTAACTTCTCAACGAGTTATATTAAACATTACGTTAGGAGAACCAAAACAAAAAAAATATTTTGTAGGTTCTTACATGAAAAGCAAATACTGGAAGGAAGGAAAAGGAAGAATTCCAGAGAACATAGAAAGTTAAATAATTAAAGAGATCTTATTATAAAGCAAGAAATTTGAACAATGTTGTATAACTGCCTACAAGTACTATATATTGTTTTATAGAAATTAATTACTTTTACGTTTGGCTTCAGTCACCAAAAGGATACCTGCTAATAAAAATAATAAGGCAATAAATCAAGAGGAAAATATTGGTCGGAAAATTAGGAGATAATCTCATTTAGAAACAAATGTATATGAAACACCAATTCCTGTGCAGTCCCCTTTCAAGATGTTCAAGGAATAGGTAAGGGTAGAAAGAAAAGAAATTCTGCTTTATCTTTCTTATATAAGAATCTCTTATCGATGTAAATATGAAGGAAAACATTAAAATAGCTTTAAATATAACCAGATAAAGTTAAATAGAAAAGACATATATCTATTTCTACTCTAATGGAAGTATGGATCAAGTTGCAAAGTACATTCCAAGGAATTCAAATGTCACTGTTCCAAATTGGGGAACAAAAAGAGTTAAAATTCTTCAGTGATTCCAAAAATTGTGAGTTATCCCACTAGAGCCTAGATCAGAAATTTTTGGGTGTTCTTCAAATCCAATGCTCACAAAGTCCAAGTAAGTTTTTCAAAGGTCAAAAAATTTTCCAATTTAATTACTGGCACATATTTAAAAGTTGCCACATTCCAAGAACAAAGCTTCTATGCCTAAATAAGAGATTCTATGCAAAAAGCTCCCTCCTCCTCCTGCAGTGCAAAACCCCAAGTGGATGCCTAAAACCACAGATAGTACCTAATCCCCTACTATGTTTTTTCCTATACATACAAACCTTTTCACCAAATGGAAGTACTTTTTACAAGTTCTCTAATAGGTATATCTATTAAAATCATCTAGGCATTATTACTCTTGTGTTTGGGGGCCATTATTAAGCAAAATAAGGGTTACTTGAACCCAAGAACTGCTATATAATCATCTGATAAAAAAGAGGGCTACTAAGTGACTAATGAGTAGGCTAGTGTATACAGCAGGAAACACAGGACAAAGGGGTGATTGACGTCCTGAATAGGATGGAGTGGAAGGACACAGATTTCACCACACTACTCGAAACGGTGTGTAATTTAAAACTTACAAATTGTTTATTTCTGGAATTTAATATTTTTGGACCACAGCTGACTGTGGGTAACTAAAACTGAGGAAAGTAAAATTGCAGCTAAGGGGAGACTACTGTAATGCCTGAAAACTCTTACTCCATTTTTAAGTCAATATGTTAAGTGAATTAAAATCCTTTCAAACACAAAAAGATTTAGTCTTCATACTAAAAAGATGACTTGGACTTATTAATTTAATGTAAAAACCTAACAGATATCACCTTAACCAAGTAACCAAAGTTAACACACTAGTAATGAATAAAACAAACCAGTATCATTAGCCTCCTAATATAATGCACTAAGCACTTTCGTGATGTTCCTGCTAAAAATACATAACCTGAATTTAGTCATGAAAGAAACAGTAGACAAAAACCCAAATTCAGTAACTGTATCCTTCAAAAAATTACAATATAGAGAAGACTGACAAACTGTTTCAGGTTAGTAGAAACTAAAGAGATACAACAGGGAAATATAATGTGGGATCTAATTCCAGACATTATTTTGCTAATAACTGGAACAACTAGCAAAATCTGAATAAGGTCTGTAGTTAAACACTGATGTTTAAAGTTACTACTTAACTCTAACTTTGAGAATTATACTATAGTTAAAAAAAGGAATGTTCTTATTTTTAGGAAATGCACAATAAAAAGTACTTACGTATAAAGGGCAACATGTCTATCATTTGAAATGGTACCAAAAAAATAATATGTATACACTGAGAGAGAAGAAGAAAAAATAAAGGAGACATGGTAAAATATCAACATTTGGGTTAATATGGGTGAAGGGTATTTGCCAATTATTTTACTATGATTGTAACTTTTCTTTAAGATTGGAATTGTCAAAATTCAAAGTTAAAAGAAAAAATAAGACTATGGGAAGTATGGATTTAAAACATTCTTTAATAAGTTTGATAAAAGAAAAAAAACTGCACTGAAAAGCAGAGGCTGAGCAATCTATCAGATTCACTCAGGCACTACCTAATTACCTCTAAAAAATACCATCAGTAAAATTGTCATGGAGTTAGTCAAATCCATAGATGTCAAAAATGCCATGGATCTATCCTATCTAATAAAAGAGTAATATGTAAATTGACCATACCTCCGCTACACTCACAAGCCACACGACCAGCCAATCAGGAGCAAATATGCAAATAAACCCAGCCAAGATGACTGCAGCTAAAGAAAGCAGGAGGGAAGCTTGGGTTTTCCTGGCAATGGAGTAAGACAAGCTTTCTGCCTGCCCTTGCTGGCCCAGGCCTCCACTCAATGCTATAAAGTTTCAGTTATATTAGATAAATAAATCCCAACAAAAATGGTGGCAGCCATGGAGCTGGAGAGAGCAGGAGACTTGAGTTGCTCCTGGAGATGGAGGAAGCCAAGCTTTCCGCCTGCCCTGGCAGGCCCAGTCCTCCACTCACGGCTACAAAGTTTCAATTATAGAAGATAAATAAACCCCAACAGAAATGGCTGCCTCCACAGAGCAAGCAGGAGGCTTGGCTCCGCTCCAGGCTACAAAGTTTCAATTGTAGAAGATAAATAAATCCCAGATACCAGGGCCTCCACTTAAGTCGCCAGGGGTGTGACTGGCCTGAAAACCACCACAGGCCCCTCGCCCAGGCTGCCCCACGTCCCAAGGAAACCCCTACCCTGATCCGGGACATACTTCAGGGCAAACCAGCTGGCTCCCACCCATGTACCAGGCCTCTCTCCTAGCTAATAGAAGAGTAATATGCAGATTGACCATCACTCCAACACATAAGATGGCTGCCCCCATGTGGACACAAGATGGCCAGCAGGAGAGGGCAGTTGGGAGGGACTAGGCCTGCAAGGGAGGGCAGTTGTGGGCAATCAGGCCAGCAGGGGAGGGCAGTTAGGGAAAACAGGCTAGCAGGGGGAGCAGTTAGGCATCAATCAGGCTGGCAGGGGAGTGGTTGGGGGGGATCAGGCTGGCAGGCAGAAGAGGTTAGGGGCAATCAGGAAGGCAGGCAGTTGGGAGCCAGCAGTAGGATCGAGCCTAACGGGGCAGTCGGACATCCCTTGAGGGGTCCCAGATTTGAGAGGGTGCAGGCTAGGCTGAGGGACACCCCCATCCCTGTGCACAAATTTCGTGCACCGGGCCTCTAGTTCTAAAATAAGCAACACAATTAACTTAGGAGTAATATTGTAGATAAATTTTTCAATATATAATTTTAAATTTAAAAAGTTGTTTTTTCTTTTGTTTAAATATATATATGTATATATATTATTATTGATAGTATTATAGATGTCTCCCACTCCCTGCCCCCTTTTAATCCTCTCCTTTCAGCCCCTACCCATCCCCCCAGGACTTCACCCCTCTATTGCCTGTGTCCATGGGCTAAAAACTATTTTTTTCTTACAGCAGCATCAATATACAACATAAATGCTCCCTGAATACTGTTAACATTTAAAGTGAACTAAGCTTAATGAGTATTTTTCTCTTTCCTGTTTCTTTCAATGCATTAATACATACTCCCACTGGCAAAAAAAAAGTTTTGACACTTGCAAAACACTATAGATGTCTGCTGCTGCCATATGCAGTGATTTCTGATCCCACAGATGAACACTGAGATTTATGTAGGAAATTGTGAATACAGAGAGGAAAAGTGGTAGCAAGTGAAGCTAAAGTCCTGTTTGTTTTTAAGCAACATTAGTCAAGCAATAACAAAAGTTTAATCTAGAGTAAATTATAAGGAAAATAAGCCAGATGTTCTTCATCTTTAAGGACAAAACAGCTCCATTTTAAGTATATATCACTGTTTATGACTAGTTCAGGTTTAAGTAGATCATAAGTTCAATGTCACAAATGATGCATACAATAAATAGTCCACAGCAGATGGAAGACTTGGTCTCACCTTTACTTAACATCAGAATAAATGGGCCAGAAATTGGATCAAAATAAGTAGGCTAGAATTATAGCAGAGGAGATGCAATTAGACATAAAAAATATCCCAACAACAGGACTGACTAAAATGTTTTTTAAGTGACATTTTTAGAGGCCTTGAGACTCAGACCTTCAAGATGACTTTTTTTCTCTTTCCTGTTTCTCTTTCCTTATTTTAAGACACTATAAAACTGAGAACCAGGGAGATTCAATGACCTTAAGTTATAGAAGGAGTGGGAACAAACAAATAGTTAAAGAATAAAAGCCTACCTTCCTACGTCTAAATTAGTATTATTCTACATATTGAGTCAACAGAATTCACGTAACTGGTTATAAAGGCAAAAGTAGGATTTAAGGGCATACTGCATATTTAATCAAATCGTGCCTGTTTGAAATGATCTGCAATGAAACCACACACAAGATTCTAAATGAAAGCTACTATATTCCAAAAACTATTTATCTAACCCCAGCACCATTTCTTTTAGTTACTATTTTTTGATAACTGAAAAGAATCCTGATAGGTATATGAATCATCAATATTTAGGGGTTTTTTAGTTAAATTTTTTTCATACCTTAACTGCTATTTAGCTACTAATTTATCAAATGTTCACTATGTACCAGGGATAGCTAAATAATTTATATGCATGAACTCATGTACATATTTTGGAATCTAGAATAGATGTCTCAGTGACAGGAAATTCTTTTCTATGGATTATAGAGACAAAAACCTTGAAGTTACATCCTAACAGTTGAGTCAAATCGTATCATAGGTATTTGTTAGAAATTCATACTCTCACCAAAAAGAAAATAACAGATTTGCCCAAAACATATTTAAATTTTACAGACAAAAAAAAGAAAAAAAGCAAGGCATAAAAGAGATTAAGTAATGTACCTAAAATTATAGAGCTAATAAGAGGAGGAGCCAGACTAGAACCCAAGTTAGGCTTCCAAGTCCATACATTTTAAATCCTAGGCTTATTCCCTACCTTTTTAGAGACATTTAAAAGTTAAAACCTGTTTACAACTAATACAAGTGCTGTATACAAAGAATCTTGTTACATTATAATTGAAAACATTTATTTAACCATTTCTCCATATAGACTTTTTTTAGAACAAGACTATCCTATGTATTAAAACTAGCAAGCTCTTGCTCAGCTCAGTGGTTGAGAGTCAACCTATGAACCAGGAAGTCATGGTTTAATGCTGTGATCAGGGCTGTGGGCTGGATCCCCAGTGCAGAGCATGCAGAAGGCAGCCAATCAATGATTCTCTATAATCATCGATGTCTCTCTCTCTCTCTCTCTCACTCTTCCTCTGTGAAATCAATAAAAATATATTTAAAAACAAATAACTAGCAAGTCTTAAAAGTAACATATAATTTTAAAGTACCTAAAACAACTTATCAAAGTACTTATTAGAGGATTAAGATTAATAAAGTCAAGGTATATATGAGTCATCACAAATAAAATGCCTTCTTATCCTTGAGGTTGACCTAGTCTGCATAATCACATTCCAAAACAGCATGAACTTGGTTCCTTCCCCACTACTTAAAACTTTTCTATATGCAATCACTGGCTGATTTTTTCCACTGGTGGCACTCTGCTTCTTCCACAATATATCAGGAGAGAATTTTACTTTTTGTTTTTTATTTAAATTTTTAAGAACATACTTTTCCCTAGCTGCTTCTATAACACATATCAGAACCTAGAATGCCTTTATTTTATTAAATTTCAATAAGGTATTTATTATATATTTCCATAGCCAGGATTTCAATATTTATCTTAGAAAGTACATTTAAGCATTACTCTGTGACCATGAATTATAGAATACATGGATCGTAACAATAGAAGTGAGCAAATAATTTTCAAAGTATTTTCCCGCTATAAACCAGATAAATTAGAATGATTAAAGCTCAACAAGCAAAAGTTATAACTAATTTTATAGCTCTTGCTCTAGTAGCTCTCTCAAATGATAGTCATTCTCAGAGAGTGTGACAGTTTGTTTTCCCAATTAATTTGTTAAAATTATCTCCCTAAAACTTTTATTTCCCACTGGTATACTTTTATTTCCCACTGGTATAAGCTGAAAATGCAAGTCTTACCTGTCAGAATTGTCTGAAAAGCAGCTTCTACATTTGTAGAGTCTAGAGCTGATGTCTCAATAAATGACAAACCATTCTTTTCTGTAGGGAGACACAAAAACTTCAGTTTTGTGCAAAGTTAATATAAGAGATGTAATACACTCAAGGCTTTAAATGGAAATATAAAAGACCTTTCCTTTCTTTTTTTAAAAAATTAATTTTAGAGAGAGAGGAAGGGAGAGAGGGGAAGGAGGGGAAGAGAAGGAGAGAGAAATAATTGATTTGTTGTTCCACTTTCCCAACTTCTTGGCAATAAGAGTACCATTCTACTTACACTATAGATTAAAATTAACCATAAGAAATTTCATTGGATTCATTAAAATAAATACTTGTTATACCTAAATACTACCACAAGAATGGTAACATTACTTAAAATATAGTAAACTTATCAAATATCCTGATACTTCTATCTCTTATGGTCCTTTAACCACACAGCTATAGTATAAACAAGGATGGGTATATAAGATTCACTTAGAATTCTGTAACGATATTATTTGAAATAAAGCTTCTTGCCTGGAAAACCAAAAATCAGCATAATCACTAGTGGAGGCTCACAACTTTCACCAGCCAAGAATATACAATGTTGCCTTCTAATAGAATGCCCTTCCAGAACAGTGGCAAGAGATAGGCAAACCCCTGTAAAGCTTTAAAAGTTTTAATTCCTAAGCAGCTGAATCCCTATGATCCTTGACACTCCCTAGTCTACCCCTTTTCGGACCCACATAGAACAGCCTTGGTAAACACAGAGACATAATGGAAAAAAAGAAACAAGAATACAGGGAGAGAAAATGAGACAGTATTTATATTCAATTTTTGGCAGCAAAAACTCAAAATACTATAGTGTTTTAATGACTCAAAATTAAGCAAAAGAATCCGACAGACATCATATACTTTAAAAAAAAAACAATCCTTGCTAAACATTCATTATTTATTCATATTTACTTTTCTGAAAATACTGTAACTGATTAACCTCATTGGAAGGGTTATCAAAACTCAAAATATGACAGTAAGAAATACTGAATCACTGAAATAACATGAAACTCATATCACTAACCTGCAAAAGCTCTTGCTTCATCTGTAGGAACTGCCCTGAGATGACGCAAATCACTCTTATTGCCCACAAGCATGATAACAATGTTACTATCAGCATGATCTCTCAGTTCTTTCAGCCATCGCTCTACATTTTCATATGTGAGATGTTTAGCAATGTCATAAACCAACAAAGCACCTACAGCTCCACGATAGTATCTGAAAACAGAAACATATGTAACTATTAGAAAACAACCACAAAATAGAAGGAAACACTAGGAAGAACTAAATATATGGATTTATACTGATTTACTGATTTTAGAGAGAGGAAATCCCACTACTGGCATTCTTAAAAGGGGAAAAAAACCTTTTCTGATAACAAAAGTTAGCTAATTACCTTAATGGTAACCAATTCACTTGATGGCAGCAGCCTATTTCACAGAACTTAAAAAACTATTGAGACTTACGCTGATGTTATAGCTCGATATCGCTCTTGCCCAGCAGTGTCCCATATCTGTGCCTTTATTGTTTTTCCATCAACCTGGATGCTTCTTGTTGCAAACTCTACTCCAATGGTGCTCTTGCTTTCAAGATTAAACTCATTTCGAGTAAATCGAGACAGGAGATTACTCTTTCCAACACCAGAATCTCCGATAAGGACAACTGAAAAGACAAAGAACTTTATCTAAGATGAATGAGACAAGCACACCACCTTACAAAGCAATTTTCAAGCGGTGTGCCATAAAAATTTTTTTAACATGCAATACCTGACTATTTAGCCAGAAGCACCAACTTCTTTTCCCTTAGATTATCAAATAAAAGAATGATACCACAACAATAGCTGTCCAGTGTGAATGAATAAAAATTATACCTATTTTTCTATCAAATTGACAAAAATATATTCTTTTTGCATGCTGCAGAATTTTAGTAGTTTGTGTGTGCCATGAGGTGAAAAAGGTTGAAAACTGCTGCCTTAGAAGGTAACTTGAATGATAAATCCTAAACCAAATGAACAATTTGTGACTCTAATTTATATCAGACATGGAAAAAACAAAGGATATTAGTTGGTGGTAGAGAGAGAAAAAATGAATATTATGTTCTTGGTTTCATTTAAGATTAGGTATGACCTCAGGACTCACACCTGGGCAAAATGAAACACATTTAACATATGAGGCATCAGGTTTATAAACTTTGCCACCCAGATCACAGAAACAACATTTGCATTTAATAGAATGGCAGGAAACTAGAGACCCCTCCAAAAAAAAACACTCTATCCACTGAGTTTAACAGGGACCCTAGGAAGCTGACTAATAATTCTGAGCCAACAGGGAAATACACTTTCACTTACCACTTCATGATTTGTTTAAAAAAAAAAAAAGTTTTGTTTTTTAAAATTGATTCATTGAGAGGGAAAGAAAAACATCATTTTGTTGTTCCACCATTTTATGCATTCATTGGCTGCTTCTTGTATGTGCTCTGAACTGAGATCGAACCTACAACGTTGGTGTACAGGGAAGACGTTCTAACCAACTGAGCTATCCAGCTAGGGCTTCAAAACAGGTTTTGTTCTGTTTTGTTTTTAAATATATTTTATTGATTTTTTTACAGAGAGGAAGGAAGAAGGATAGAGAGTTAGAAACATCGATCAGCTGCCTCCTGCACACCCCTGACTGGGGATGTGCCTGTAACTAAGGTACATGCCCTTGACCAGAATCAAACCTGGGACCTTTCAGTCCGCAGGCCGATGCTCTATCCACTGAGCCAAACCGGTTTCGGCTAAAACAGGTTTTGATTAGATGAAATCATTTCCTATAATTACTACTTAGGAGACAGTTTATTTACTAACTAGTAGTAAACACATGGGAATTCTTTTTCACCTAAGGCAATATTCCCCTTAAGAATTTCAAAAACAATGGGGATATATAGGCAGTTAAATTATTTTAAAGCATGTCTATCAAAATTTAAAGGACAAAATGAGTTCACCAATTTACAGGATCTGAGCATAACAAAACTTTTTTCCTTTGTAAAAATTTTATAGGTATTTCAGGAAATATTATACTTATTCCTATTGTGAACTACTAATGCTTCTTCTTATTTCTTACTAGCTAATTGATCTAGACACCAAGACTAGAAAATCAAATATGCAAGAATAACACCAAATAAGACCACGCCTTACTAAAGAAATTGGGATTTGGTGGGATGAACAGGGAGTGGGGAGAGATGTAAACAATAAAATAAATTAAATAAATAAATAATAAAGTAAAATAAACTGAGAGGCAGCCCTAGCCATTTTGCTCAGTGGATAAAGCAAAAATATATATACTGGAATACATTTTTTTAAATATATATTTTACTGATTTTTTACAGAGAGAACGGTAGAGGGTTAGAGAGTCAGAAACATCAATCAGCTGCCTCCTGCACAACCCCTACTGAAAATGTGCCTGCAACCAATGTACATGTCCTTGACTGGAATCGAACCTGGGACCCTTCAGTCTGCAGACCAACGCTCTATCCACTGAACTAAACCATTCAGGGCTGGACTAAATTTTAAAATTTTTTTTTATTCATTGAGTTGAAAGAGAAAAAAAATACCAAAAATACATATTTTGTCAATAAAAATATATTTAAAAAACAACAACTGAGAGGCATGTGTGGCTTAATGACTGAGCATGGACACATGAACCAGGAGGTCACAGTTCAATTCCTGGTGAGGACACATGCCCAGGTTTCAAGCTAAATTCTCAGCAAGGGGTGTGCAGCTGATTAATGATTCTCTCTCATCAATGGTATTTTTCTATTTCTCTTTCCCTCTCCTCCCTTCCACTTTCTAAAATCAATAAAAATTTTTTTTTTAAAACTGTGAGAGTTCACTATATTCTGGTCAGAGGATGAAGAGAATCCATTAAGCATTCCTTCCCTGCAAAAAGAGTGGATAGAAGCTGGTCTCTGGGCAGTCTTGGAGGGAGTATATTATCAAATGCATATCTTTCTGGTTTCCTTTACCAGCTGATTCAGCAAGAAATCATCCAGGCAGCAGTGATTTCATGCAGCACAAGGAGTTATTTCTAGCTATATAGTCAAGTAGAGGTGGCAAAATATTGTGGCAAATACAGATATTATAATAAATGCCTTAAAGTGGATACCAAAGAATATATTAAGGTTATGAAAGTAACATACAAAAACAATACACTTCCAATTTTATAGGAAGGTTGGTTTATATGTTAGTTTCCAAGATCTACCATTCTAGACGTGAGATCAAATCCCAATTTTAGTCATAGAGTCTACCTCTTAATAGGATACTCACTATTGCCTCTCAGTAAAAGAGACTGAGTGTTCTGCAGAGGAAACCTCCTTTGAATCATTTTTGGTCCCACTAGCACTGAGGTATAAAGTCTCACTTTAAGTGAAAATAGGAAAGAAAAGAAACCCAAAAAATTAACAATTTTTATTTCAGAGGCACTCAGATATCAATCAGTAGTTCAGGAGCCAAAGAGCAAGACATCTAGAATGACAACACTTTTAGAAAATAAAAGAACACCATTTCCCTCCCACAAAAACTCTAGCCTTTTAAAGTTTTTTATGTCTTCCCTTTTGACCTTCACTTTAATAACTATGTTCATTGTCTCCCCATCCTCAAATCTTTATGCCATGATAAAGTAAGTTAGAGAGGGCATTTTCCCCCTCAATGTAACCAATCAACATTATGAAAAATAGCACCTGTAGCTAAAAATAATTCAAGACTTATAAGTGCTTTATACAGTATAAAATAGTTATCTCAATGGGACATAGACAAGATTGCTAGAATTAAGATTAGCAACTTGTAAAGGATTTTATCTTAAATTACAACAGAAGATAATGTTTAAGAATAGTGCTGCCAAGATGATACTGAGAAATGACACGATAAGGAAAGCTGCTTCTATCATAGAGTCTACCCTCTTAATAGGATACTCACTATTGCCTCTCAGTAAAAGAGGCTGAGTGTTCTGCAGAGGAAACCTCCTTTGAATCATTTTTGACCCCACACTAGCACTGAGGTATAAAGTCTCACTTTAAGTGGGGATAGGAAAGAAAAGAAACCCAAAAATGAGAAACCAAACAAAGAAGTAAACATTTAGGCTCACACACACACACACACACACACACACACACAAAGATTTTTAGTAAGACTAGATTATCTAAGCAACCAAAGAGAATTCACTGGCTATGATTTAAAAATCAAACCAAAGCTCTCGCTGGTTTGGCTTAGTGGATAGGGCTTTGGCTGGAGGACTTAAAAGAGTCCTGGGTTCGATTCTGGTCAAGGGCATATGCCTGGGTTGTGGGCTAGATACCCAGTAGAGGGGGGTGTGCAGAAGGCAGCCAATTTATGATTCTCTCTCATCACTGATGTTTCTCTCTCCCTTTCTCTTTGAAATCAATTAAAATACATTTAAAAACTTTTTCATGGACTCAAACTTAAATTTCTAATCAGTTTTTTTCATTAAGATAGGAATATTTAATTGCATTTTTAAAATGTAACATACAATATGATCACACTATATAGTTCAAGGAAGGAATTTGCAGTGACTTTCCTGTTTTCCATAACTAGTATCTTAGATTAAAAGTACTTTGAGCTGAAACCGGTTTGGCTCAGTGGATAGAGCATCGGCCTGTGGACTGAGGGGTCCCAGGTTCAATTCCAGTCAAGGGCATGTACCTTGGTTGTGGGCACATCCCTAGTAGGGGGCGTGCAAGAGGCAGATGATCGATGTCTCTCTCTCATCAATGTTTCTAACTCTCTATCCCTCTTCTTTCCAAAATGTGAAAAAACAATAAAATATTTTTTTAAAAAAGTACTTTGAACATTCTATATCTATAGCCATCATCTATACTAATAATCTATAGTAATCTATACTAATAAAAGGGTAATATGTTAATTAGACCAGGTCAACCGGACATCTTCCGGATGTCCAACTTCATCCCAGACAAAGCCACGGTGGCAGGGGTCGAGGCAGAGGCAGTTAAGGGGCGGCCAGGTTGGCAGGGGGGCAGACAAGGGGTGACCAGGCTGAGAGGGGGGGAATTTAGGGGGCAACCAGGCTGGCAGAAGGGCAGTTAGGGGGCGACCAGGCCAGCGGGGGGGGGGGGCAATTAGAGGGTGGCCAGGTTGACAGGGGGACAGTTAGGGAGAGACTAGGCCAGTTAGGGGCGATTAGCAGGCATGTAGAGTGGTTGGGGCAATCAAGCAGACAGGCAGGTGAGTATTAGCAGCCAGCAGTCCTGGATTGCGAGAGGGATGTCCTGGATTGGAGAGGGCGCAGGCCAGGCTGAAGGACCCCACCCATGCACAAATTTTGTGCACTGGGCCTCTAGTCATAGATATAAAGGCCTAATATGCTAAGTGTCTATCCAATCAGTCAACCATTTGCTATGACACACACTGACCATCTGGGGGCAGACACTCCAATCGATAGGTTAGCTTGCTGCAGGGGTTTGGCTGATCTGGACTGGGCGAAATAGGCCGGACATGTCCTAGAGCCCTCCCATGGTTCCTTCCCAACTGGCCAACCTCCTGCAATCCCTCCTGGGCCAGATTAAAGGGGCACAGGGTAGGCCAAGGGACCCCACTGGTACATGAATTTATGCACTGGGCCTCTAGTAAAATATATAAACATAAAACAACATCTATACTAGTATATGAAACAACTATAGCATTTTTAAAATAGCCTAATAGTATTTATTAACACTTGGTTAACCTTATCTGCTGAATTTTAAGTACCATCTCTAACCCTAAAACTAAATTTGGTTCAATATATATCAATTATTTAGGCTGCTAAATGCCATAAAACATATTATACACATTATGTTAAGTAATTAAAATTTCCACCTATTCAACTACATTTAGGTTTTTTTTATTACTGGAAAGAGAATTTTTTTTTTAATTTAATAAGTCTTTATTGTTCAGATTATTTCAATTGTTCCTCTCCCCCCCCCGCCCCCCACATCACTCCCCTCCACCCGGTTACCACCCTATCCTCTGCCCTTATCCACCCCCCATTGTCCTCACCCATAGGTGTACAATTTTTGTCTAGTCCCTTCCCACACCCCCCTCATATCTTTCTCCCTGAGTATTGTCAGTCCACTCATTTTCTATGCCCCTGAGTCTATTATATTCACCAGTTTATTCTGTTCATGACATTTTTTATTGTTGATTTTTATTTTTTTAATATATTTTTATTGATTTTTTACAGAGAGGGAGAGGGATAGAGAGTTAGAAACATCAAAGGGAGAGAAACATCGATCAGCTGCCTCTTGCACGTCCCCTACTGAGGATGTGCCCACAACCCAAGGTACATGCCCTTGACTGGAATCAAACCCGGGACCTTTCAGTCGGCAGGCCAACGCTCTATCCACTGAGCCAAACTAGTTTTGGTTATTCACTTGATTTTTAGATTCACTTGTTGATAGATATGTATTTGTTGTTCCTAATTTTTACCTTTACCTTTTTACTTCTTCCTCTTCTTAAAGAGTACCTTTCAGCATTTCATATAATACTGGTTTGGTGGTGATGAATTCCTTTAGCTTTTTCTTATCTGTGAAGCTCTTTAGCTGGCCTTCAATTCTGAATAATAGCTTTGCTGGGTAGAGTAATCTTGGTTGTAAGTTCTTGCTATTCATCACTTTGAATATTTCTTGATACTCCCTTCTGGCCTGCATAGTTTCTGTTGAGAAATCAGCTGACAGTCATATGGGCGATAGGTAATTAACTGTTTTTCTTTTGCTGCTTTTAATATTCTCTCTGTCTTTTGCTCTTGGCATTTTAATTATGATGTTTCTTGATGTGGTCCTCTTTGGATTCCTTTTGTTTGGGGTTCTGTGTGCTTCCTGGCCTTGTAAGTCTATTTCTTTCACCAGGTGGGGAAGTTTTCAGTCATTATGTCTTCAAATAGGTTTTCAGTGTCTTGCTCTCTCTCTTCTTCTGGCACCCCCATAATTCTGATGTTGGTACGCTTGAAGTTGTCCCAGAGGATCCTTACACTATCTTCACGTTTTTTGGATTCTTTTTTCTTTTTTGCTTTTCCAATTGAGTATTTTCTGCTTCTTTGTATTTCAAATCTTTGACTTGATTCTTGCGTTCCTCTAGTCTGCTGTTAGAATATTTTTTATTTCAGTCAGTGTATGTTTAATTTCTAGTTGGTCCTTTTTCATCTCCTCTTGGGTCTCGCTAAATTTATCCATCTTTTCTAGGAAAGTCTTGAAAAACCTAATAACCATGGTATTGAACTATCTATCCAGTCATTTGTTTTCCTCCATTTCTTTTGTTTGTGATCAATTCTTTTTTCTTGGCATTTTTGCTGCTTCCCTGAGTTGGTAGTGTGGCATTGTGTGCTAGGTGTCCTATATAGCCCAGTAGGTCCGCCTCCCCAGTTACCTGAGGTGGACACTCTTGGTGCACCCCTTTGTGGACTTTGTGTACAGCCTTGTTGTATTTAAGTCTTGATTGTTGTTGGTATCACTGGGAGGAGTTGACCTTCAGGCCAATTGGCTGTGAGGATCAGCTGTGTCTATGCCGGGAGAACTTCTGTGCTGGAGATAGCCTTATGAAACAAGACTTGCGAAATTGCAAAAGCCTCTGTGCTCAGCTTGGATGGGGCAGAGTCTCAGGGCTGACAGCCTTGGTTTCCCATCAACCGTTCTTTATGAGGCCCTTGGGTCTCAGTGTCCCTTGGTAGTCGCTGCAGTCTTCTCTGCGCACACTCGCATGCACACCTCCAGACCTCTTCCTTTTGCAGTTCTCCTGAGTTTCTGTGCACTCTGGAGACCCGTATGAGTCTGGGTTCCCAGGGTCTCGCCCCAAACTGCGATTCAGTGCAGGCAGAACTGGAGTTCAGCACGGTCAGGAGGTTCCGTCTTCCTCCCACTAGAGAAAGCCAACGATACACTCAACTCAGAAGTCAGTCCTCTCTGCATGTTCTCATGTGTGCGCCTCAGACTTCTGCCTTTCACAGGTTCCCTGAGTTCCCACACTCCTCCCTTTTCCCCAACAGTCCAGACTTTCCCTGTATGAATCTCGCCCGGAACTGAGGTTCAGTGCAGTCAGATCTGGGGTTCAGTGCAGTCGGGAGTTTCTGTCTCCTTCCCACTAGAAGCCAACCGCGCATTCCGCTGCCTGACCTCTCCACGCGCATGTCTCTGTACCTTAGCGTTTTGCAGCTCCTCTCAGTCTCCATGAGCCCCTCTCTTTCCTTCTAGTTGTAGAATTTCCACTCAACCAGCTTTCCTATGGTTCTGGATGATGTCTTTTAGCTGTAGTTTTGAAACTGTGCGAGGCAGTAGTTTAGGTATTCACCTATGCCACTATTTTAGTTTCTCTCCACATTTAGTTTTACACACTCCCTTGCAAACTAATATACTGGACTAAATTTTTTTACTTTTTTATTTATTGAGTTGAAAGAGAAAAAAAGAAACATCAATCTGTTGTTCCTCTATTTATGCATTCATTAGTTGATTTTTGTATGTGCCCTAACGGTCAGCAAACTCATTAGTCAACAGAGCCAAATATCAACAGTACAACAATTGAAATGCCAATTCTTCAAAATAGACTCGCCCAGGCCATGGTATTTGTGTGGAAGAGCCACACTCAAGGGGCCAAAAAGCAGCATGTGGCTTGTGAGCCGCAGTTTCCCAACCACTGCTCTAACCAACTGAACTATCCTGCCAGGCTGGACTAAAATTTAATTCAACAAATCAATCATATTATATCAGATCAATAAGTTAACACCTAAAGAAAAAAATTGGTAATTTGTATACTGGTTTTTATAAACTTGGAGATCTTTCTACTCTTTGAACTACAAATGGGGCAAAAGTAGGCTTACAGTTGTGAGTGCTCAAAAGTTTATTCCTGTATTATTATTTACTATAGGTCTGGTATACAACATTCATGCATAGGTGGGGGTGGCTCAGTCTGGCCTGCGCCCTCTCACAGACCAGGACCCCTGGGGGGATATCAAACTGACAGCTTAAGCTGGCAGTCGGACATCCTTAGCACTGCCATGGAGGTGGGAGAGGCTCCTGCCACTGCCGCTGCACTCGCCAGCCATGATCCCGGTTTCTTGCTGAGCAGTGCTCCCCCTGTGGGAGCATAGTGACCACCAGGGGGCAGCTGCTGCATTGAGCATCTGCCCCTTGGTGGTAATGGGTACGTAGTGACTGCTCATTCTGCCGTTCAGTGGATTTGCATATTGAGTTTTATTATATAGGATTATTGTATTATTTTCCAAAAGAACAAGTGTAAACCTACTTTTGCCTCATCCTATATATTCGTAGTACTTCACCAAAAGAATCATAATAAGGCTGAAATCTAGACATGTTTTCCAGACTCAACAAAATCTGAGTTGCTCAACCAAAAATTTTGAAAGAAAACTACCAAGATGTAAGAGAGTAAAGTTCCTATGATCATTTCCATAGATAATTAGCTGAGAATTAATTATTACTGATCTTCAATGAGATTAAAAAGAAAATGATGTAGACTAAGTAATCCAGGTATTTTCAGAAAATGTGACTGAGTGGATCAGTGTCTACCACAATATTTGTAAAAAGAAACTATGGTTGATGCTTACTTCACTAATGTGTTCTACAGGGCCTTAACCACACTATGGTTTAAAATAAAAAGTCAAGTTTTTAAAAATAAAATCAATCCTTTACCAAAAGTCTTAATGTTAACTAAAGAGCAATGTTCAAAAACAAATACTTAATTCTTATTAACTGTCCTGCTCTCCTCACATTCAGAGTACCTATACTAATCAAAATAGCTTTTTTTTTTTTTGATTTCAGAAAGAAAGGAAGGGACAAGGAGGGAGAGAAGGAGAAACATTGTTTGGCTGCCTCCCATATTCGCCTAACCAAGGTATGTGCCCTGACCAGAATCTGGTTTTCAGTGTACAGGGCCAAGAAAATATCTCTTCATTTTTAACTGGTTAGAGTTACAAACTAATTTCCATTCCCTCAACTATTAAGTTTGCTAGGTAAACCTTCTTTCAAGTAAAGCTGCAGACTATCTCAAGTCTAGAATGAAACCATTTTAAAATAGAATTATTATTCATTTTAAATAATAATAATTGTATAAATAAGAATTTGGCCAAATAATCAGCGCTGAAATTTAAAAAAAAAATGACTCATATCCTGTAAGAACTTTAAGAAAGTGGAAATCCTTCTCAGCAGAATTTTTTAAACACTTTAAACAGCAAAATGAAACCATAACCCATGGAAACAAAGTACTTTAGAAGTTCCTAGTTTTAACTTTCCTTACTAATATTTAAATGCTCTTACATTTATAAAGATTTATGGTTAAAAAAAACTGACAAGATCACAGTAACTTCTTTCACATCATTACCATTTATTGAGTCCTCACAGAAACTAAAATTTTATAACCAGGCCCATTTAATTCTCACAACAGTCCTGAGAGGTACATACTATTTCCTTTTTATAAAGGAGGGAACTGAGGTTAAAAAGTTAACTTTCTCAAGGTCACAAAACAAATTTAAGACCTGAGTCAGGATTTGAATGGGACTCTGTCATTCTAAAGGCCTATGCTCTCAATCATTGTTAATAGGAGGTTCTAAGCCCTATGCTCTCAATCATCATTAGTAGGAGGTTCTAAGCCCAAAATTAAGTTAAAATTCCTTAAGCCAACCCAGGATAATATTCCTAATGAAAAAGAAATGGTTTCTATAAATCAAACCAAACAGAAGGAATACTCTGAAAGCCTACCTTGTTTTAAATTAATTACTTCAAAGATAGCTACCACTGCACCTTATTAAAAAAATAATAATAATTCTCTCTTTAATAGCTAAACTTGTCTCCAGGGTCTCACTTAAGTAATTTTACCTGTTCTCAGATGACTTCAGCAAACAATATATAAAATGCATTAGGTACCCTCTTCTTTTAAATGACTTTCCACCAAAGAGGGGGAGGGGTAATATACTGAACATATTCACCTCATATAATAGAATATTCTGGCCCAGGGGAGTAAGTAGTGATAAGGGTTATCATCAGCTAGTATGCCGAGATTTGCAAAGTATTGGTAAAGTAAAGAAATGTTACCTGCTTCATTTGGCTAATCATTATTACTTAGTACCCAATTGCAAAGTCAGACACTGTCACCATGCTTAACACTCTTTTTTAAACTCCACCCTCCACTGTAAAGCTTTAACAGCAATGGCTTCTTCCTCCCTGGTAATGATCTTTGTTCAACATAACCACTGATGGCTGCCCTCCTAATTCAGGAGCAAAGAAAGAACATCAGAAAGAGAGCCCATTCACTGAACAAAAAAAAAAAAAAAAGCATTTACTGTACTCTTTTTCTCACTGAAAACTGTACCCTTTATCTCTGTTGATTAAAAAAAAAAAAACACACAACTATTTGGATTCTTTCCGGACTAACCAATAAGCAATTCTATTCTATCCACTCCTCACCCTCCAAAAAATGTTTTGTCTTATAACAAATGTTTAATTTGATCACAGAGCACACAACTTCTCCCCGCTACCCACTTTTTGGGGAAAGGTATGTAGCCAATTAGGACTCTTCCCTTCCTGTTCTAAAAACAGGTTGGATCCTCCCAGTGCGGCAGCAGGAAGCGACCAGTCCACAGCGATAAAGCAAGCTAGTATTTGTGCAGCGCGCAACCTTTCCTGCTCAGGAACTGGGCCTTCAGGTCTGGCAGGGATAACAGCCACCACCCATCCGCAACCCCTTCTCGCGAGCAGAGTCTCAAGAGTCATCCCGGGCTGCTTGCCGCTGGGGAGAGAGAGGGGAGGAGGGAAAGGCCGGGTGGGAAATCACACCAGCCCGCCGGGCCACTGCGACAAGTGCGTGCGCGGGTGACGGACCATCCCCTCTGGCCCTAAGCCCCACCCTCGGGGTCGCACAGGGGACCAGGAGCGAGCGCCAAACTATGTGGGGAGGGAAGGTACAGAAAGAGCTACCGACCCCGGGGGGGGGGGGGGAAGGGGGCGCAGTGCGAGGCTACTGACGGCGAGAGCTGCGGGGCGTGCGGGGGGCCGCTGGCCTCTCCGGTTTTAACCAGGGCCCGGCCCCGGCAGGGAAAAAGGCTAGGAGAGCTGTCTGCCCGAGGGGAAGGTGGGGGGCTGTGAGGAGACGCAGAGGGGCGCCTCGCCAGGGGGGAAAGCGAGGCTCAGATAAGGAGAGACCAGTAGTGTGGCAGCCGGCGCCGAGGCTAGGTGAGGAGCGGAGCGAAGGGCGGGTCAAAGAAGTGCAGGAAGGGGAGCGAGTCCGGCCGAATGCAGCCCGAGGGGGAGGGGGCGC
Source organism: Lasiurus cinereus (assembly GCA_011751065.1). Taxonomy (NCBI): domain Eukaryota; kingdom Metazoa; phylum Chordata; class Mammalia; order Chiroptera; family Vespertilionidae; genus Lasiurus; species Lasiurus cinereus. The sequence continues at coordinate 36,060,052 of JAAGEH010000076.1, forward strand.
CGAATCCAAAGGATAAGACGGTGGGAGGGGCGACCCCGGAGAAGGGGCCTCCCGCCCGGGAAAGGCAGAGGAGGATGGTCTGGGCGCAGGCAGCCCGCCGTCAGGACACTCGGCGAGGGGCGCTGGGCTAGCGAAGGCCTCTGAGGAGGTCGCTGTGAGACGGGCTGGTGCTGGCGAGGACGGTCCCCACCCCGTCTGAAGGAGGGGAGACTGCTGAGCCGGGAGGCCACGGGTCAAACCACACGGAGGGGGAAAGGCTGAGGAAGGCCAATTTCACCGCTGAGGTGGCCTCACGCGGGTCCCCCGGGAGTGTCCCGGCTCCGGGACGAGAGTCGGTGGAGAGTGGGAGAGCCCATGGCCTCACCTTTGAAGAGGTAGTCGTACTCATCGTCGCGGGTGCCCATTGCGCGGCCGAGGAGTGAAGGGGCGGGAGCAGCAGCGGTATCGGTGGGACCAGGGGGCGTCGCTGCAGGGGTAACCCAAGCGCCGAGCTTCAGCTGCCTGACCGGGTAAAGAACCCCGCCCTGCCCTACGCCACTTCCGGTAGACCTCCGGGGAAGTACTTCCGGGGAGGCTGCGCCCCGCCCCTGAGCCCAGAAAGGGAGGGCCTTGCGAGGACTGTGTGTGCAAATTTTCACCTCCTCCTGGAAGCTCAAAGGAGAAACAGCCCTGGTCTCCGAGCTGATGACAGTGCTTTCAGCCGCTCTCCATACTCTTAGTGTCCCCTCCCTCATTTTCCTCACCCCCTTGCTTGAATAGGTCTTTTTTCCTCCTTCCTGGTGGGTTCGTGGGTGGGGGAGGGGTAATTAGACAGCCGAAGGAAGCTGCCCACACCGTGGTGGTTCCATGGTGTAATGGTTAGCACTCTGGACTCTGAATCCAGCGATCCGAGTTCAAATCTCGGTGGAACCTGTACCATTTAGGCTTTTCCTGGCCAACGCTTTTAATTCTTTTATTTATTCATTAAGTGATGATTGTTATGACTACGATATATCCTTAAAGGGAGTTTCATAAAATTTAACCTTTTGCCTACAAAGACCTCACAAATGTACCCCTTCGATCCTGTACTTTCTGTCACCTGGGTACCTCCTAAACAACCTATTCACTTCTCTCTTTTTTAAACCTGGGCCCTTTTCCTCAAACCTTAATTGAAAAGCTTGGATTAATTTGATTCCTTTTTTCTAGAATTTTCAACCTCCCAACTTTATTCAAGAGCAGGCTCTTTTCACTCACATTTTTCCTCCAAAGTCTCTCCAACTATTTCCAGGTGTCATTCAGAGAATTTAGCCAACCCTCCTCATCAAGATTCATCAAGAACTTCTTAAGCCACATCCTCTAAAGCCAGCGATTTTCAACCAGAGTGACATGGCAAACTGGTGTGCTGCAAGAATTTTTAAAATGTGCAATACCTGACCTCTTTTCCCTTAGATTGTCAAATTTTAAAATGACAACAGCCAATCCAACAATAGCCATCTGATTTGAATGAATCAAAATTATACCTAATATTTTTATCAGATTGGCATGCTGTAGAATTTTAGTAATTTCTGTATGCCATAAAATTAAAAGTTGAAAATCACTGATGTAAGTTAAACTCATTTACATAATTAAGTAATTTGATGCAGAGCAAAGATGGCAATTTCCATTTTAGCAGAAATGTGGATACTAAGATAAGTGATTTGCCAAAGATCATACAGCAGGGTCTCTCTATATTTAGAGTTATTATTCCAAAAACTTTCCCCACTTATTGCTCCCCTCCCCCTGCTCATATCACCTATATGCAAATCCTCAATTTAGACTTTTGAGCAAGGGTGATGGCTAATAAGCAGAATGATGGCTCCCCAAAAGTGTTCTCTTTCTAATCCCTGGGAACTGGGGGCAAATCAAAGGGGAATTAAGGTTGCAAATAAACTGATTGTTTTTGTAATCCTCACTGGAGGATATGTTTAGAGAATGGAAAGGAAGGAAAGAGAGAGAGAGAAACATGGATTGGTTGCCTCACATACACACCCCCTCACCCTCCACCTGGGATTGAATCTGCAACCTAGATACATGCCCTGACCAGAAATCAAACCCAAAACCTTTATGATGCCCTTTATGCTCCAACCAGCTGAGCCACCTGGCCAGGGCAAATCAACTGATTTTAAAATAATGAGATTATCCTGATTCTCCAGTTGGGCCTGATATTGTCACAATGGTCTTTAAAAGTGGAAAATGAAGGCAGAGGAGGTCAGAGTGATGTGGTGTGAGAAGGTCTTATAAAAAATAATAAACAGAGACACTTCAAAATGGAGTCGCAGCTGCCATCCTAGAGGAATTACCTTGCATGTGTTACTTACTCCTCAAACCTTTGGGGTATTAAAACTGGTCAAAATAATCTTTGGATTGGGCCTAAAGCAGCACTGTGTTCCAAACAACTGTTTGCAAAGCTAACAGGAAAGTAGACATGAACACTGGACTGAAAATTAAAGATATGCTTTAGAATTAGCATCACTATGTTAGTACTCATGCACCTATAGAAATTCCTTCCTTCTATTCAAATAATCATTCCCCTTCCCTTTCTCATAAATATCTCTTGCCTTCACCTCCTAAGTAAAACCCTATTTGGGTTTCTTTCTGAATCCGTTCTTCCCTGATAGCTATTCTTTTGGATCTCAAATAAAGGCTTATTTCCTCACACGTTGGCCTTTTTAAAAAAAATCCTTTTTTTAAAAAAAAGTTAATAGTCTTATTTAAAAGAAAGGAGGGGAGGGAGAAAGGAAGGAAGGAAGGAAGGAAGGAAGGAAGGAAGGAAGGAAGGAAGGAAGGAAGGAAGGAAGGAAGGAGGGATGGAGGGAGGGAGGAAGGAAGGGAGGGAGGAAGGGAGGAAGGAAGAGATAGAGAGAAAAGGAAGCCTCATTGGGTTGGCTCAGTGGTTGAGCATGGACCTATGAACCAGGAGATCGTGATTTGACTCCCAGGCATGGTCAGGGCACCTGCCCAGTTTGCTGCTCAATCCCCAGTAGAGAGACACATGCCCAGGTTGCTGCTCAATCCCCAGTAGGGGGCATGCAGGAGGCAGCCAGTCAATGATTCTCATCATTGATGTTTCTTTTAAAAATATATATATATTTTTTTTATTGATTTCAGAGAGGAAGGAAGAGGGAGAGAGATACATTAATGATGAGAGAGAATCATTGATCAGAATCATTAATCATTGATCAGTTAGAGCCCACAACCCAGGCATGTGTCTTGACAGCAATCAAACTGGGGACCTTTCAGTCTGCAGGCCATTGCTCTATCCACTGAGCCAAATCCGCTAGGGCTCATCATTGATGTTTCTCTCTCTCTCTCCCTCTCCCTTCTTTTCTGAAATGAAATATATATCTATCAGTTAATCCTCACCCGAGGATATTTGTCCTTTTTTTTTTTTTTTTTTTAGAGAGAGATTGGAAGGGAGTGGGAGAGACACAAAGAGAAACATTGATGTGAGAGCAACACATCAATTGATTGCCTCCAGCATGGGCACCCACCAGGCCAGGGATCGAGCTTGCAACCTAGGTGCATGCCCTTGACTAGAATTGAACCCAGGACCCTTCAGTCTGCAGGCCAACACTCTATCCATTAAGCCAAACTGGCTAGGGCAATAAAAATATATTTTAGAAAATAAAAAAATAAAAATGGATCATATATTTATTTAATAAAATAAAGAAAAGAACTATGGGCCAAAATGGAGTCAGTTTTGCTAAGCCATGTCACCAAACCAAAACTTACTAATCTAATTGCAGTTTCTGCCTCTCCCAGGAGTAGAATTTTAAATCAGGAAGTCTGGAATATCCTGATCATCAATACCAGTGAGGTAATCTACATGATAGGACTCCTTCCATTTCCTTTGCCCAAAGAATGTGACCTGGCCTAAAAATAATCATATATATAAGTATGTTTGTATTTATTTCGGAGAGGAAGGGAGAGGCAGAGAGAGGTAGAAACATCAATAATGAGAAAGAATCATTGATCAGCTGCCTCCTGCAAGCTCTCTACTGGGAACCAAGCCCAAAAGAAACCCAGTTAGTCTTTAAAATTGAATTTTGTCCTTTAACAGCCTCAACTAGTATTTGTGACTTTGAAGATGGAGGAAAGGGGCCAGGAGCCTAGGAATGCAAAGTCTTCTAGAAGAAGGAAAAGGCAAGGAAGTGGATTTTTCCCTAAGGCCCCCAGAAGGAACACCACCCTTAATTTTAGCTCAGTAAGACCTACATCACCAAGTTTGTGGTTACAGCAGCATTAGACAACTAGTATAGCACCGTTTTCAATGGTTTCTATGACAGTATAACGCAATAGAAGGTTTGTCTAAGGCCTAGATACTGCTTTGAACATTATCCACATTGGAAAAGAAGTACAATATTATTCAAGCAGTTAAATATTTGCATATCAATTTGCACTACACAGTCCTAGCACTACTCAGGTGGGTACACAACATGGGCCCAAGAAAAGAAGAATATCAATAACTAGACAGTTCTGAAGGAGTAAATACTGAAAGTTCTAGTGATTGAGTGCCACAGTTCAGAGAGACAAAGAATTAGAAAGAACTCCCTAGATGAGGAGGAGGAACTAGCCTTGACCCCTGAAGGGAGAAGGAAGGAAGGAAATTCATTTTGGGAAATGAAGGAAATTAGATGATAAGAACATGTTGAGCAAGGTCAAAAATGCCTTCAGTCATTGTTTCTCAGTGTATGTTCTTGTTATCAGAGAAATTTGGGTGTTCTCTTCCCCACTGGGTGCTGGGGGTAAGATCCTTATTATATCTCGAGAAAAATAATTTTTTGAGACTCACATGGAAGGATGAGTGATTTTTATTTGTGTGGAATTACATCCCTGGGTTTCCAATGTCCCATTCTAGTCATAGAAGAAGTGTAGCTGGGATTTCAGTAAAACTAAAAGCAAGGCCAGTGTCCAGACTTTCCAGTCCATGTTGCAGTCGGGTCCAGTTCAGCATCAGGCTAGTTATAGCCCATTAGTCCATTGTGTCCATTTTAGCTCAGTTAGACCCATATCACCAAGTTTGTGATCATATATTACTGCAGCAATAGACAACTAATAGACCAGGTGAGTGAATACAGGAGAGCTTACCCTGACCAATAAGAGTCCCAAGTGCATAAGGGAAACCAATAGAAACCAAAAGCAGAAGAGTGGGAGCTTTTTTGTTCAGGGAATTACGTATCCCAAATTTGCTCACTCTTGCAGTGGCCATGCCCATTCTGGCCAATGACCTGTTCCCTGGTGTGACTGACACGTAAATACCTTCCCTGTGTCACCCCAACTTTACTGCACATGAGTCTATACTCCTCCCTGTCTAGTCCCTTCCCCCAGCAATCTGTGGGAAATAGACTGGTGGCTGAGTGTCAAACTTTAGCTTCCTGGTGAAGCTGTCCAAATGACAAGCCTATAATATTTTACCTTCCTTTTATTCCTTTCCTGCTATTAATAACTAGTTAATTACAATGGTATCATTCTGCAAATATCAATAGTGTTCCTCAAAGGAAAGATTGCATTGTCAAAATAAATTGAGAACTACACATCTTCTCTCCCTACCCCCTTAGAAATTCCCTTATGTGTTACTGTCTGCAGCCAGCCAATAGTATGGGGGTTCTTGCAGAAAAGACATCACAAAACGAGATCAGGTTATTTTTAGAAGACGTTTATTAAAGCTGGAGACAATGAAACAAGGAAGGGCCTAGAACAGAAGAAGAAACAGGAGGGGACTAGGTAAGGGAATGAGCTTAGGCTGGGCTGCTTTGGCTCACTGAGGAATCAGAAAAGCACGGTTGTTTATTGCTCAGTTGGTTGAGTGGTGTTCCATGCACCAAGAAGTCACTGGTTTGATGCTGGTTGAATTCTCAGGCAAGCCACATGCCCAGGTTTTGGGTTTGATCCCTAGTAGAAGGCATGCAGGAGCCAGCCAATCAATATTTCTCTCTCCCTCTCCCTCTCCCTCTCCCTCTCCCTCTCCCTCTCCCTTCCTCTCTCTCTAAAATAAAAACATATTTTTAAAGTCAGAAATAAGAGGGCCTTAGGGACAAGGTCAGAAGGTTAGCACAAGAGGAATTGATACTGCCCATTGCTCCCTGGTTGCTAGCCTTGGAGGGTCCTTTAATGTTTAAGGGATGTATGCCAGTGTGTGTGTGGTGGGGGAGGGGGAGAGAAGGAAGCGAAAAGTGAGGGCATGCTCCTGGGAGGGAGAGTAAGTGCTGGAACTTTTGTGTGTTTTTTTCAAGGGTTTTAAAGGCTGGGAGTTTAAGAAAGGTTTTAAGGGAGGATCTTAATAGAATATTCATCAGTTTTATGCAGATGTGCCCAAATGATACTCTTAAGTGTTCTTGGTTCAGGGAAGATAGGATTTTGCAATTTACTAACTAAATGGCTATAAACTGCTTGGACGTTTAACTATCTATCTTAGTTTCCTTATTTTCCTTCTCCTGGCTTACTATCCTGTCTCATGGGACAAAAAAGGGGCCACATACTAAACCTGACAAGCACAGGGGAGGCATGCATGGAAAGCCTTACAAACTCAAGAGACCTAAAGTAACTACATAGGATGGTCTGAAATTAAAACTTCCTAGCTAAAGGTGAGTCATGGCAAGTAGCCATGTCCTAGGCTGGTATCTACTTTGACAAAGGTCAGTCTTTACCTTATCTGAGCATGTTTATTATCTTTTAGTATATCTATGATAACATACTTTTGTAATGTCAGGGTAATCTTTTTCTAAATCCCCAGGGCAAAGCAGGTGCAAGAGACCAGAGAATCTCTCATTATCTCCTTCTTCCACATACCATCTCTATGTGCTGTAAGAGTTCACTGTTTTGTGTTTTTTTTTTTTAATAGCTCTGTAAATTTTGGAAACTGAACATTTTTTCAAATTGAATCTTTATTATTCGGATTATTACATTTGTTTCCCTTTTTTCCCCTCCATAGCTCCCCTCCACCCGGCTCCCACCCCTCCCTCTACCCTTACCTCCCCCCCCACATTGACCTCATCCATAGGTGTATGATTTTTGTCCAGTCTCTCCCTGCACCCCCCTCAACCCTTTCCCCCTGAGAATTATCAGTCCACTCCTTTTCTGTGCTCCTGATTCTATTATATTCACCAATTTATTCTGTTCATCAGATTTTTAATTCACTTAATTTTTAGATTCACTTGTTGATATGAATTTGTTGTTCATAATTTTTTATCTTTTACCTTTTTCTTCTTCCTCTTCTTAAAGAGTCCCTTTCAGCATTTCCTAAAATACTAGTTTGGAGTTGATGAACTCCTTTAGCTTTTTCTTATCCATGAAGCTCTTTATCTGCCCTTCAATTCTGAATGATAGCTTTGCTGGATAGAGTATTCTTGGTTGTAGGTTCCTGCTATTCATCACGTTGAGTATTTCTTGCCACTCTCGTCTGGCCTGCATAGTTTCTCTTGAGAAAACAGCTGACAATCATATGGGTGCTCCCTTGTAGGTAATTAACTGCTTTTCTCTTGCTGCTTTTATTTATATATTTTTAAATATATTTTATTGATTTTTACAGAGAGGAAGGGGGAGGGATAGAGAGTTAGAAACATCGATGAGAGAGAAACATCAATCAGCTGCCTCCTGCACGCCCCCCACTGGGGATGTGCCCGAAACCCAGGTACATGCCCTTGACTGGAATCAAACCGGGAACCTTTCAATCCGCAGGCCGATGCTCTATCCACTGAGCCAAACCGGTTCCGGCCTCTTGCTGCTTTTAATATTCTCTCTTTGTCTTTTGCTCTTGTTATTTTAATTATGATGTGTCTTGGTGTGGTCCTTTTTGGATTCCTTTTGTTTGGGGTTCTGTGCACTTCCTGGACTTGAAAGTCTATTTCTTTCACCAGGTGAGGGAAGTTTTCAGTCATTATTTCTTCAAATAGGTTTTCAGTGTCTTGCTCTCTCTCTTCTTCTGGCACCCCCACAATTCTGATGTTGGTATGCTTGAAGCTGTCCCAGAGGCTCCTTACATTATCTTCACATTTTTGTATTCTTTTTTTCCCTTGCCTTTCCAGTTGAGTGTTTTCTGATTCTTTATATTTCAAATTTTTGACTTGATTCTTTTGTTCCTCTAGTCTGCTGTTAGGTCTCTGTATAATATTTTTTATTTCAGTCAGTGTATGATTAATTTCTAGTTGGTCCTTTTCCATCTCTAGTTGGTCCTTTTCCATCTCTAGTTGGTCCTTTTTCATCTCCTCTTGGGTCTCGCTAAATTTATCCATCTTTTCTAGGATATTCTTGAAAAACCTTATAACGATGGTTTTGAACTCTATATCCAGTCATTTGTTTTCCTCCATTTCTTTTGTTTGTGATCTCTTTCTTTGTCTCTGCATTTTCACTATGCTGGGAGAACTTCTGTGTTATATTCAGCCTTATGATACAAGCCTTGCAAAACTGCAAAAGCCTCTCTGTTGAGCTTGGGATGGGTGGAGTCTCAGGGCTTAAAGGACCGCCTTGCCTTCCAGTCGGCCCCGCCCTCCACAGCCCTTGGGTCTCATGTGTCTCTGGGTAATAGCGGGAGCAGTCCCTATGCCACCATCTTGGATTCTGTGTAAGTGTTCATTGTTTACTATCCTATGCCCAACAATGTAAAAGAAGTATCCCTTTTACTTTTTATCCAATCTCACAGATTTCCGCACTATGCTTTCTCCTGCCTCCCTCACCTATCACTAATGGATTTCATGTAACCCCCTTACAGCTTCTCCTTTGATTCTAATGTATAAAATAAGGTGCAAAACAGCTATTTTCTGGAGCATTTTCTCAATCCAGTGAGATTTTGTTTTCTGGCCATTATTGTCAATTTGACTCAAATAAACTCATAAAAATTCTTACAGCCCTGGCCAGGTGGCTCAGTTGGTTGTAGCATCATCCAGTACACTAAAAGGTTTCAGGTTCAATTCCCAGTCAGGGCACATATGAGAAGGCAACCAATTGATGTTTCTCGTTCACATCGTTTTTTTCTGTCTGTCCCTTCCTCTCTCTCTCTAAAATGAATAAACATATCCTCAGATGAGGATAAAAAATATTCTCAGAGATTTGGACCTATTTTACCTTGACATTTAGCATAATGCCACTTTAAATACTAGCTCTTCCACTTTGAAGAAATCTTTTTTTTAACTGTGTTGAAACAGCATTTACCAGACGCACCAGACCACAGAACTCTTTTTCCATGGAATACCCACTAACATGGTTCTAAACACTTTGGGGGAGCCATCAAACATTTGTGGAATTAGGCGTGATTGAAGTAAACCTGGTCTTAAGAAAAGTGAGCTGGGATAATGATCAGCTTCAGGACACTGGCTAGTGCCTTCTGCCAGACAACTCTCAGTGTCTTCTGTAGCCCTGATTGGAGTCCTTAATTCCTCATCAAAGACATAAGAGCATAAGAAAATAGGGCTGGAATACTTGGATATCTTCACTTTAATGACAGTCCAAGGAGCAGCTGCAGCAGTGACTGCGTGGAAAGCTGTGCCAGCAGCAACCACCGCGACCACGTGTGAAACAGCCGCTGCCCACGACTTCCATGGAACAGTCACTGCCCATGACTGCCTGAGGAGCAGCTGTCACCCAAACTGCCCAAGGAGCAGCTGTCATCACCATCATGCGACCCACCACTAAGCCCACTGTTGCAGCCACAGACTCCATGTGACTCAACACCTAGATCCTTTGGTGAGAGCAAAAATAGGGACACAGAAGAACAACCCCTAAAGGAAAGAAAAGCAGGAAGCACCAGAAAAGGAACTAAATGAAATGGAAGTATGCAATATGTCAGAAAAAGAACTCATAATGGGGTCGCAGAGTTCATAAACTAAATGGATGAGAAAATCACCATATGCAAGAATCAAAAGGAAATAATGAGTGAAATGGCTATAATAAAAAACACTGTGGAAGCTTTCTACATACAATGAACAACATAAACTGATCATTGAAGCATCAAATAGACGTCCAACCTATGAGAGAAGACAGGGGGTCAGGGGGTAAAAGATCCACCAAAAGACTTGTATGCATGCATATGAGCATAACCAATGGACACTGACAGTGAGGTGGTAAGGGCATGTGCTGGGGGTTGGGGGAAAGGTCAATGAGGGAAAAGGAGACTTATGTAATACTTTAAACAATAAATTATTTAAATTAAAAAATAAAGTAAGCTGGAAAAGCCAAATAGTCTACTGAGCCACATTGGCCAGGGGAAAATAGTTTTTTAAAGACATGAAATAAGTAACCAAAAGAGGGAAACAATACAAGTTCCATCAATAGATGAATAGATAAACAAAATGTGGTATATACATACAATGAAATATTAGTCAGCCTTAAAAAGAAATGAAATTCTGATACATGCTACAACATGGTTGAACCTTGAAAACATTCTGCTAAGTAAAATAAGCCTGGTACAAAAGGACAAATACAGTATGATTCCACTTATATGAGGTACCTAGAATGAGTAAATTCTTATAGTCAGAAAGTACAAAGGAATGGAGAGCTATTGTTTAATAGAGTTTAATAGAGTTTTAATTGGAATGATTTAAAAATTCTGCAAATGGATAGTGGTGATGGTTGCATATCATGAATATATTTTATGCCACTAGACCACATGCTATCTATACAAACTGAATCACATATAACACAGACTGGATCACAATGTCTCTGCACATTAAAAATACCCATAAAAGTAAATTTTATTTAATACAACTAAATCCCATGGCAGTTATTAATCACCTCCAATATTAGCTTTGTTGTTGTATTTTTTCCATTGATTCTTAGAGAGAGTGGGAGGAAGGGATGTGAGAGAGAGAGAAAGAGAGAGAGAGAGAGAGAGAGAGAGAGAGAGAGAAACTCCTGGACTGGCTGGGAATTGAATCTGCAACCCAGGTATATGCCTTTGACTGGGAATTGAACCCACGATCCTTCAAAGACCAACACTGGCCAGGGCTACAATATTAGCTTTTGCTGTTGTTAATCCTCGCCCAAGGATATTTTTCCATTGATTTTTAGAGAGAGTGGAAGGGATGGAGAGAGAGAGAGAGAGAGAGAGAGAGAGAGAGAGAGAGAGAGAGAAACACTGATTGGCTGCCTTCTACATGCGCCCTGACCAGGGCCAGGGATCGAGCCTTCAACTAAGGTACATGCCCTTGATTGGAATTGAACCTTCAGTCCGTGGGCTGATGCTTTATCCACTGAGTCAAATTGACTAGGGCTCCAATATTAGCTTTTTAAAAGGATTTTTCTATAAACTCCCTTGGACAGATTTTATTTATTTATTTTTTAGATAGAGTGGGAGAGAGAGAAAGAGAAACCAATAGGGGTTCTTCCTACACATGCCCCAACGGGAGATCGAACCCTCAAGCCCTGACTAGGAATTGAATTTGCCATCTTTTGTTGTAGAAAATGATGCCCCAATCAACTGAGCCACAGTGGCCAGGGCAGACATATTTTATTTTTTTTAACTTTCCATCTAATTATCCATTGGTCCAACATTCCTTAGAAGACAGATTACTTATTTCCTTCCCTCATTACATTACTTTATGCTGCAGTGTCATGAATGGTGTCATCCCCTCTGCTCTTTAGAGAAGAGCAGTATAGAGGAGGCAGCATGAAGCCCAGTCCAAAAAAATGTGGCTAACAAGAAATCCTCCTCATTCCCATGTTTACCATATATGGCATTTGACACTCTGGTAAAGAAACTCACATTATAAACTGTAGGGCTAGAGTCTGTCCTCATTAGTTTTATTTATTTATTTTAAATATTTTCTTGAAAGTATTATATATGTCCCCCCTTTTCTCCGTTGACCCCCTCTCATTCGTTTTATAACCCCTTAGACTATTAATTACAATTCTGGTCCAATATACTATCTCTTACCCTGGCTTTACCCTGCAAGGTAGATTTTATTGTACTAAATTGCAGGTGAGAAAGCCAAGACTCAGAGATACTTACTCAAGATCATATACTTCATTGTGGTGGAGCCAGCATTAATTAGGGTTATTTGGTTGCAAACAAAAGAAATTGGCTAAGTTCATCAAAATAAAGGGGGAGCATTAATTAGAGGTATATTGAACAGCTCACAAGATGAATATGGATCTGGAGAAAATAGGCTGAGACCAGCACAACAAGGATGACTCCATCCTGCATTGTGAAAGTGTGAACCTTTTTTTCATTCTTTCATTTTGTTAAAAATTCAAAAGTTCATGGAAAGAGAATTTGGTTGATCTTTAACTTCAGAAGGAGAGGAGGGCATATAATTTACTATCCCATAAAGAAGGCCCAAGCCCTAGCTGGTTTGGCTCAGTAGGTAGAGCTGCGGCCTGCAGACTAAAGGGTCCCAGGTTCTATTCCAGTCAATAGAACATGCTTGGGTTTCGGTTTCCATCCCCAGTAGGGGGAGTGCAGGAGGCAGCCAATCAATAATTCCCTCTCATCATTGATGTTTCTATCTCTCTCTTCCTTCCTATCTGAAATCAATAAAAATATATTTAAAAAGAAGATGAAGGAGGAGGAGGAGGAGGAGGAGGAGGAAGAGGAGGAGGAGGAAAAGGAGAAGAAGAAGACAGCCTGTGCTGTGAAAGAAGTAATTTCTCAGAAGGAATTCAGTGTGTAGTTTTGAAGGGTGAAATGGATGCTGGGTAGTAAAGAAAAAAATTTTCTATGGTGACACTTTAAGTGCACTATGCAAATCTCCTTTCAAGGAAGTACTCGTTGCTCCAACTGTGGTTGTGTTGCCTGGAGACAGCCTTCAACTGTCAGCCTTCCAGGAATTGCAGAGCCACCTCATCCATAGTTATACCCTTCCCAAGGCAGCCCATATCATTGAAATTGGGGTGTTAAGGCCTGGTCATTTCAGTTTACTATTGGGACAGTTCTCTAGGGACATTTTTAAAAAATATATATTTTATTGATTTTTTACAGAGAGGAAGGGAGAGGGATAGAGAGTTAAAAACATTGATGAGAGACATCGATCAGCTGCCTCCTGCACACCTCCCTCTAGGGATGTGCCTGCAACCAAGGTACATGCCCTTGACGGGAATCGAATCTGGGGCCCCCCAGTCCGTAGGCGGACGATCTCTATCCACTGAGCTAAACCAGTTAGAGCTCTAGGGACATTTTTGCTCCAGAGCTCCCTCTTGGGGCTGATTGAGACTATATCTGAGCCTGCAATACAACTCAACATTTTTCTGTACCCATTCCTGCTCTCCACCTCTCACTCTCAGAGGTCTTGATGCCAATAGCATTTTAAAAAATAAATGTCCTGAATGCTAAACTCAGTCTGTGTCAGCTTTCTGGAGATCACAACCTGTGACATCTCCACTCACCAATTCATATGTCCCCAAAGTCCCAACACTCTTACCCCACCCACCAAATATAATTAAGCTTCATTATGATTTTTTTTTCTATTGTGTGGCACCAAAAACAAACCAACTCAGTCAACTTGTGTCACCGAAGAAAGAAGGATCTGCCCTAATAGTAGACAAAAAATAGTCTGGGTCCAATTTAATAAAAGATGGGTATCAGGGACATTTGGAGGCCTTCCTAAAGGATTTTCAAGGGTAATTTATATTAAACTTTCGCCTTTTATGCTACCATTAAAATCTCACCCATGTGAGATACACCCTTTACATTTGTGTGCATTGCAGTGGTACAGCATTAACTCATACCAAAAATTATGACATTGTAAAAAAAATGGTGGATGAAAGTACAGGGGAAAATGACAGTTCTTATTAGACTACTTGGGAGTTCATAGGACTCTGTAGCAGCGTTGTCCAATAAAAATGAAATAGACATAAGTAATTTCAAGATTTCTAGTTAGTCACATTTTTTATTTTTTATTTATTTATTTTTTATTTTTTAAATATATTTTATTGATTTTTTACAGAGAGGAAGGGAGAAAGATAAAAAAGTCAGAAACATCGATGAGAGAGAGACATCAATCAGCCGCCTCCTGCACGCCCCACAGTGGAAATGTGCCCGCAACCAAGGTACATGCCCCCAACCAGAATCAAACCTGGGACCTTTCAGTCCACAGGCCGACGCTCTATCCCTTAGCCACACCGGTCTCGGCATAGTCACATTTTTCAAAAAGCAAAAAGAAACGGGCAAAATTAACATAAATCATTTAACATAACATATATCCAAATATTGTCATTTCAACACATAATCTACACTGAGTGTCCAGATTATTATGATCTCTATACTAATAAAAGAGAAAGTTGCAAATTGACCATACCTCTGCTACACCCACCAGCCAATCAGGAGTGAGTATACAAATAAAACTGAAAAGATGGAGGTGGCCCTGACCCCAGCCATTCAGAGCCTGTGGGAGTTGGAGAAGTCCGGCACCAGCGCCTGAGGCTGCCTGCGGCCAGGGAGACTAAGAAGTTGCCTGCCCTGTGATCTCAGAATTGTCACCCACACTACATCATAGGAAAAATGGAGAAACCTTCCACTTGCAGTCCAGGTACCAGCACCTACAGCCTGGTAGATGGAGAAGCTGCCCACCCTGCAGTCCTGGGCACCAGTACCTGGGGCTAGCTGTGGCCCGGGAGACAGAGATGCCAGCCACCCTGCAGTCCTGGGCGCCAGCACTTGCAGCTGCAGCTCAGGTGAAGCCACCTGCCCACCATCCTCTGCGGCTGCACCCGGCCTGGGTGCCTATGGCTGACCAGAGGGAGGGTGCCTGTGGTCGGTGGAAGAAGGAATCCTGGGTCCTAGGTCCAGGGCAGAGGCAGAGGTAGTTAGGGACAATCAAACTGGCAGGCAGAAGCAGTTAGGAGCAACCAGGCAGGCAGGTGAGTGGTTAAGAGCCAGCAGATATGGATTGTGAGAGGAATGTTTGACTTCTCATTATCCCCCGAGGGATCCCAGATTGGAGAGGGTGCAGGCCAAGCTGAGGGATAACCCCCCATGCACGAGCACCAGACCTCTAGTGTGTGTGTGTGTGTGTGTGTGTGTGTGTGTGTGTGTGTATTAGAGACCCAGTGCATGAATTCATGCATGGGTGGGGTCCGGCCAGCCTGGCCAGGGGGAGGGACATGGGCGGTTGGCCAGCCTGCCTGCTGGTCAAATTCCTGGTTGAGGGGACAATTTGTGTATTAGCCTTTATATAAGATATACACTGAGTTGCCAGATTATTATGCATTCAGAGATCATAATAATCTGGCCACTCAGTGTATATAATAATTATCATTGACATTTACATTTTTTTCACACACTGTATCTGACATTTACAATGCATCTCAATTTGAACTGATCACATTTCAAGTGTTGCTTATGGGTTAGTGACTTCCTTATTAGATAGTGCAGGTCTTAAATATTTCTATCTTATATAATAAAAGGCTAATATGCTAAGTTTCCGATCATTCATTCTACAGTTCGACTAGTCATTATAACATGCACTGACCACCAGGGTGCAGACACTCCAACCAGTAGGTTAGCTTGCTGCTGTGGTCAGGTCAATTGGAACTGGGCCAGATGGGCAGGACATGCCCTGGAGCCCTCCCGTTATCTCTCCCTGACCCTGATTATGCACTGGTGGGGTCCCTTGGCTTAACCTGTGCCCTCTCACAATCCAGGACCCCTCAGGAGATGCTGGAGAGCCAGTTTTGGCCCAGTCCCCACAGGCCAGGCCAAGGGACCCCACTGGGCCTCTTGTCTATATATAAAAGCCTAAGTGACTATTACTACAGAATGACTGGAATGACTGGAACAACCAGTCAACCAGTCACTATGATATGCACTGACCACCAGAGGGCAGACGCTCAATGTAGGAGCTGCCCCCTGGTGGTCAGTGTACTTCCACAGCCAACCCCTCCCCTAGGCCAGCCAATCTCCTGCAACCCCTCCCCCCAAGGCCAACCAACCTCCTATGGCCCCTCCCCACAGCTGCCGGCCCCCCATTCAGCCCAATCAAGAAGCCAGCCAGTCAACCTTTCATGGTCTTTCCCCCCAGACAGCAGCCCTCCGATAGGCCTTGATCGCTGGTCAGGCCGAGGACTCTACCCACGCACGAATTCATGCACCAGGCCTCTAGTTATCTTATAACAGAGAAATCTCTCATTTCTCTGGAATGTTTGGTCTAAGTAGTAACATTTGAGGGAAATATGTGTAAATATATGTAACTCTGTATCAAAACTTTGCCTGCCAGACATCAGGAAAATTTCCATGCACCCTAGATTAAAAAGTGGGCAATGGTCTGCCTGTTGGCAGAGTGGAAACCCAAACCCAGCCCTCGGCAGAAAGATTCAACATCTCCTAGGGCAGAACATGAATCAATAGTTTCTAAATCCCCAACAAGCAGTGAATCATTAAAATTTATTCAGGGCAAGGATAATTCACAGTGTTTTCCAATCAAGTCTGTAAATTACAGACAAGAAGTCTATTCTTCAAGTCTCAGTGCCTTTCTTTCATCCTGAAGGAGAAAACAGTTACAGCTGAAAGAGAAGGCATGAAAAAATCCCCTTAGTATTGATCTGTTGACTTAATTTAAAACACTGCACTCTACTTTTTACAAGGTAAATGAATGAAAGTAAGAGCTCAGTTTTTACTGCTTTGAAACAAAATTGAAATATGGAACTGAAAACAGCTTTAAGACAAATGAGACATTTTAAAACCTTGAAGTCCATTCTACTGATTCTGTGCCTAAATAACACTAGATGAAAGGCCTAATTTATTCATGTACACCCCCCACACACACACACACAATTTGGCATCTAATACAGAAATCTTGAACTAAAAACACAACATAAAAACTTTCCCATAATTAGCCAAAACTGCATGGTCTTGGTAGCAGCAAACTGTCAAACTGACCTATTTGAAAACACCTTCAAAATCCACAGCACACAACCCCATAGGAAACAACACTACTGCAGATAAACTCAAAGTCAAAAATTACAAATTACATAAGGAAATACATCACTAAGAGGGAGATTAAAACAGGGAGAGGTAGAAACAACAAAAGGGAAACATGTACCTCCAAAATTCAAGATACTAGAACAATTTAAAGAGATTTAAAAATAACTTTCTTTAAAACATCCAAACCTGTAGAGAATTTTTATGAATTTATTTGAGCCAAACTGATGACATATGCTAGGGAGCAGGATCTCAAATGATACCTTGGAAATTTCTTTTTTAAAAAATATATTTTTATTGACTTAAAGAGGAAGGGAGAGGGAGAGAGAGAAACATCAATGATGAGAGAGAATTATTGATTAGCTGCCTCCTGCACGCCCCCTACTGGGGATCAAGCCAGAAACCTGGATATGTGCCCTGACCAGGAAACCAATCTCAACCTCCTAATTTATAGGTTGATACTCAACCATTGGGCCACACCGGCCGATCTCCCCTGGAAATTTCCTGAGTGAGAGAAATTTCCTGATATTCTAGGTCAGCAATTTTTAACCTTTTTTAGCTCATGCCCCAAATAAACTAATTACTAAAATTCTGTGATACACAAAAATATATTATAATTTTTGTTGATCTGACTAAAGAAATAGGTATAATTTTGATTCATTCACACCAGATGGCTATTGTTGTGTAGGCTGTTGTCATTTTTTTTATTTGACAATCTCAGGGAAAAGTAGTCAGTGCTCTTGATGAAACAGTCAGATAGTGATGCTACTCAAACTGCCCTGTGGACCTCTTCTCCTCATCCTTCCACCCAGAAAAAGAAAAAAAATTTCCAGACTTGAAAAGACTGAAAGTTTACTTTTTTACAGGTTCTTGCTCAACGAGCTATTAAATGATATGCTTAGGAAGAAAGAAACTGAACTCTGAAGGAAGGAGTAGGTGCCAAAAGCAATTGTGACCAAGGGAACTGGTAAACATATTGGAAAACTTACAAATAACTTAAAAAAAAATAACTAGCTAAAAACATATCAGGAAGTAAAGTAAAAAAGAAAAGAGGCAAATATTCTGACTATGTGTGGAGTTGTAAAATCACTCCATGGTGCCTAAAATGTTACAAATACATGAAGATACAGTTTTTATTAATTTTTTATTTTAACAAGGTGTATTTTTTAGCATGCCTTTAGACAAATTACTAGGTATCCACTATTTCCACCCCATCTCCAAAGACCTTCCATTATAAAGGAAAAACAAAAATCAACAGTCTCATATCAAAAGACTAAATTTGAAATGTCATACTGTATGCTAAAAGGCACATTATTTATGTTCAGTCCAAATATTTTAGGAAAGGGAAAAAGAATTCCTTTCCACTCCCAGGCCAGATTTATCTCTTATCTTAATTCCATCTAATACACAAAGCAAATGTCAGATGAGATATAATCTAAATCATAACATTTGGCTTTAAAAATCTTTATTAGTGATATCGTAAGGACCCACAAGATAGGAATAATTTTCTGGAACCATTTTCTCCTATGGAATGTGACATTCTCTATTTCTTTTTTAAGTTTATTCATTTAGAGAGAGAGAGAGAGAGAGAGAGACATCAATTTATTACTTGTTTATGCATTCATTGGTTGATTCTTGTATGTGTCCATTCAGGGGATCAAACCCCCAACTTTGGTGTATCAGAACAATTTTCTAACCAATTCAGCTACCTAACCAGAGCTGACATTCTTTATTTCCTAAGAATAACAGTAGAGATTTTTCTAATCAAAATTCAGAAAGATATGACTTGAAGAACGTCTACTTCCCAACTTGAGATAGCAATAAAAATATTTTAACTGATTATTTTAGCTGTTCACTTTTGAGGTTACTAATTCAAAGGCCTATATTTTAAAATCATATTTTATTTTTCCATTACAGTTGATACACATATTACATTAGTTTCAGGTGTACACCCCAGTAATTAGAAATTGTATAACTTACTAAGTGATCATCCCAATTCTCATTCCCATCTGTCATCATAAATAGTTATTATAATATTATTGGCTATCCTTATGCTGTATTTTACATCTCCATGACTATTCTGTAATAACCAATTTGTACTTCTTAATCTCTTCACATCTTTCACCCTTTCCCCCCAACTTCCCTCTCATCTGGTAATCTTCAAAATGTTCTCTGTAACTATGAGTCCATCTCTGTTCTGCTTGTTCATTTATTTAAAAAAAAAATTTTTTAAATATATATTTTTATTGATTTCAGCAAGGGAGAGGACGAGAGAGATAGAAACATCAATGATGAGAGAGAATCATTGATTGGCCTCTTGCATGCCCCCCACTTGGGATCAAGCCTGCAACCTGGGCATGTGCCTTTGATTGGAATCGAATCCAGGACCCTTCAGTGCACAGGATGACGCTCTATCAACAGCCAAACAGGCTAGGGCTATTATGTTTTTAGATTCAACTGTTGACAAATATGTATTTATTATCATTTTATTGTTCATATCTTTTTACCTCTTTTTCTTCTTTTTTCTTAAAGAAAACTCTAATGTCTTTTTAAAAATGTTTTATTTTAGAGAAGAATAGAGATAGAAACATCAGTTCGGCTACTGGAAACAAATCAGTGATCTCTTGGATCATGGGTTGATGCTCAACCATTGAGCCACACAAGTTTAACATTTCATGTAAAACTGTGCTGGTGGTGATGAACTCTTTTACCCTTTTCTTGTCTGGGAAGCTCTTAATATATCCTTCGATTCTAAATGAGTGCTTGACTGGGTAATTTTGGTTGTGGGTCATTGCTTTTCATCACTTTGAATATTTATTGCCATTCTTCAAATGCCTCCATTTTTTCTCTAAAGGCCTACATTTTTAAAAGAGAGATGGAGATCTTTGTGTAAACATCAGCTTCTGTGTATCTCTCTATGTGTAAAACTCTAGAAATTGTGTTTGAATTATAAAAAATACATATCTACTTCTGTGCCTTTCTTTCTTTGTATATTTCATGTCTCTATCTTAAGACAAATCAACAAAGCTTTCTTTCTTGGTTCCTCTTTCTGCTTTTTCCCTTTTTTGCTGTCTCTCCTCTCATTTTCTTTCTTATTTTCTATTTCTTTCCCTTAACTTTTCAATATTGGAAAACATTTGTATTTTTTCCATATTTGTTGATTTTTAATTGCAATCTCTTTTCAACACAATTTACAGACTCATCCCCATTCTGATTATATAAGTGCTAAGTGGCAGAAAAGTCTAGAATAATAAATACATCAAAACAACGAGGCAAAGCTGTGAGAGAAACTAAGTTGCATGCAACAATTCTATCTTTGACGATGAGGGATGTGTCAAGAAATAATTCAGAGTAAGACAAAGTAATTGGACAGTTTTAGCTAAGTTCTTTCAATCATCTTTATCTTTAGATCCATGTTTAAAAATACTTATGGCTGAAACCGGTTTGGCTCAGTGGATAGAGCGTCGGCCTTCGGACTGAAGGGTCCAAGGTTTGATTCCAGTCTAGGGCATGTACCTTGGTTGCGGGAGCTTCCCCAGTGGGGGGCGTGCAGGGGCGGCTGATCGATGTCTCTCTCTCATTGGTGTTTCTAACTCTCTATTCTTCTCCCTTTCTCTCTGTGGAAATCAATAAAAATATGTTTAAAAAAAATACTTATGAACTCAATGTAATTGAATCTTCCATTTTTGTCAATGGGTGCTTCTCTGTACAGCTCCTCCATTTACTTGTCTGTAAACCTACCTCCTATCCCTGTCAGCAGCTCTCTCAAATAATCTTCCTGAATGGTGCCAGTTTCTTCTTCATCAAAGCAAACAAAAGCATTGCTGATGACATCTCCAGGATTTGTGCCATTTAACTTCTCACAAACATCATGAAGAACAAGGTGAAATGTACAGGCCCTAGAGTACACGGGATTCTTCCCTAGAGGAGCAAGCATATCATGCAAACTTCCTTGTCAATGAAACTTGTTTTGATCAATCACGTTGAAGGACTCTTTTTTATTTTTAATAAATCTTTATTGTTCAGATTATTACAATTGTTCTTCTTCCCCCACCCCAATAGCTCCCCTTCACCCAATTCCCATCCCACCTTCTGCCCTTTCCCCCTCCCCATTTTCCTCATCCATAGGTGTATGATTATTGTCCAGTCTCTTCCCATACCCCCATATCCCTTTCCCCCAGAAAATTATCAGCCCACTCCCTTTCTTTCTTTCTTTCTTTTTTAAAAATATATGTTATTGATTTTTTACAAAGAGGAAGGGAGAGAGATAGAAAGTCAGAAACATCGATGAGAGAGAGACATCGATCAGCTGCCTCCTGCATGCCCCACAGTGGAGATGTGCCCTCAAGCAATTCACATGCCCCCAACTGAAATCGAACCTGGGACCTTTCAGTCCCCCAGCCGGCACTCTATCCACTGAGCCAAACCGGTCTCGGCAGCCCACTCCCTTTCTATGCCCCTGATTCTATTATATTTACCAAATTATTCTGTTCATCAGATTTTTAATTCACTTGATTTTTAGATTCACTTGTTGAGATATGTATTTGTTGTTCATAATTTTTATCTTTACCTTTTTCTTCTTCTTCCTCTTCTTACAGAATACCTTTTAGCTTTTTATATAACACTGGTTTGGTGTTGATGAACTCCTTTAGCTTTTTCTTATCTGTGAGCTCTTTATCTATCCTTCAATTCTGAATGAGAGATTTGCTGGGTAGAGTAATCTTGGTTGTAAGTTCTTGATATTCATCACTAAATATTTCTTGCCACTCCCATCTGGCCTGCATAGTTTCTGTTGAGAAATCAGCTGACAATCGTATGGGTGCTCCCTTGTAGGTAACTAACTGTTTTTCTCTTGCTGCTTTTAATATTCTCTCTTTGTCTTTTGCTCTTGGTATTTTAATTATGATGTGTCTTGGTAGAGTCCTCTTTGGGTTCTTTTTGTTTGGGATTCTGTGTGCTTCCTGGACTTGAAAGTCTATTTCTTTCACCAGGTGGGGGAAGTTTTCTGTCATTATTTCTTCAAATAGGTTTTTAGTATGTTGCTTCTCTCTTCTCCTGGCACCCCCATAATTCAGATGTTGGTATGCCTGAGGTTGTCCTAGAGGCTCCTTACATTATCTTCATATTTTTAGATTCTTTTTTCTTTTTGCTTTTCCAGTTGGGTGTTTTTTGCTTCTTTGTATTTCAAATATTTGACTTCATTCTTGTGGTCCTCTACTCTACTGGTTAGATCTCTGTATATTATTTTTTATTTCAGTCAATGTATATTTACTTTCTAGTTGGTTCTTTTTCATATCCTCGAGGGTCTCGCTAAATTTATCAGCCTTTTCTATAAATTTTTTGAAAAACCTTATAACCATGGTTTTGAACTCTATACCCAGTTGATTGCTTTTCCCCATTTCTTTCATTTGTGACCTGTTTCTTTGTCTCCGCATTTTGGCCACTTCCCTGAGTTGATAGAGCGGCTTTGTGTACTAGGTGTCCTATAGAGCCCAGTGTGCTCAGCTTCTCTTGTTATTTGAGGTGGACACTCTTTGTGCATCACTATGTAGGCTGTGTGCATGGTCTTCTTGTAGTTAAGCCTTGATTGTTGTTGGTATCACTGGGAAGAATTGACCTCTAGCCCAATTGGCTGTGAGGATCAACTGTGTCTACAATGGGAGAACTTCTGTGCTGGAGACACCCTTATGAGGAAAGACTTGCTTCAGTGGGGCTTTGGAGCTCACTGAGTCTGCCCCCTGAGTGTGTCCCTTATGGACCTGAGGAATTGTAATCTTGATGTTCCTACTCTGGCCCCTAGGTACACTGGCTCTTGGATATCCAAGGCTAATTTAGCCTCTGCCTGAGATCACCCAGAAGGAGCTACAGAGAGATCTGCAGATTCCTCTTCTTTGTTTGGGTTTGGGTGTGCCCAGATGAGGCCCAACTGTGAATCAATACAAGCTGCTACAGGGCCTTGGTTGTTCTTTTGGATGTTCTGAGTCTCACTGACTCAGCTGCAGTTTGTTAGGTAAGTTTAGATTTCAAAGAACCAGGCCATTCATATGCAAAAGCCTCTGCACACAGCTTGGATGGGACAGAGTCTCAGGGTGAAGCAAACAGTAATGACTTTGTGGGGCAGAGTCTCGGGGTGGAACAAGCAGCAATAGTTTCCCGTCAGCCCTGCTCTAAGAGGACCCCAGGTCTCAATGTCCCTCGGTAATCACTGCAAGCATCTCTGAGAAAAAGCTACCCTCAAGTTCTGCCCACTGCCATACAGTCCAGTTTCTCCCTTTATGAATCTGGGTCCCCAGAGTTTCACCCAGAACTGGAGTTCAGAGCAGTTGGGAGCTTTTGTCTACCTCCTGCTTAAAAAAGACAACCAGGTATTCAGTTGCCAGCCCTCTCTGTGCTCGCATCTCCATACCTCTGCACTTTACTTCCGCAGCTCCTGAGTCTCGGTGTGCTTTTCTCTTCCCTTCTAGTTGTAGAATTTTCACTCAGCCAGCCTGCCTGTGGTTCTGGATGATGTCTGTTTTGTCTTTTAGTTGTAGTTTTGAAGTTGTTGTGCAAGGCAGCAGTTCAAGTGTTTACTTATGCCACCATCTTCGTTTCTCCTCCACAAAATCTGAAGGCCTCTTTAAACTCCCAAATCTATGACTGGTCAAACATGACAAGAACATTAAATGTTGCCTACTGGGGGTGCTTCTTCGTGGTATGGTCTTTGCTTTTGCTGGACATGGGGGCCGTTTTATTTGCCACAGAACCCAGGCTGCCCCCTATGAGACAATGAGCAACTTCTATGAAGCAGTGGGCTGTGCCATGACCTAGAAAACATTTAAAAATAATTTATTTTAAAAAATGATATAGAAGGCCGAAACTGGTTTGGCTCAGTGGACAGAGCATTGGCCTGGGGACTGAAGGATCCCAGGTTCGATTCCGGTCAAGGGCATGTATCTTGGTTGCGGGCACATCCCCAGTTTGGGGTGTGCAGGAGGCGACTTATCAATGTCTCTCTCTCTCTCATCGATGTTTCTGGCTCTCTATTTCTCTCCCTTCCTCTCTGTGAAAAATCAATAAAATATATTTTTTAAAAAATAAAATAAAATAAAAAATGATATAGAAGAAAGAGTACAGGTTTCAGATCACACAGACCAGGATTCAAGTTCTAGTTGCTCACTTCCAAGTACTGTGGAATTTGAACAAATTATCAACCCCTCTAGGATTCTGTTTCCTTACCTATGAAGTTTGGCAAAGAAGCCTACCCCAGACTTGTCAGGATTACCTGAGATAAAGTATGTGAAACAGCCAACATGAGTGAGTGGCCAATAAACACTGGCTCACCTTCTCACTCAAATAGCTTATGTTCTTAATTTTGAAAGCAAATAAATGAAATGTTTTTTTATTTCCCTCAAAAGCTTGCTTTATACTTAGCAAATCTAAATTTATTTTTTCTTCCATTAATAATTAGTTGGGGTTTTGATGAAAATGGTTTCCCACCCATCACTGTCTAGTATCCTATTAGACATTAATAGAAGTCAAATAAGTTTGCATGTGATCTCTTCTTGTACATTCACTAGAGGCCTGGTGCACAAAATTCATGCACAGGTCACCTCAGCCCAGCCTCTCAATCTGGGACCCTTTGGGGGATGTCCAACTGCCGGTTTTGGCCCAGTCCCCAGGACAGTTGGACATCCCTCTCACAATCTGGGACTGCTGCCTCCTAACTGCTCACCTGACTGCCTGCCTGATTTCCCTTAACTGCCCTCCCTCCCCCACAGCCTGACCACCCCTAACCACCTCTGCCTGCCAGCCTGATTATCCCTAACTGCCCTCCTCCCCCCGCCAGCCTGGTTGCTCCCAACAGCCCCCCTTGCTTGTCTGGTTGCCCCCAACACCCTCCCACTAGCCTGTTAGCCCCCAACTTCTCCCCCTGCTGGCCTGATCACTCCTCACTGCCCCCTCTACCAACCTGGTCTCCACTCACTGCCTTCCCTGCTGGCCTTGTCGCTCCACACAGCCTGCCACTCAGTCATTTGGTCATCCCTCACTAACCCCCTGCCAGCTCAGTCATCCCACGCAGCCTGCTGCTTAGTCGTTTGGTCGTCCCTCACTAACTCCCTTGCTGGCCTTGTTGCCTCACACAGCCTGCTATTCAGTTGTTACTGTGAGGGCATTGTGACCAATTTGTATATTACCCTTTTATTAGTATAAACTAGAGGCCCGTTACAGGAAGATTCCTGTAATAGGGCTTCCTGTAGTGGTCTTCGCTGCCCTACCTGCTTCCCTCCCTTCTCCGCTACCCCATTTTGACCCTCCCCTCCCCCCTGCCCTGCCTGCTTCCCTCCCTTCTCCGCAGCCCCGTTTGCTTGCTTCTCCACAGCTTCACTCCCTTCTGCAGTGCTTGGCTTCCTTCTACACTGTCTTCAGTCTTCACTCTGTGCCTAGATATGCAAATTAACCACCATCTTGGTTGAGTTAATTTGCATACTCACTCCTGATCGGTTGGTGGGCGTGGTTGGTGTGTGTGGCTTGTGGAGGTAGCAGAGGTATGGTCAATTTGCATGTTTCTCTTTTATCAGATAGGATAGTGCACACTGGCCAATTAAAAGCAATTCTTGCCCTAGCTTGTTTGGCTCATTGGATAGAGTGTCAAGCTATGGACTGAAGGATCACAGATTTGCTTCTGGGCTAGGGCACATGCCTGGATCTCCAGTATGGGGCCTGTAAGAGGTAGCCGATCAGTGATTCTCTCTCATCACTGATGTTTCTATTTTTCTCTCCCCTCTGTCTTCCTCTCTGAAATCAATGCAAATATGTTTTTTTAAAAAGCAACTCTTTGAACACTTTCTGGTAGCAACTTTAACTCAGTGTGTTTTACCTCCTTTGTTGACCATACTTTCATATAATGGTTATTAATATCCTGCATAAAATTCAAGCAACCTCTTACAAATCTAGAGAGATGGATGGAATTCTATAAACTTTAAGCAATTTTCATAAATATAACAGAGAGATAAGAATTAAATAGCATCCAGTTAAAAGTGTATTCTTGCCAAAACTGGTTTGGCTCAGTGGATAGAGCATCAGTCTGCGGACTGAAAGGTCCCAAGTTCCATTCCGGTCAAAGACATGTACCTTGGTTGCAGGCACATCCCCAGTAAGGGGCGTGCAAGGGGCAACTGATCAATGTTTCTTTTTTTTTTTTAATATATTTTATTGATTTTTTACAGAGAGGAAGGGAGAGAGATAGAAAGTCAGAAACATCGATGAGAGAGAGACATCGATCAGCCGCCTCCTGCACACCCCACAGTGGAGATGTGCCTGCAAGCAAGGTACATGCCCCCAACCGGAATCGAACCCGGGACCTTTCAGTCTGCAGGCCGACGCTCTATCCACTGAGCCAAACCGGTCTCGGCTGATCAATGTTTCTAACTCTCTATCCCTCTCCCTTCCTCTCTGTAAAAAATGAATAAAATATATTTAAAAAAATAATAATAAATAAAAGTGTATTCTTGGGTAAGAGCCTAAAGAATTTCAATTTGGTGTTTTGGGTTGTCTTGATGTTGACTGTTTTATTCTTGTTTTTAATGTGGCTATCAGTTAAAGGACACTGGCTGAGTGCTCCCACAGAGTACTAAGAGTACTTAGTCATAAAGACAAATGACACACATTCTTTTAAAAATATATATTTTTATTGATTTCAGAGAGGAAGGGAGAGGGAGAGATAGAAACATCAATGATGAGAGAAAATCTGATCGGCTGCCTCCTGCACACTCCACATTGCGGATCGAGCCTGCAACCTGACCAGGAATCAAACCATGACTTCCTGGTTCATAGGTCAATGCTCAACACTGAGCCACGCCACCAGGCCACACACTCTTTTTTTAAACCTGTTTTCTTGTCATTAATGTGGGAGTTCAGAGGTTTTTTTACAGGCTTGCTCTGGGGACCCAATGAGATTACCTATGTGAAAGTGCAGTCTATACTGGAGCAACTCAGACTAGTTACAAAATAATGCTTTTGGGCTACTGTCAGTTGAGGAAAGGACAGAAATAATCATCATTGCCCAATTGGACAAGGTGAGATCTTTGAGCTCAGACCCAACCAAGGTTTTGACTTTTCTTTCCAAAATAATTTTTAGGGTACACATAGCTCTCAGATTAGATGATTTAGACCTGGAGATATGGGCTAGTGGGAGGAAAGAAAGAAAACACATTATCAGAGGGTTGTGATGAGAGCAATGTAAACATACAATAAAGACTACCTATTATTAGAGAGTAGTAAATACTGTACTGTCTGAGAAAGACATATCAAAGTAGCTAATGAAAGGCACTAATGCCCACTTATAGAACTAAAAGCAGGCAAAATATCCTCAAAATTGTCAGAAAGAAAAAAATCCAAAGAAAACACAGAGAATCTATTGAAAGACAGTAAAAATGAAGATATGCCCAGGAAGCATAAAAATAGAAATCAAAAGATTACAGAACTAAAACTATACATAATAATTAAAATAATAAATGTGAATGAGATGAACTTAATGAAAGAAAAATGCTCAAATTAATCAAACAAACAGAATCAATCTACAAAAAGCCACATCTAAAATCAGAAATTAATAAAGCCTAATATTGGTGGTAATGGGGCAAGGCTATCCTGGGAAAGTAAATTGGCATAACATTTCTGGAAGGAAATTAGCCTAATTGTATCAAAATGTAAAGCATTCATTCCATTGTATTGAGCTAATCCACTCTAGAGAGTAGCCTGAGGAGAAAATTGCACAAAAGCAAAAACCTGAGCTCTGGATGTTTATCATTGTGTGTTTATGGTGCAAAAACATGCAAACAAGTTAATGCTCAACAATAGGAGACTGGTTGAGTAAAAGATGATTTATAAATATCCTGCATGGATGACAAACATTAGCAATCATGGTATTAGTCTATAGTTATTGTCTTAGATATCCATCCAGTACATTCTGAGTGAAAAAAGTCATTACAGAAGAACATACAATTCTATGTGTATATACTGCATAGAGATGTCTAAAGGATGCTCACCAATATTGTTATGGCTCTTGCTCTAGACAGTGGGATTTGGAGGATGATTTTTATTTTCTGTTTTGTACTTTATTTGAGGTAAAAGCATTCGTTGTGAGAACACTGTTTTTGTGTACTCGTCTGTGTCTAAAAACCTATACCCCTTTAACACCACTGGGTCAGCCTATGCTTCATTTCTGTCATGCTCCCAATTATAAACTTTAGGAAGGGGTACACAATGGGTGGCTATTAGGAAAGTCATGCCCAGGCAGGTTTCCTGCCCAGTGAGACCAATGGGGACTAGTCAAGTAGAACCAATCATCTCTAGGACAGTAGTTAAAGCAACTCTTGCCCTGGCTGGGTAATTCAGTTGGTTAAAGCATTGTCCCTCATACACCCAGGTTTCAAATTCAATCCCTCCTCAGGACACATATAAGAATCAATAAATGAATGTATAAATAAGTGGAACACAGTTCTGACCTGGTGGCTCTGTTGGTTGGAGCATCATCCTATGCACTATAAGGTTGTGGGTTTAATTCCCGTTCAAGGCACATACCTAGGTTGCAGGTTTGATGCCTGATCAGGTCACATATGGGAGGCAACCAAGCATGTCCTTGGGTGAGGATTTTTTTTTAAGTGAAAAAATATTGGTATCTCTCTCCTCCTTTCTCTCTAAAATCAATCAATATATTTTTTTTTAATGTTAGGACAGGAGTCTAAGAGTTGCTGAATGCAGATCCTTCACTGTGTGTTTGTTTATAACAATTTCTTGGTTTCTATGGTGTCTATAATAGAGCAACTAGGATTTCCCCCAAATTAGAAATCTTCAGCGACTAATTTCTGGGACTTCCTGAGGCTGCTCCATGCTGTCTATCAGCTGAGGGTTCCTGCAGCAGTGGCCCCATCTGTAGCAGTGAGACAGAGTGAGTCTAGAAGGAGCCTGCTAATACTTTTATTTATTGTTTGACTCTTAAAAAAATGCATCAATTACTTTTGTAAAAACAACCAAGCTATTTAGTAAAGGGTAGAGTGGTCAACTGTGTCCTGGTATGATAAGTTCTGAGACCAGACCAGCCCACTGGATGCAACACAGGGAGTTAGTAAGTGACCTGGTCAAAAACAGTGTCTGCGTGGTGGGGCCAGGGGAATGGCTTAAGAGAGGAGAGAGAAGTGAGGAGGTGGAGAGACCAATTGTGGACAACTATTTCTGAAAGTTTGGTCATGACAAGAAGATAGGACATACAGCAATGTGTGACTGAAGAAAGGAATGGGGAGGCAGGAACAGGTATTTAATTTTTTGTTTGTTTTTGTTGATTTTTTAAAATATATTATTGATTTCAGAGAGGAAGTCAGAAGGAGAGAGAGAAACATTGATGAGAGAGAATCATAAATCGGCTGCCTCCCTCTCGCCCTCTACTGGGCACTGAGCCCACAACACAGGCACGTGCCCCCAACCAGAATTGAACCCGGAACCCTTTAGTCCATAGACTGACGCTCTATCCACTGAGCCAAACCAGCTAGGGCTGTTTTTGTTTATTTTTAAGATGGAAAAGAGCCTGTAGAGCCTGGTTGATGTGACTCAGTGGTGAGCGCTGACCCATGAACCAAGAGTCGCTGGTTTTATTCCCAGTCAGGGCACAGGAGTGTGGGCTCAATCTCCAATAGTGGGTGTGCAGAAGGCAGCCAATTGATGTTTCTATCTCTCTACCCCTCTCTTTTCTTCTCTCTAAATCAATAAAAACTTTTTTTAAAAAAAGAGAGGCACATCAATCTCTCTCTCCCTCCCCTTCCTTTCCTCTTTCCCACTCTCTCTAAAAGTCAATGGGAAAAATATCCTCATGAGAGAATTAAAAAAGAGAGAGAAAGAGCCTATAGATAAGAAGTGGATGATTCAGCAGGGAAAGGGGATGCTTGCTCCATAGTGGAAGTACCTGGTAAGGGGTTAGGGGGTAAATCCAGAGCACCAGGAAAGGAATGCTGTAACTGGAAAGGAGGAAAAGCTATGTAGAGGTCAAATGGAGAACAGAGATTGGAATAAAGATGAGTCTGCAGGGGCCAGTACCACCATATAGTTTTGAACCGGGAGAGCTCACCTTGTTAGACTCTCCAATGGGAAAGCTGTCTGTGATGGAAATGTTCATTATCTTGACTGTGGTGGTTTCACAGGCACAGATACACGTTAGAATTCATCAAATGGTACATTTTAAACCGTGCAATTTATGGTACATCAATTATACCTCAATCAAGTTGTGAAGAATTTCTTTCTGAGCTTTTAAACTGGCATGCCTCTGTCAACAGGGGGCGCGGTTGTGCACCACAAGATGGAAAATGGTTTTCCTGTGTTTTAGTTTCGTGGTTTTGTTTTTCCTGATCTTTTCTCGGATAACAGAGCTCTTATTTACAGGCATTAAAAGAAAGCAATTAAGTAATTATAGGCATGAAGATACAGGCAAATGGATGTGCAAAGGTTAGAGTAAAGCCCAGAGCTGCTGAAATATCTCAGTGCCAAAGTAGCAAGCATTTATTAGACTCAGCCAGAGAAAAGGATGAGATAGCAAGACAAAAGCATTTCTTCACAGTCATATGGGGGCCAAGTATAGGGTTCTCTGATGGCAAAGATTACAGTTGCTGCCTTCCAGAAAACAAGTTCACTACCTGTTTTTATGAGTAGGTCAATGCCGAGACAGACATCATAACTGATGGCTGATTGAAGATGAGAAGGGTACAGAACTATGAAGAGGCTTTTTGCACACATGCTAGTTTGAGGACTTTCCTGCAAGCTAGACAGAGGAACCCTTGGCCCCTGACCAACAAGATCATTGTTCTCTCCTCTGTTAACTTCTCAGTGTAACATTTTAGGGCAATTAATTTCTTTTCTTTGGGTTTCTGTTTTTTCATCTGCAAAAACAAATTGACAGTCTTTGCCTTTCAGAATTAAAGTGAAAAAGTAAAAGAAACTGTTTGTAAATGAGAGATCTTAATGCAACTACAACACTAGAAAACACAAGATGTGAAAAGGTTATCTATCCCCTGAGCCTCCTCTGCCTCTTCCAGATACTTGTGGCCACTTTTGTTGATTGAGGACACTGGTAAATGACTCCTTCCTTCCACCCAAGGCCCCATCCACCTTACCTATCATAACAACACCATGGCATTATTAGCCCCTCTTACCGCTGTGTAAAAAGAGGTATAGTTTAATCGTCTCTCTTTAGGTTGCAAGCTAATAACACAGAAGAATGGGATTTGAATCCAGAACTCAAAGATATACATATGTTTTTTATTTATTTCACAGAGGAAAGGAGAGGGCAAGAGAGATAGAAACATCAATGATGAGAGAGAATCATTGATCAGCTGCCTCATGTGTGCCCCCTACTGGTTATCAAGCCTGTAACGTGCCCTGACTGGGAATGGAATCGTGATCTTCTGGTTCATGGGTTGACGCTCAATCACTGAACCACACTGCCTGGGTTGTTTGCTATCTTTTTTAAAAAATATATATTTTATTGATTTTTTTTACAGAAAAGAAGGAAGCGGGATAGAGAGTTAGAAACACAGATTAGAGAGAAACATCAATCAGCTGCCTCCTGCACACCCCCTAATGGGGATGTGCCCGAAACCAAGGTATATGCCCTTTCAGGCCACAGGCCGATGCTCCATCCACTGAGCCAAACTGGTTTCAGCTGTCTGCTATCTTTTAAAACATTAGTATCTCGGCAGTGCACTCAGCGATCCTGCAGATCTTTCTCTTGCTTCAATAGTGTTTGAGATAAACAGACCTAGGGATGCCCCTTCTTCCAGCCTCCTACCACTTGCCAACTTCATTTCCATTTGTAACCTTCAGAACCATCTTCTGCCTCCAAGAACAATAGCATAATTTATTGAGTTTAACTCCAATTGCCTAGCAACCATGAGCTCCCAGATTCCTTAGAATTTTTTCACCAAGGTGTGCTGCGCCAGCACAGCCAAGGGTTCGACCAGCCTGAGGGAAAGCCGGCAAAGGATAAAGAAAAGACAAAGAGAATAAGCTGGGTCTAGGTGAATCTTCTGTGCATGACTGAGACCACAAAACAGATTGCAAGTTGATGCTTTATTTTATAGTCAGAGATAAACAAGGTAATTTACAATGTTCTTGTAAGTTTCATTTGTTTTGGCAGCACTTGCTGCACCTCCCACAGCCCATTAGCTAGGAAAGACCTAGGGAGCAGTCACAGATCAAGCTTAATTATGCTAAGAGGGCCCTCTAAGCTGGGACTTGTTTGCGGTTTTGCCAGCAGGTCAGTCCGAAGCTTGACCCTATAACTGCTCCCTACATCTTGCTCTTCTTTTAATTTTAAGCTACTAATAATGGAAGTAAAACTTAAGTATCAAGAACAAAGTTCTGACTATTGAAATATTAACAAAACAATGCCAATATAAAACCCATACATGGTTATTAATAAAACAATGCCAATGCAACACTACAATAATAGAGAAATCAAACTACAGTAACATTTTTCTACTAAATAAAAGTTTCTTTTGCTGATTTACTCAAGAGCCCTCGAACTTGGCTGTGCAAAAGTTTTCAGAAGACTGGCAGTTAACCAATGCTAGCATGGCCAGAAACAGATTGAGGGATTAGCTTCCACTTCTTGCTTTTCTGCCATCGCTGGGCCTCAGTTGTTAACTTCTTCAGCTGACCCCATGTTGGCACCTCGGACTTTTGTATAGCCTTTGTCATCTTTCTTTTCCACTTTGCTATCATTGGGGCAACTCTCAGTCTTTTTTTTTTAAATTAATTTTTATTAATTTTTTATACATATCTCCCCATTGCCCCCCCTCCCTCCCAGGCGTACCCCGACCCCCCAGTGTCTGTGATCATTGGTTACGTTTATAAGCATGCATACAAGTCCTTTGATTGATCACTTATTTACCTCACCTAACTTTAATCTTTCTGCTATAATTTCACAGTCTGTTTGATGCTTTATGATTTTTGTCCTCCTGAGAATTATCAGTCTACTCCCTTTCTGTGCTCCTGATTCTATTATATTCACCAGTTTATTCTGTTGATCAGATTTTTAATTCACTTAATTTTTACATTCACTTGTTGACAGATGTGTATTTGTTGTTCATAATTTTTTGTCTTTTACCTTTTTCTTCTTCCTCTTCTAAAAGGGTACCTTTCAGCATTTCATATAATACTGGTTTGGAGTTGATGAACTCCTTTAGCTTTTTCTTCTCTGTGAAGGTCTTTATCTGCCCTTCAATTCTGAATGATAGCTTTGCTGGATAGATTATTCTTGGTTGTAGGTTCTTGTTGTTCATCACGTTGAATATTTCTTGCCACTCCCGTCTGGCCTGCATCGTTTCTGTTGAGAAATCAGCTGACAGTCGTATGGGTGCTCCCTTGTAGGTAATAAACTGTTTTTCTCTTTGCTGCTTTTAATATTCTCTCTTTCTCTTTTGCTCTTGGCATTTTAATTATGATGTGTGTTGGTGTAGTCCTCTTTGGGTTCCTTTTCTTTGGGGTTCTGTGTGCTTCCTCGACTTGTAAGTCTATTTCTTTTACCAGATGTGGGAAGTTTTCAGTCATTATTTCTTTAAACAGGTTTTCAGTATCTTGCTCTCTCTCTTCTTCTGGCACCCCCACAATTCTGATGTTGCTAAGCTTGAAGCTGTCCCAGAGGCTCCTTACATTATCTTCACATTTTTGGATTCTTTTCTCTTCTTGCTTTTCCAGTTGAATGTTTTCTGCTTCTTTATATTTCAAATTTTTGACTTGATCCTTGCTTTTCTCTAGTCTGCTGTTAGTACTCTGCATAATAGTTTTTATTTCAGTCAGTGTATTTATCATCTCCTCTTGGGTCTCACTAAATTTATCCATCTTTTCTAGCATATTCTTGAAAAACCTTATAAGCGTGGTTTTGAACTCTATATCCAGTCGTTTTTTTTCCTCCATTTCTTTTGCTTGTAATCCCTTCCCTTGTCTCGGCATTTTCACTGTGCCGGGGAAACTTCTGTGCTGGATTCAGCCGAAGAAGCCTCTCTTGAGCTTGGGAGGGGTGGAGTCTCAGGGCTTAAGGGACCGCCTTGCCTTCCAGTCGGCCCCGCCCTCCACGGCCCCTGAGTCTCACGTGACTGGGTAATGGCTGGAGCGGTCCTTGTGCGCTCGCGCACCCGCAGTGCCTCTAACTGCTGCCTTTCCGGCTCCCCTGCGAACCAGGACCACAGGAGTCTAGGTCCCCAGGGTTTCGCCCAAAACAGGGGCCCAGTGGACTCAGAAGTGGCGCAGTTGGGAGGGTCTGTCTCCCGCCCAGTCGCGAAAGCCAGCGGCACAATCAGCAATCCGTCCTCCGCGTGGTGCCGTGCGCGACCAGACCTCCGATCCTTTGCAACTCCACTAAATTTCCGTGCACTTCTCCCTTTTCACAGTCCAAACTCCCCCCGTATGAGTTTCGGCTGGATCTGGGGTTTAGTGTCGTAAGATAAGGGGTTCAATGCCTTTGAGAGTCTCCGTCTCCCTCCCGCCAGAGAAAGCCAGCCAGGTACTCCGGCACCCGCTCTCTCAGCGCGCGTCTCCGTACCTCAGCTTTTTGCAGCTCCTCTGGATCTCTGTGAGCCCCTCTCTTTCCCTCTAGTTGTAGAACTTCCACTCAGCCAGCTTTCCTGTGGTTCTGGATGATGTCCGTTCTGTCTTTTAGTTGTAGTTTTGAAATTGTTGTGCGAGGCAGCAGTGTAGGTGTTTACCTATGCCGCCATCTTGGATTCGGGCAACTCTCAGTCTTTTGAACGATGGGACAAGGAGCTTCTCTAGTCCATTGTGGTGACATACATAATGCTCTGGCACCCAAATTGGCTGTGCTGCTCCTTCTGGAAAGATACAAACACAGCCTCTTTCCCACATCATTACTGGATCTGGTCCAAACCATTGTCCCGTTTGTGCATTCTTCCATCGGGCTAACCCCATGGAGGCTATTGTACAGGAGGCCGGATGCCTTTCTGCTGCTGTATGACCCTCTGCATCGCAATTCAAAAAATTTAAAGTATAAAGAACATGACTGAGTTTGTTTTGAGGTGACACATTACATCCATCTCCCCCTTTCTGTTTTAGTAATTGCATTCTAAGAGTACGATTTGCTCTTTCCACTATTGCTTGACCTTGAGGGTTGTAAGGGATACCAGTTTTATGAC
Organism: Lasiurus cinereus; assembly: GCA_011751065.1. Lineage (NCBI taxonomy): Eukaryota > Metazoa > Chordata > Mammalia > Chiroptera > Vespertilionidae > Lasiurus > Lasiurus cinereus. The sequence continues at coordinate 36,095,089 of JAAGEH010000076.1, forward strand.
ACATTTGATATTGCTGACAAAAATGTTGAAAAGCAGAACTAGTGTATGCGGGTCCATTGTCTGACTTTAGCTCTAAGGGAGGACCTAGTACCCCAAAGGCAGCTAGACAATGATTAATTACATGCTTGGCACTCTCTCCCATTTGGGGAATCGCAAAGATAAAGCGGGAGCAGGTATCTACATTAACATGTACCCATCTATGCTTAACAAATTCCGGTATGTGGGTGACCATCCATTTGCCAAATTTGATTAGATTTAAGACCCCTAGGATTAATCCCCAACGATTGTACAGGGCAATGAATTGCACACTGAGAGCACTGCTTAACAATTTGACAAGCTTGCTCCCTAGAAATATGGGATTCTTTGTGTAAGGCAGCAGCATTTTGAAGATGTAAAACGTGGGAGGACTGGGCAAGAGAAAATGGGGTAGCCTCTTGCATTACAGCAAGGAGGCGATCAATAACATCATTGCCTATAGCTAATGAGATTGGATATGATCAATAGGCAGGGAAATTGTCATTTTCTAATGACTTTTTGAAGGTTGAAAAATAAGTGAAAGAGTTTTTCTGAATTAGTGTGCCCTAAAGTAGCCATTTCAATTAGTTTGGCCATACTTACCACATAGGCACTATCACTGTATAGGTTAATGGGCTCTGTAGCAAAATCTGCTAATGCATAGATAAGAGCTTGTATTTCTACCTGTTGTGCTAAAATATAAGGGGTTTGAAGGACCTTTGCACCTCTGCTGCAGTAGTATCCAGCTTTTCCAGAACTGGATCCATCTGTAAAAATGGTTAATGCCTGAGTTATAGGTTGTGACATCACTATATTTGGGAAGGTAAAGGAAGTAACTGAGAGAAATTGTAAAACCTTATTTGCTGGATAATGGTTCCCAACCTGTCTGGAGAAATTAGCAAGTGCAACTTGCCAATTTGTTGATGGTTGCCAGAGCCAGTCTTGCTGTATAGCTGTAAATGGCACTACAACAAGATCAGGGTCTTGGCCCACTAATTGGCCTGTTCAAAGACAGGCTCAAGCTATTCGCTGGGAAACTGAATCATGGAAAGGAGTTAATACCTTAGTTGGAGAATGAGCCAAATGTAGCCATTCAACAACTCCAGGAGTTTGCCAAATGACCCCAGTGGGTGTATGTGTCGTTGGAAAAATTAAAACCTATAAGGGAAGGGAGTAATTAATTCTAGTAAGTTGTGCTAAACTTAAAGCATCCTCAGCTTTAGATAAGGCTGTCTTGCCTTCCTCTGTCAAGCAGTGTGGGGATGACGGAGATGAAGCTCCCCTTAGTATATGAAATAAAGGATTTAAGTCAGCAGTGGTTAATTGTAAAGTAGTTCGAACACAGTTACTATCTCCTAATAATTTTTGGAAGTCATTTAATGTAAGTAAAATGTCAGTCTGAACTTGAATTTTCTGAGGTTTATTGTTTTTCCCTCAATAATGCTGACAAGATAAGAAAAAGGCAATGTCCTTTGAACTTTTTTGGGTGTTATGCATAATCCAGCACAATGCAGGGAATCCTGCAAATCTATATAGATATTATTTAGATGCATTTAATTTTTATGAGCTATTTTTATAATGAATAATATAAAAGCCTCGGGATATTTTTTCCTTATAGGATGTAGGGCTGCAGCCACAAAATCCTGACATAAGGTAGGACTATTGGCCATACCCTGAGGCAACACTTTCCATTGATACCTCTTTATGTGCTCCTTAAAATTTATCGCAGGGACAGTAAATGCAAATCTTTTGCAATCCTCATAATGGAGAGGAATAGTTAAAAAACAGTCCTTAAGATCTAAGACCAGTAAATGATATTTCAATGGGATACCTGTAGGGGATGGCAACCCCGACTGAAGAGGCCCCACAATCTCCATGGTTTTATTAATTGCTCTTAGGTCTTGCAATAGTCTCCACTGACCAGACTTTTTCTTTATTACCAATATGGGCTTGTTCCATGGACTGTGAGTGGGTTCAATATGCCCTGCCTCAAGCTGTATTCGAACCAATTCTTGTGCAGCTTTTAATTTCTCTCCTAATAGGGGCCACTGATCAACCCAGAAAGGGGTATCTGCAAGCCAGGCAATTTTAGCTGCTGTATGCTGGGTCGGAGAGACAATCAAGGTCCCTGTTGAAAATTCTGGTAACCTAATCCATGCCTCCTCTTTTGAGTGGACATTGGGATAGACAAATGCCTCCCTTGCTGATTCTTTCCTAAATCTTGGACATAATCCGGACTGCTTATTTCCACTCCCTGTAGCCCTTTGACTTATATTTGTAGCATTACAGTCTTTAGCAAAATGCCCTAGCTTGGCACAGATAAAACATCCCCCTTTCCTTTTCTGCTGACTAGCAAACAACATCTCCTTTAATGTGGCAGCTAATACTGCTCCTTGAACATAGGTTAATCCAATGTCAGCACAAACACGGGTGAAATCATGTACAGTCCCATTCTTCCTGTAGGAAGGTAAAACCTCTCGACATCCTCTATTTGTACTTTCAACAGCTAATTGCTTCACTAGTATCAGTCTAGCCTCAGGGTCAGCCACACCCTGCGTATAGCTTGGAACAAGCCCGCCACAACATCCTGATCTGGCTCCTCCGGGCCTTGCCTGGATTTGCTTATGTCTAAAAACTTTCCCCCTTTTGTTGGCAGCTGCCTCCAGCCTTTGGTGGCACATACATTTATTTGTTGATAAGCTTGCAAAGCTAACTGATCCTGCAAAGCCGAGGAGGTCCGGTGCCCAAGAGCATATTAATTGTAATGGGTACCCCATGAGCTTGGTTTCTGTTAACCTGCTTTGCACTAAGTTCTGCCCAATTAGATTTCCATAAGTAATCTCCAGTTGAGAAAAAAGCCTTTGAGACAGTATTCCAGTCACTAGGAGCCATAGCTTCGTCAGATATTGTATCTAGTAACCCCAGCACAAAGGGGGAAGTAGGTCCATACATAGAACAAGAAGTCTTCAACTCCTTCAAAGTTTTAAAAGGCATAGATTGCTGGCCACGGAGCATCTGCCCTGGATTCTGAGGGTCAGGCTGCTCAAATATAGGATATAAACTGAATTCTGATGTAGCTTCCCCAGCCTGCCTGGCCTCATGCAGAGTGCTGCAGTAGAGACAAAGGCACCATTCTTTTTCCTGCTTGTTTAGGGGGTAAAAGGAGAGGCTTATGAGGAACAATAAGCTCCCCAAATGTTTGTATCAGATTTGGGAGGAAGCGCAATGTCCGGAGGGCTCTCTCCCACAGGAGCTGTAGCCCCAGGGACTGGAGCGAACAGCTGAACCGTAGCTGGTGGAGTGGGAAACCTCTAGCAGTCTTCCCCCATCTATCCTAATTCCTCTGCCACATTCCTCCACTCCCCTCCTGGAATGGGCTCTAGGCAGTCCCGAATCAGTGACCACAGACTGAAAGTAGAGGCAGGCATTTCCTCTGGATCTTCAGCTATATAATGATCGCGAAGTTGTTTTCCTATCTTCTCCCATGCCTCTATATTTACCTTTTCATCCTCAGAAAACCAAGGGCAGGTTTTACTCACAAAGTCAAAAAATCGAAAAGCTGTTCATACCTCACAGAACAGCCCCTTGCTTGGAGCATAGCCTTAAGCATGGATATGCATACATTCTTTCCCTGCGATCCCGAATTTCCCATGTTTTACACCTAGCTAGTACTACACCCCTACCTTACTGTGTGTGCACGCACGCCTTTAGGCCTCCTTTCACCTGACAATTGCAGTTCCCTCACACTCAGGTCCGCACTGAGTGCCTTTTGTGCCGCACCAGCACAGCCAAAGGTTTGGCGAGCCTGAGGGACGGCCGGTAAATGATGAAGAAAAGACAGACAAAGAGAATAAGCTGGGTCTAGGTGGATCTTCTGTGCATGACTGGAACAGATCCAGACTGCCAGCTGATGCCTTATTTTATAGTCAGAGATAAACAAGGTAATGTTCAATGTTCTTGTAAGTTTCACTTGTTTTGGCAGCACTTGCTGCACCTCCCACAGCCAATTAGCTACCCAGGACAGATCTAGGGAGCAGTCACAAAATCAAGTTTAGTTATGCTAAGAGGGCTGTGCCCTCTAAGCTGGGACTTGTGTTCAGCTTTGCCAGCAGGTCAGTTCGAGGCTTAACCCTATAACCACTTCCTACACACCGTGGAGGCCACTGTCAACCTGCATTTGCAGGCATCTTACATCTACCTGTCTCTGGGCTATTTCAACCATGACTGGCTCTGGAGGGTATGGGTCACTTTATCTGAGAGGTGGCCAAGGAAGAACTGAAGGATACCCAGAGTCTCTTGAAAATGTAAAATTAACATGGTGGCCACACCCTCTTTCAGGACTTGCAGAAACTGTCCAAAGAAGAACCTTAGCCCTTTTGTGTGTTTTTTAATCTCTGCAACTTTCTGGAGAACAACTTCCTAGATGAGAAGGTGAAAGTCATCAAGAAGAAGGGCAACTACCTATCAACCTCCACAGGCTGACTGGCCCCCAGGCTGGACGGCTATCCCTTTGAAAGGCTCACCCTCAAGCATTATTAGAAGTCTTTGGAGCTCAGAGGCTTTGAGGGTTTCCTCTGCATCCCCTGATGTCAGGATTGTACCTGAGCCTCTCCCACTAGGCAGCCTTTTAATCACACTGGAGCCCTCTCCTATGCTATGGAAGCAAAAACACTTTTGCAGCAAACAAAACAAAACAAAACAAAACATGCTACATCTCTACAGTAGTCATTAGTCACATGTGACTATTTAAATTAAATTAAATAAAATGAACCCAAATAAAAATTTTGGTTGCTCACTAGCCACACATCAAGTGCTCCAGAGCCAAGGGTTGTTACCATATTGGACAGCACAGATGTAGCATTTTCTATCATTACAGAAAGTTCTAATGGACAGTGCTGCTAGCATATCACTGTCATACATCAGGAAGATACAGTTAGGCAGACGAAACACTTACCTTTACCTGAGTCTGTCTCTCTTTTATCATTATTGTCTAATTCTGAATACACTTTCTAGTCTCCCTTCAGTCTTCTACCTGAGCATCCACAGGGCATGCCTGCGGCTGGCCTGCTGGCTCTGCCAGGCACCCAGCACACAGGGCAGGCACCAGGATTGTGATGACAAAGACTGAGAGTGACACCTGGCCCAAGTCCCTCTGAAGCAATCTGTAGTGACAGTAACAGTGTAGCAAGTGGACAGCCTGTTTCTGCAAGCCTGCTATATTTTGGCAGATCTGTCAGAAGCAGAAAGGATAAAGGGAAAAAGTAAGAAGCGAAGTGAAGGGAAGAGAGTAGTAGTCACTAAAAACTTGGTGATCGAATTGTCTTCTTAGTTCTTCCAGGCACAAAAGTTTATCCTTCAAACCACGAAGGAGGTAGATTTCATGTATACTTCTACACGTGGAAGGAATTTAATAGCTTACTCTATTAAAATACGAATCATACATGAATTTATACAATTCTTGATCAAATTATGTGTTAAAACTACATCCTCCTGATGATGAAGATCCTAGAATTAGTGTTAGAACGACATGGTGCTCTAAAAAAAGGTGTGTGTATGTTGGCGGGGGTGGGGGGAAGAGAGGGGAGGGGAGGGGAGAGGAGGGGGTAGGCCATTGATGACTCTCACCTTGCCTGTCCCTGTCAACACCTATCCTTTTGTCCCCACTTGGTACTCATCCTTCCACAGAAATCTTGTATACCCATGGGAGAGTTATTTGAGGATTGGTAAAGCCTTTGACATCATACCATCTAAGCCACAAACGGTCCACCATGTAATTGTAACAAGTTTTACCTGCATTGCTTCTCTGGCTGGTTTCTTTCCTTCTTTGTGTAATTTAGGAAGTAGCATTTTCAGAACATTATAAAACACCCCTTAAGTAATTTGGAGGTACTCTTTTGCAAGGGTCTGCCTCACTCCTGTGAGTATCATTTAAAAACACTGCCTCTGTATTCTTGGTCTTTAATTTGAAACTTTTGTAGCTGCTTCAGCCCTTCCTTCCCACGAGAGCCTGTGGCCTTGCTCCAAAGAACACTAAATGTCTTCCTCTAAGTATCCAGGCTTGTTTTGGTTTCCTACAACGGAGCTGCGGCTCTCTGCGCTGCTGTAGGCAAAGCCCACGGGGAGGAAAACAGACATGGGCCTCTGCGGCACCACACACGGAGAGCTTGGAAACCACTGGGAGGAGCAGCTGGGTGGAAGCAGCAGGCCTCCCCGGGGTTCCCGGTCCCACCCTATGGGATACAAACGACACTGGAAGCCTGAGCCTATCGTTTCTCAAGGGTCTGTTGTCCCAATGACTCAGATGATAATTTTCCAGGCTTTCAAACTGGGTCAACAAGCTTTGTTTGTCCAGAGAGCTCCCCGGGGAGGCCACGCTAAGAAAAGCAGGCTGACAGGGATGTTTGACCAGGTGATTCTTCTTGCTGGCTTTTAGCCTGAGGAAATATTATCAGTATTCTGTCCAGGTTTGGAGAATTAAAAGTTGCCCAGCATCTGGGCTGCATTAACGTACACCAGTGTTATTAGTTAACTGTGAACCACACTACAAAGGGTGCTTCTTGCCATTCGAGAGCCGAACAGATGACTTGGGAAGGCCCTAAACCAAGAGGTCCACCTCTGGTAGATAAGGAAGACAACAAGCCTGTGCTCTGAATCTAGTCATAGAAGCTTCCATTAATTCTGTGAGTGTCACCTGATCAGTTTCTTTATTTATTAAGCCATGGAATCACACTAGGGTCAGTTTTTCTGAAATTTGTGAAGTTACAGACCCCAAGAACATATCTGAAGACTTACATTTCCAAATTTTTATAATTTAGGCTTAAAAGTTTCTCATAGCAGCACTATTCATACTGGCCAGATTATGGAAGCAAACCAAATGTCCATCAACTGGTAAGTGATGGGATAGAATGGAGGGAATATTCGGCCATAAAAAAGAAACGAAGTGCTGCCTGGCCAGTGTGGTTGTAGTTGAGAGTCGACCTATGAACCAGGAGGTCATGGTTTGATTTCCAGTCAGAGCACATGCCCAGGTTGTGGGCTCAATCCCCAGTGGGGGGCATGCAGGAGGCAGCCAATCGATGATTCTCTTTCATGATTCATGTTTCTATCTCTCCCTCTCCCTTCCTCTCTGCAATCAATAAAAACATATTTTTAAAAAGAAAAAAAATGAAGTGCTAACACATACTATGACATGGATGAACGTTGGAGACATGCTACATGAAAGAAGCCAGACACAAAAGGCCACATATTATGTTATTCCATTTTTATAAAATGGAATAGACGAATCCAAAGAGACAGAAAGTAGATTAGTAGTTGCCAAGGTCTGGGGGAGAGAGGAATGGACATCAGGATTTTTGGGAGGTGATAAAAAGGTTCTGGAATTATATAGTAAGGATGGCTGTGAATCATCAACCTTGTGAATACACTAAAACCTACTGAATTGTATATTTTAAAAGGATAAATTTTATGGTATTTGAATTCTATTTCAATTTTTAAAGTTACATAATATTATTTTAATTGATTGTCAGGTACCAAGATAAATTTTTTTGTGCAACAGTGAATCCCAGATCCACTTATCATGTGGCTAGCCAGGTGGTCCAGTGTTTATGTAAACTTTAGATGATCATAGAAGAATATCTACATTTAAAAACATTAATACATCATTTCTGGACCCCAAGAACTCATCAGTGGAACTTCCAAGGGTCCTAAACCCCAGTTTGAGAAACATTGGCGCAGATAATCTTCCAGGATTTGTTACCTTTTTACATGTTGTGTGATGAAGACTTTTCCTAAGGTGCTTTCCAAAGACAAAGCCTGGACAGGGACACCTTGGAATTTACAAGTCCCTAGGCTAAGCTGTGATGACAACAGCAAATTACTCCATCTCCACTCCAGGTCGTTAATTAAATATACTGTATGTTCTACGAAGATAGAAATGCATACGTCCCATGATGAGATGAAAAAGGAGCTTGCTAACAGGCAATTTCATGTGGAAAATTCTGAGGAAGGCCTCCTGCTGGGACCTCACTTGGGTCATAGATTGACCACCCCAGATTTAAATACCCGAGACCTTCCAAAAGAGTACCTAGCAATGGAATACACATGGATGTTACCAACCTAAATCAGAGGGGAGCGTCTGTGGGCATTTAATGTAAGCAAGGGAGCTTTCTCACGTAGTCTGCTTGGGCATGAGCAAAAGTTGAGGACAGGATATGGTTCAAGGTTGGCTCTTCTACTTAATAAATAAACTGCAGGACACTGTCTAGAGTCTTTGATCTTTGGTTTTCTCACCTAGAAAAAAAACACACACACAAAAAAAAAACAAAACAGAAACTATCCCACTTTTTGGACTGGTCATTTAGATGAGTTCATTTCATCAAACTCTTACCGAGCACCTGTTTCTCATGCATTAGAGACTGAGCTAGTCTTGGGAAGAAACCAGTGTGGCTCCTGCCCTTATGGAGTCCATAGCCTGGTGGTGGAGACTATGATACCGTTATGGGACGAAACATTAGATTTTAAAGATTTTAAGAACTATTGAGTACTACAAAATAAATAATAATAGTATATCTTGATTATTGAATACAAGTCAATAGTTGATCTGATTCCTGGCTCTGGTATTTCTCTAATAAGAATATTTTTGTAGAATTAAGCATGAGGTAGTTACTGAATATCATTTACCTGGAAATTCATTCACCATCTCCCATTAAGACATGTTCATGTTGTGCCCACTAGGTGTCTCATTATTTTGCAAAAAATATGGAAAAAGCATATTTCCACCTGTGTCGTGAGTCAGCTTGGCCAAAATCTCACTTTCTTTCTAGTAATCATTGTGTAATCATATGTGGCTGCCTCTTATTTGAGAAGGGAAGATGTCTTTGTGGATCTTCTCCTTCTCGAAATCCACGTACCTGCAAACTTTTTCCTATGAAAGCTAGAAATAGGAAGACCAAGTAGGAATTCTTCCGCAAAATGGGTACTAAAACCTTATAGGCAGCAGCACTGAATCTTCACTATTTTCCTGGCCTACTGTTCAGCTGTCATCTGCATATGAACTGATATCCCCAAACCACATAATATACTTACTATCTGTGTTCCGGGCAGAATGTATTCTTCCTTATTCAATTCAAAAAGAGGTCATTTTCACAATACAATCCAGGGTCTCTTTTTACATTGTGAATTTCAGGTTGGTAAATGATACACAACTGCTTATCCCAATATTTTCATTTTCGCTGTTCATGAGTTTTCTTTAGATGGTCTTTGGCAGAACTCTGTCTGGGAGGGACATCAGAGAGAAAGGCACCAGATAACAAACGGAAGACTGATGCTTTTAAAAATCTATTTCAACTTTAATAGCTCATCACATCAGGCTCTCACACACTACTAATGGGAATGTAAATTGACCTAAACTTTCTGCAATGCAAGTAGGCAATATCTTTAAAACATGCATCTAAAAGTTTATGTCTGTCAGAATCTCAAAAGGAAAGAGATTTCATGCAGGATGACTTTAATAAAGGAACTACTTGCAGGCCAGGTTAAGGGAGTAAACAAGGGATGCTGAGGCACCTGGAGAAGAACAGTGGGAAGCTTTTACCATTCCTAGGGATAAAAGGACAAAGGTTGGAAATAATCTTATGAAATCTGTTAAGAGCTGGAAGGGTAGAGGAGGGACCACCAAGAAAGGGGGCTGGGCAGGAGATGGAGTGGGGCATGCAGCTGCTGTCTCAACGCAGGAAGACAGAGGAGGAGATACCCAAACTTCGCTTTCTTTTGGCCTCTCATCTCCTCCTGGTGTCACTCACCAAATCCCAAAAGGCAAAGGATCCTGGAGATGCAATATATAAAAACAGAATGAAGAAAAGCAGAGAAGGGTAGGATTAGCAATGGCAAATAACCAGCACAATCCTATAATAACATTTCTAGGAATATATCCCAGGGACATAATAAAAAAGGAAAGCAAAGAATTATGTAAGAACATTTTTCATAGAGTTATGTGAGAGGGTGAAAAAAGTGAAAACAAGTTAAATATCTATATAATAGAGGAATATGAAAATTAGCCCAGACGAGTAACATCACAACCAGACAGCAGGGACCCGCGGCTGCATGGTGCCAGGCTGGGGCAAGGGACCTCAAGCTGCACCCTCCCTCAACCCTCCGTGGGGCTTAATGGGGGACATTAGGTCACACCCCCCACCCAGCAGGGCTTGACAGGGGACCTCAGGCTCCTGTGCCTCCCACGCCCACCCCCTTCCCCACCCCATTTCCAGGCCAGGGACCTCAGGCCATGTCCCATGCCTGACAGGGCTTGACAGAGGACCTCAGGCCACAATCCCTGCCCCAACGCCAGGCGGAGGGACCTGAGGCTGCACCCCCTGCCCAGAGGGGCTTGATTGGGTTGGGGCCAGCTGGGTCTGGGTCTCCTGCGTTGTTGAAACACGTGCAGGTGGTGGGCAGAGACTTGACTCTAGGTTCCAATGTGCTCCCCAGACTCTAACAGGAAGGAGATTTTCATATACATTTTACTAATTTTCTTTCATCTCTGACACTTCCATTATAGAGAAAGGGCAAATAGCAATATTAAAACATTTCCTCTTATTAATTCCCTTTTAATGTGCATGAATTTCATGCGCTGAGCCACTAACTTTGTAATAAAAGACTAGATGAATAAATGATAGAGTATCCCTACTTTGGAATATCATTGTGCCATTATAAACATTTTGGAAGAATCTGTGATGATATGTAGAAATGCTTACAGTGGCTCAGTTGGTTAGAACATCATCCCCATATGCCAAGGTTGTGTGTTCAATTCTCCATTAGGGCACATATAAGAAACTACAAATGAATGTATAAATAGATAGATGAGCAGGTCTCTTTCTCTCTCTCATTAATAAATTAAAAGAAAAAAGGCCTGGCTGCTGTGGCTCTGTAGTTGAATGTCAACCTATGAATCAGAAGGCTATGGTTTGATTCCTGGTCAGGGCACATGCTCAGATTACAGGCTTGATCCCCAGTGAGGGATGTACAGGAGTCAGCTAATCAATCAATCAATAATTTTCTTTCATCATTGTTGTTTCTATCTCCATTTCCCTTACTCTCAATAAAATCAATAAAAAATATATTTAAAAAGAAATAAAGGTCACAAATGTGTATGGATAGTATTAACTCAATTCCATGAACACCTTATATGCAAAGGGAAAAACACCTAAAAAGTTAAAATATTTATTTTTTATGATAGAACTACATTTTTCTTCATAACTTCCAATGGTTTTCCTTTTCCTTTTTTCTTTTTTTATGTCTACTTGTTTATTCAGAATCTATCTTTCCTTTTGTGCTACAATGACACAGAGGAGAGTCTTTTTTTTTATTTCTTTATTGATTAAGGTGTTACATATGTGTAATTATTCTCCTCATTACCCCTCTATCCCCCGACTCATGCCCTCACCCCCTGTTGTCTGTGTCCATTGGTTAGGCCCATATGTATGCATATAAGTCCTTTGGTTGATCTCTCTCCCTGACCCTCATCCTCCCCTACTTTCCCTCCAAGGTTTGATGGTCTGATTGATATTTCTTTGTCTCTGGAACTGTTTTTGTTGATCAGTTTATGTTATTATATTCCACAAATGAGTGAGATCGTATGATACTTATCTTTCTCTGACTGGCTTATTTCATCTAGCATAATGCTCTCCAGTTCCCTCCATGTTGTTGCAAATGGTAGGAATTCCTTCTTCTTCTAGTGCAGTGTAGTATTCCATTGTGTAGATGTACTATGTTTTTTTAATCCATTCATCTGCTGATGGGCACTTAGGCTGTTTCCAAATCTTAGCTATGGTAAATTGTGCTGCTATGAACATAGGGGTGCATATATCCTTTCTGATTGATGTTTCTAGCTTCTTGGGATATATTCCTAGAAGTGGTATTACTGGGGCAAATGAGAGTTCCATTTTTAGTTTTTTGAGGAAACTTCATACTGTTTTCCACAGTGGCTGCACCAATCTGCATTCCCACCAGCAGTGCACCAAGGTTCCTTTTTCTCCACATCCTTGCCAACATTTGTCATTTATTGATTTTTTGATGATAGCCATTCTGACAAGTGTGAGATGATAGCCATTCAACATTTTACGATGTTGAGGTATGATCCTTCTATTCCCACCTTGCTGTAATTCTCATTCATTGTGTTGTCTTTATCTGGTTTTGGTATTAGGGTGATTCTGGCTTCATACAATCCTTTGTATTTCAGTGGGGTCTGTTGTTATTTCGCCTCTATCATTTCTGATTTTATTTGAGTCCTCTCTCTTTGCTTCTTGGTGAGCCTGGCTAGAGGTTAATCAATCTTGTTTATCTTTTCAAAGAACCAGCTCTTGGTTTCATTGTATTTTATTTTATTTTATTTTTTGGTCTCTATGTCATTTATTTCTGCTCTAATCTTTATTATCTCCTTCCTTCTGCTCATTCTGGGCTGTTCTTGTTGCTCTCTTTCTAACACTTTGAGTTGTAGCATTAGGTGATTTACTACCATTTTTTCTTGTTTTTTGAGGTAGGCCTATTGAACTATAAACTTCCCTTTCAGGACTGCTTTCATTGTGTCCCATAGATTTTGGATTGTTGTGTTTTTATTGACATTAGTTTCCAGAATGTTTTTATTTTTTTCTTTGATCTCATTGGTAACCCAATCAATATTTAATAACATACTATTCAGATTCCAAGTGTTTGAGTGTTTTAGATTGTTTTTATTGTAGTTTAGTTCTAATATTATGCCATTGTGGTATGAAAAAAAATGCTTGGTATGATTTCAATCTTCTTGAATTTGGGGAGACTTTGCTTGTGACCCAGTATGTGGTCTATTTTTTAAAATGTCCCATGTGCACTTGAGAAGAACATATATTCCACAGCTTTGGGGTGAAATGTTCCGAAGATGTCAATTAAGTCCATCTGATCTAGTGAGTCATTTAGGATTGTTGTTTCTTTGCTGATTTTTTTGTCTAGAGGATTTATCTGGTGATGTCAGTGGTGTATTAAAGTCCTCTACTAGGATTGTATTATTGTCTATTGAGTATTCCTGCATTGGGTACATATATGCTTACCAGGGTTATATTCTCTTGTTGTATCAATCCCTTTAATATTATGAAGTGGCCTTCCTCATTTCTTGTTATGGCCTTCACTTTGAGGTCCATTTTGTCAGATATAAGTATTGCTTTTTTTCATTTTCATTTGCCTGAAAGATATTTTTCCATCCCTTCACTTTCAGTCTATGTGAGTCCCTTGTTCTGAGGTAGGTCTCTTGTAGACAGCATATATATGGGTCATGTTTTTTTATTCATTCAGCCACTTTATGTCTTTTGATTGAAGCATTTATTCCATTTATGTTTAAAGTTATTATTGAAAGGTACTCACTTGAAGCTATCTTTATTTTTTGAGGCTGTGTTCCTTCTTACCATTTTGTTTCTTCTTTTTACAGCATTCCCATTATCATTTATTGCATTGCTGGTTTGGTAGTGATAAATTCCCTTAGCCTTTTTTTTTTTGTCTGTGAAACTCCTGATTTCCCCTTCAGTTTTGGTTGATAGTCGTGTTGGATATAGTATTCTTTCATTGAGTCCCTTGCTTTGCATCACTTTGTATATCTCCTTCCATTCCCTGAAGCTTGATGTGTTTCTGTTGAGAAATCATTTGATAATCTGATGAGGGATCCTTTGTAGGCAACTCTGTCTCTCTCTCTTGCAGCTTTTAAGATTCTATCTTTGTCTATAACATTTGTGATTGTAATTATGGTGTGTCTTGGTGTGGGTATTTTGAGATTCATCTTGCTTGGGACTCTTTGTACTTGAGTAACTTTTTTCTTCCCCATATCAGGGAAGTTTTCTGTCATTATTTCTTCAAATAAATTTTCTAATCCTTGTTGCTCTTCTTGTCTTTCTGGCAGCCCTATTATACATATGTTATTTCATTTTGAATTGTCCCAAAGCTCTCCTAGGCTCTCCTCCTGCTTTTCAATTTTTTTCTCTAGTTGCTGTTCAGATTGGGCTTGTTTCTATACCTGATCTTCTAACTCACTGATTCGGTCCTCTGCTTCTTCTAGTCTACTGTTGAAGCCTTCCAGGGTATTTTTGATTGTAGCTATATCATTTTCCATTTCTTCCTGATTTTTACATAGGTTGTTGATTTTCTTGTCCATCCAGTGTATGAACTGTATGATTATTACTCTGAATTCTTTTTCTGTCATTTTGCATGCTTCCATTTCACTTATTTCCTTACTTGGTGATTCCTCCTTTTCTTTCCTCTGGGGATTACTTCATTGTCTCCCCATTCTGACTATCATCAGAAGGTTCAGGACCATGTGCAGTGGGAGTTTTTCACCCCCCAAGTGTCACTGAAGAGCTCTGATACCAAAACGTGTGGTTGCTGTGGGTTTTTGGGAACCATGCTTGCCCTGGGTCAGAGTCACAGGCACTAAGTGTAACCTTGTGTGTGTACCTAGAATCAGGGATGCTGCCTGCACCATATTGAAACAGAGAGACCACTGTCATGTGCCAAAAATCAAAGTCCCCTGTTGCGTGTCAGGAGTCAGAGGTTCCCTGAGTCCATGCTGAGAACTGAGTATCAGAGTCTCTGTTTCTTGGTGCTACCTCACACTGAGAATCAGGTCCCTGTGTGCACATGCACCAAGAATTGGAGTCACTGGCTCTTAGTGTGAATGTACTGGAAGTCAGGGATCTCAGGCATAAGTAATGAGGAACGGAGTCTAGTCACTGGTGGTCAATGCTGCCTCTTGTGTGGAGATTCAGAGTCCCTGATCTGCCCAGAAGACCAGGTTGCTCAGTGCACTGTGTTGGCAGGAGATCCACTTCTGCCCTGTGGTAAACAGCCTTTTGTGTGCACTTGCCCTGAATCAAAGTCAGGTGGCACTTTCTCTTAATGTGGGTGTGGGGTCTGGTTGCCGGCAACCAAATATTGTCTCACTAAGAGAAAGATGTGGACAGGAAACCCAGAAGGCTGGTCAACAACCTTAATTGCTCTAACTACTCACTGTTTAGTTGAAACATTGTTAGCTGAAGCAGCCTCCACCTCTGTTTGTCTTATGTATTTTTGTTATTGGAATTTCCTGCCTAGAGGCTAGGTGTGTATCTCATAGTCTCAATAAAAGGGATAGCAAGGCCAGGGCAGTGAATAGTCTTCTTACTAGCGGTAGGCTCCTGCTGGCCCCCCAATATTCCTAAATTAATACTTTTCTAGTCTCTTTTCATTTGTGTGCGGTCTCCTCCAGAACCCAAACCCTGAATGGGAGCCCTGAACCCCTGACATGAAAGGGGTTCCTACATCTGGTCATGTGGGTGTGCACTGTGGCAAACAAATCCTATGTCTCCATATACCCAGGCTTAAATTTGGCACTGTCTTCCTGTGTGGGCACAGGGTCTGGTCATGGTGAACGAACTCCATGAGACTGCACATCCAGGTGCAAATTCACCACAGCCTCTCTGCTAAGGTGCAGGATCTTGTCATGAGAAACTAACTCCCCGAGTTTGCACCCCCAGGCTCAAATTCAGTGCTATCTCCCTGCATGGGCGTAGGATCTGATCACAGAAAACAATCTCCCCAAGGTCATGCAGCTATGTTCACATTCAGGACTGCCTTTCTGCTTGGGCATGGAGACGAGTCATGGGAAACAAATTCCCCAAACTGGCAGGTTCAGTGCTGTCTCTCTGACCTGTGTGGGTGCAGGATCTGGTCACAGAAAACCACCTCCCTAGGGATGAGCAGATAGGCTTGAATTCCACTCAGTCTTCCTGCCTGGGTGCAGAGACTAGTCATGGGAAACAAACTTCCCATGACTGACATCAAGGCTCAAAGTCAGGTAGAGTCGCTACCGCTTTGTGTGTGCAGAAAGCCTTATTGTGTGGCTGGGGTCTGGTAGTTTCTATGTCGCTGCTGCAGAGGTATTGGGGAAGGGGGATTGGCTTTGTGACTCACAGAAATCTGTGGCCAGGTGCCTGGAGTTCTGGTGTCCCTGGATCTGCAGCTGTGGTGGCAGGTTTTATACCAGAGTGGCTGTAGGGTCCTGGTTTGCTTCTGAGACCAGACTGGATGCTGGCAAGGCTAGGATCCTAGTCTCAAGCAGTTCTGTTCTTCAAGATGGCATGATCTCTATGCTGCTGATGTCCTTCCTGGAGTTTTTGTGGAGTCCGCGGGGTTTTGCCGTCTAAGATTGCCTGGATTGTCAGCCCCCTGGAAGAACTGTAGAGCCTAACTCCCTATTTCACACACACACACACACACACACACACACACACACACACACACGTCCACACACACCTCTATCGCTCCCTCACTCTATCACACACTCTCCCTCCCTACCTTCCTGCCAGTTGCCATCTTGCCTCCTCCCTTTTTCTTTAATATTAAATTAAGCATAGGATACTTTTGTGGTCAGTAGGGAAAAAAATCAATGCCAAAAGGGAGAGCATATTTTTCATTGAAATAGACTCTGCTCAATTTAAAATATTAATAAGGACACACAATTGTTTAAGTAAATTAAAACCAGTGACATGAGGGGAACCAAGATGGTGACATAAGGTATACATACACCTGTACGTGCTGCCGCACCAAAACTACAAGTAAAAGACAAAATGACTATCCCCGAGAACCACAGGAAAGCTGGCAGAGTGGAAGTTCTACAACTAGAAAGAAAAAAGTGCATTGTGACCTAGTAGGATGTGCAGAGGCTCAGAAAGGCAGAGGTACAAAGACACGTGTGAATTGGGCTGGTGTGTGCTGTTTTTTTAAATTGGGAGAGAGTTACAAGTTCCCAACTGCTCTGAACTCCAGTTTCCGGTGAGATTCTGGGGACCCAGACTCATACAGGGAGAAACTGGACTGCCTGACATCAGGTCGAAAAGAGAGGGTAGCTTTCTTGCAGAGGTGCACACAGAATTAATTGTTTACTGCACTCAGGTGCAGGACACAGGACACATAACAAAATGCAGAAACACGGAGACGCAGAAAGGGCTGACGCAACCCTACTGTTTGCCACGCCCTAGTCTAGTGATTCCCTGAGACTCTGCCCCACTCAATTTACAAACCCACTGAGTTGTGTGCAGCGGCCTTTGCATATGAATGGCCTACTCTCTCGCAGCTTAACAACAAATTGCAACTGGGTCAGACAACTCCAAAACTTCCAAACTCCAAGCAAAGAGGAGAAATCTGCAGAGCTCCCTGTAGCTCCTGCTGGGTGGCCTCAGACAGTAGCTGACTTGCACCTCCTTGGAGAACCAGGAACCAGTGTACATAGAAGTCAGTGTAAGACAACACCAGATTTCAACTCCACACATACATAAGTGACACACTCAAGAGGCAGACTCGGCGAGCACCAAAGCCCCACTGAAGCAAGTCCTGACCCATAAGGGTGTCTCCAGCACAGCTGTTCTTCCATTATAGACACAGCTAATTCCCACAGTCAATTGGCCCAGAGGTCAATTCCGCCCAGTGTACCAATTGCAATCAAGGCTTAACTACCACAAGATTGTGTACCCAGCCCACAAAGGGGTGCACCAAAAGAGTCCACCTCAGGTGATTGGGGTGGCGGAGCTACTGGGCCATAAAGGACACAAAAGCCACTCCATCAACACAGCCAAAATGCAGAGAAAAAGAAACATGTCACGAATGAAAGAAATGGAGGAAAGCTGTACATAGAGTTCAAAACCACATTTATAAGGTTACTCAAGAATCTTCTAAAACCACTGAGAAACTTAGTGAGACCTTCAAGGATCTTAATGAAAATGCCAATAAAATGGAAAGGACCAGCCAGAAATTAAGCACACACTGTCTGAAATAAAGAATAATATACAGAAACCCAGCAGAAGACTAGAGGACCCCAAGAATCAAACCAAAGATTTGAAATATGAGGAAGCAGAAAACACCCAACCAGAAAAACAAAAGGAAAAAAAGAGTCCAAAATTATGAAGATAGTGTAAGGAGCCTCTGGGACAACTTCAAGTGTACCAACATCAGAATTATGGGGGTGCCAGAAGAGAGAGAAAACAAGATACTGAAAACCTATTTGAAGAAATAATGACTGAAAACTTTTCCTACCTGGTGAAAGAAATGGATTTACAAGTCCAGGAAGCACAGAGAACCCCAAACAAAAGGAATCCTTTGTAAGACACATCATAATTAAAATGCCAAGGGCAAAAGACAAATAGAGAATCTTGAAAGCAGCAAGAGAAAAACAGTTAGTTACCTACAAGGGAGTACTCATAAGACTGTAAGCTGATTTCTCAACAGAAACTATACAGGTCAGAAGGGAGTGGCAAGAAATATTTAAAGTGATGAATAGCAAGAACCTACTACCAAGATTACTCTACCCAGCAAAGCTATCATTTAGAATTGAAGGTCAGATAAAGAGCTTCACAGACAAGAAAAAGCTAAAGGAGTTCATCACCACCAAACCAGGATTATATGGAATGCTGAAGGGTATTCTTTAAAAAGAGGAAGAAGAAGAAAAAGGTAAAGATAAAAATTATGAACAACAAAGTGATAACAAATATATACTTATCAACAAGAGAATCTAAAAATCAAGTGAATAAAGAAACTGATGAACAGAATAAACTGGTGAATATAACAGAATCAGGGGCATAGGAAGGGAATGGACTGACAATTCTCTGGGGGAAAGGGGTGTGAAAGGTGTGAGAAGAGATTGGACAAAAATCTTACACCTGTGGATGAGGACCGTGGTGGGGAGGTAAAGGAATGGCGTGGGGGGTGGGGAATCAGGTGGAGGGGAGCTATGGAGGGAAAAAAAAGAGGAACATCTGTAATAAACTGAACAATAAAGATTTATTTAAAAAACAAACAGTGACATGAAGGGTAAACTTCAATCTATGTCTCTTTGTTATCCGCAGGGGGAAAAATGTCAGTCCATTTCTACATTACATCAAATATCCAGATATCAGATGATTTTTATTTTTGACAACCCTTTATACTCTTCAGTTGAATGGCAGGTATCATATTAACTTGGCTTTAATTGGCCTCATCCTTATCTTGTAACTCTGGAAAAGCCAAGAAGTTTTAATAAACCAAATGATGAAATAATCAAGTTCTCTCTTTTAAATGTTATAGTTTAGTGTTCAGTATAATTATTAAACTATACTTTATTTTTATCAATTAGGCAAGTAATACACAAATACATTCTTGTTTTAAGGATTCAAATAGTTTAAAAAATACAAAAGTTTCCCTGCTCACACTTGGTCTCCTCCTCTTAGGTAACCTATTTTCAAGTTGTCTGTAACTCTCAAGACATTTGCTTATTATTTACATGCATAGATATGCATATAGAAATATATAGTTTTTTATAAATAACTGATGTTATATTGTACATATTATTCTGCAACTTGCTTTTTTTTTCCCCTCAGGTAGAAGTTCCCCTTTATTCTTTTTCAATCGTTACATAGTTTTCCATAGTTTGGATATTTTACAATTTATCTGACCATTCCTCATGTTGATGGTTATTTAGGTTATTTTTAGTTAACTGCTATCAGGCAATGCTATAGTGAAAAACTTTGTACATGCTTCTACATACATGTATATGAGCACTATCTCTCTAAGGGAGCTATTGAAACATGAATTTGTGGTTTGAAGAAGAGGTGCACTTAAATTTTTACTTGGTATTGCTTAGAGGCCTTCCATAAAGCTTCATCAATTTACATTTCCAATAAAAACATGAAAAGATGCCAAGCCTCACTCATAATCAGGAAAATGAAAATTAAAATAACAATAGGATACCATATTTGCTAGATTGGGTTCAAATTTTTGAAAGATTAATAATGCAAAGTAAGGAAGAGATTAGAGACATGTCCTCATATAAAGGTTGTTTTTACAATCAACATCTACATGTTAGGAAAGGTTCCTTAGAGACTTATTAAAAGTGACTACACTACACTGTTTTGATAAATAAAAGATATTTCTGTAATAGGATTGCTGATTTTTATACAGGCTAATAGCAGCCGTGCTGTTAATATGTATTGACCCAGAGCATTTTTATCAGTTATTATTGTTTTGTAATTACTGATTCCTCAATTTCTCAAGTAGATAAGAACGTCTCCATTTTAGTAATCACATTTTGGTTTACAATTTTTACAGCACTTTCCCATAAGTTATTTAAACTGCTATCTGCCTCAGTGACACTGAGGTGCTATTTCAGATGAGAAAACTGAGGCTCAGAGAAGTTTAATAGTTTCCCAGAGTCACAGTTATAAGTGGAAAGGCAGAGAGGTCTTCTGACTCCCAGTTCTATTAGCTTTCCACTTTCTCAGCTGCTTTTAAAATGAAACACTGGCCCGGCTGGTTTGGCTCAGTGAGGGGCATGCCAATCAATGATTCTTTCTCATTATTAATGATTCTATCTCTCTCTCTCCCTCTTCCGTCCTCTCTGAAATCAATAAAAATCTATATATTTTTTTAAAAGACAGTCTCTTGACTCTAAAATTAAATAAATAAAAATAAAACGAAGGACACTGGAAATCCTTGTCCTCCCTGTCTCTCACTTGGAGTTCAAGTCATCCCAAAAGGAACCACAGGGGGCAGCCTAGTCAGTGGAAGACACAATAGGCTGGAAGACTGAGAAGTGGCTTTTTGTCTGCTTGTGTTCCTCCTAACTCTGTGACCCTAGGCAAGTCATTTGGCCTCACTGGGCCTCAGTTGCCTCTTTAGAAAAATAGATATGATGCTCACACTTACTAATACTGAAAGAAGAGGTGATACTTACAGTTCCTCCTAGTTGTAAGATTTTATTTGAGCTAAACAGACTGGCGCTCCTTCCCTGCTCATACATTTTATGAAATACCATTTTCTACAATGGGTTTATTCTCTGCAAATATAAACCCAAAAAGGAAAAACATACCATACAATACTTGCTTTGATTAAAGTCTAAAAATGTTCACTTCTTTCTTTCTTCTTTTCTCTCTCTCTCTCTCTCTCTCTCTCTCTCTCTCTCTCTCTCTCTTCCTTCCTCCCTCCATTCCTCCATCCTTCATTTCTTTCCTCCCTCCCTTTCTCCTCCTCCTCTCTTCCTCCCCCTCCTCCTCCTCCTCCTCCTCCTCCTCCTCCTCCTCCTCCTCCTCCTCCTCCTTCTAGTACTATTAGGTAAACCCCTTGTTAAAGGCTAGGGAAACCCCCAGAAACCAACAATAAATGGTTTCAGGTAACTGGCTGTATCTGTAAAGATGTTTTCTGCCTGGATTTCTTATCACTTGGCATGATCCAAATCCCACCTACATTTTTTTGTTGCCTATTATTATAGATTTTCCCTAATTCCAATAGTGTAAAAGCTTTAACCCAGAGTTGTTTCTTGTCATTCCAACTTTCATAAGCCAAAGTTTTTAAGAACTAAAAGAAATCTTAAGAGATCATTTGCTCCTGTTCTCTCTCTTTGAACAGATAAAATATTTTTTCCATTTAACAGAAAGTATCTGATGCCCAGAAAGCCTGTGACTTATTCAAGGTTTCACAGCTAGCAAGTCTCCTCATACAGTACTTATTCCATTCTTAATGCATGACAATTTATTGGTGATCCTGACTCAGAAAGTCACAGTGAAAGTCAAAATGAGTAAACCATATAATCATTGGTTGTTTTCATTTTATCACACATCACAAATTCTTCTAGTTCTAACCACATTTTGATGCATTATTTATGAGAGCCATCTGGCAACAGGTTTGAAGATAAAACTCTGAGATTTTAAAGTGTGCTGCATTTCTCCATGAAACACACTGTATAACTTGGGTCTGTCTTTTACCTGCTCATCAGTTATAACATGGAGTGACCCAATTTGTTAGCTGCCTTTTTAAAATTGGGGTATAATTTACATATAGCAAAGTGCACAAATATTAAGTATACAACTAAAGACATTTTTACATGTGCATACACCATGTAACCACTGCCTAGATCAAGTACAGAGAATTACCAGCACCTCAGAACAGCCTTGCACCCCAAATCACACTCTAAGGATAACCACTATTTTAACTTCTATCACCAGAAATTAGTTTCGAAGTTCAAAAAATTCTGATTTTGAACTTCATATTAATGGAATTATTCAAAATGAACTGTATAATTCTTCTCTCCTTCTCCTTCTCCTTCTCCCTCTCCTTCTTCTCCTTCTTTTTCAAGAGGAAGAGAGAGAGAGAAAGATCAATGTGAGAGAACATTGATTGGTTGTTCACCAGGGATCAATTTTAGGTATGTGTTCTGACCAGGAGTTGAACTCCCAACCTTTTGGAGTACAGGATGATCCTCCAACCCAGTGGTAGACAAACTCATTAGTCAACAGAGCCAAATATCAACAGTACGATTGAAATTTCTTTTGAGAGCCAAATTTTTTTAAACTTAAACTTCTTCTAACCCCACTTCTTCAAAATAGACTCACCCAGGCTGTGGTATTTTGTGGAAGAGCCACATTCAAGGAGCCAAAGAGCCGCATGTGGCCCACGAGCCGCAGTTTGCCGACCACTGCTCCAACCAACTGAGCCACTGGCCAGGGCTGTCTGCTTTTTTTATTCAACATTATGTCTGTGAGATGTTTAACTGCATTCTAAAACACAATTCAGCCTAGCTGGTTTGGCTAAGTGGGAAGAGCATCAGCCTGTGTACTAAAGGTGCCAAGTTAAATTCCAGCCAAGGGCACATACTTTGGTTGCAGGCTTGATCCCTGGCCCTGGCCAGGGCAGGTATGGGAGGCAACCAATCGATATATTTCTCTCACATCAAAGTTTCTCTCTCTCTGTCTCTCCACTCCCTTCCACTATCTCTAAATAATAATAATAATAATAATAATAATAATAATAATAATAATAAATAATAATAATGCAATTCAGGCTGGCCAGTGTAAATCAGCAGTTGAGTATCAACTCCAGGAAACAAGAGGTCACAGTTTGATTTCTGGTCAGGGCACATGCCTGGGTTGCAGGCTTAATCTTTAAGCCCCAATGTGGGTTGTGTAGGAAGCAGCTGATCAATGATGTTCCTTCCTCGATGTTTCTCTCTCTCTCTCTATTCCTCTCCCTTCCTTTCTATCTAAAAATCAATAAAAACATTAAAAAATCTTCCATTAATGGATAGGTAGCTTATACAATTTCTCTTTTACTTATTTATATCCAGTGTTCTACAATCATTGATTTAAAAGCTGGAAATGACTTCAAGCTATCATCTGACACACATCTCTCTCATCAGAAGAAAAACATTACTATCCTTTGTTTTTAGATTTAGCAGATATTTATTAAACACATAATTGGTAATGTATTTCCTAGGTATTATATGGGAGAGAGGGGACTACAAAAATATAGCAAGCATGAGCCCTATCCTCATGAACTTCCAGCCTAGTACCTGAAAGCTCATAAGCTATAAAGTAGCAAATTACACCATTGAGATAAAAGAGGAAAATGTTCTGTGAGAGCTGAGGGAAAGGTAACTTCTAGCTGAGGTGGTGTAAAAAGGCTTGGTAGATGAATATGTGCATTAGGAGGATTACTAAGAAATAGGATGCCATGGCTAGGTAAGTTTAGCTATGCAGTGAGGTGAGGGGAAGGCATTTTAGATAGAGGACTGTAAGGAGAAGGACATTGAATTGGGAAATCATGTAGCATGTAGAGGGAGCGGCCAGGCAGTTTGACCCAAGAGTAGGGTAAGATGAAGAAATTGGAGCCCAAGATGCTTGTGAATTACCCAAGCCTATAGCACTATGGGGGGGGGGGGAGCTAGAATGGGGATCGAATCCCAGGCATCTTCCTTTTTTAATGTTTTTCCCATAATTTAATCAAATTAACATTTTAGCCCCTGCATGCTTTCCTTACAATAGCACATTATATACTGTTCACTAATTAATTTTTTTTACCTCAAAAAAATGGCAAATATTTTAATGCTGGATAGAATGAAAAAAGACAACTATGTTATATCTCTAAAATATTACATATCCAAAATAAAAATACAATGAGAAATTATTTTTATAAAATCACAGAAAAAATAGAAATTGAAAAACAACACCCACATGAAAATATATAGAATCATAAATGAAAGATGTGATAAACTCAAATCATTAAAGAATTTTCCTGGAAGACATGGCTCAGTGGTTGAGCTTCTCTCTATGAACCAGCAGATCATAATTTGGTTCTTTGTCAGGGAAGAGGTCTGAGTTGAAGACTTGGTCCCAATTGTGCAGGAAGTAGCAGATCGATGTTTCTCTCTCTTCACTGATGTTCCCTTCCTCTCTGATATTAATAAAGATATATTTAAAAACAGTAATTAAATAATCTAAGAATTGGTATATAAATGATTAACATTTTGATTCATTAACATTTTGATTCAGAGCAGCCAACAAACATGTGAAAACAAGGAGAGAATTTAAGGAACTCCTAAGACACTAATAAACTGACCACCAAGGGAACCCCATAAAGAGAGAATAGTGAAAAGGAGTAAGTAGCTTGTAAAAAAATTAATTGTTTAAGATCCAGAGAATTGGAGAAAGCGTCATAAAAATAGCTCAGTGAATTCTAAATAGAATGAATATAAACTTGAGAACAGAAAAAACAATGAAAATATCAAACCCTAGAATACTATCCTAAAAACATAGAAAAAAATATTTCCTCATGGAAAAAGACAGCTTCACTAAAACCATCAGGGGGTTTGTAAGTAGAAACTATAGGGGGCTGAGGGGTAAGAAATAAAACATGAAACTTATAAATGGATAAAAAACACTCAACAAAAATATTGACAAAATGGATCATCAATAATGGACAGGACAAAAGTTTTCCAGCTCCAAAATTTTCTCAGTGTTAGACTTCTCATTATTAGACTGTCCCTATAACAAATCCTTAAGAAATACACTTCTGGAGGTAATTTAAAAATTCTACACAACACCAACATATGAATATATAAAGGTGCCTTGATTGTGGATAAACAGAAATATAAAAATTTGTTGTGTTGTATTAAAGAGACACATATTACCACTTTGATTTTGCTTGTGTAACTTTAAAAAATAAATAACCAGCTAAGTGGATAGAGCATTGGCCTGTGGACTGAGGTTCCCAGGTTTGATTCCGGTCATGGGCATGTACCTTGGTTGCAGGCACATCCCCAGTAGAGGGTGTGCAGGAGGCAGCTGACTGATGTTTCTCTGTCATCGATGTTTACAAATCTCTATCCTTCTCCCTTCCTCTCTGAAAAATCAATAAAATATATTTTTAAAAATTCAAAAAATAAAAGTGTGTGAATTTACTTTTAAGAAAACATGTACAGTGTGCACACACTGAGTTCCTCATTCACATAAATCACAAAGCCTTCCTTTTCTACACCCAATTTGGACATCCTTAAAAATACATATTTTTTATTGCTTTCAGAGAGGAAGGGAGAGGGAGAAAGAGATAGAAACATCAGTGATAAGACAGAATCATTGATATGGTGCCTCCTACACGATCCCTAATGGGAAGCAAGACAGCAACCCAGGCATTGGTCCATGACCAGAATCTAACCAGGGACCTTTCAGTCCACAAGCCACTGAGCCTATCCACTGGGCCAAACCAGTAGGGCCCAATTTATTCCTTGAGAGCAAGTATCTAACACAGAAATAAGAAGCCCCTTAGAGATGTTAAAATAAAGGAAACGAAACCCTGCAGGTGGAGTAGGAACTCCGGAAGGAGTCATCTCCACCCAGGGAGGCCAGGTTGCTGTAGTTCTCCACCATCACATGCAGGTACAATTTCTGCTGAGCTGGGTCCAGGCATTCCCACTCCTCCTGAGAGAAATCTATGGCCACATCCCTGAAGGTCAGCGGACCCTGAGAAGCAGCCATGTGGTCCTGGTCCTGATGGGGTCTGGGCTGTTTTCTCAAGTGACACTGTGTTGAGGAGTCACAGAATGTGCCTCAGCTATTTACAGCTCCTCTGAGTCTTCATGAGTCCCTCTCTTTGCTTCTAGTTGTAGAATTTTCACTCAGCCAGCTTTCCTGTAGTTCTAGATGATGTCTGTTCTGTGTTTTAGTTGTAGTTTTGAAATTGTTGTGCGAGGCAGCAGATTAGGTGTTCACCTATACCGCCATCTTGGTTTTCTCTCACTAATTAATTGACTCAACATTTATTGAATATCTACTATATGCAGGCACAAATGGACTCTGTGGTCTCCCTGGATGATTTGGTATGTGTTATAAAAAATTATTATTTTAATTTTTTATTAAAATTATTTGGGGTCTAGGACTAATATAATATTGGGCTAAACTGATTTCCTTTCCCTTTAATTGCTAGAGCTTTACTGAGTTATATTTCAGAGCAAATACATATATAACAGAGAGAATTAAATAAACATATAAAAGGATCCCCTGTATGATGTTTTTCTACAGACATCAGTATACTTAGTCTTAGCATTGATTATACATGGTTTTTCCATAACTACTAGTATTTATGTTTGAGCAAAGGGTAATACATTCTTAGGCGAAAGTTCAAAAACATTCCTAATATTGAAGTACAACAAGGCTTACTTCCTTTTAGCTTATCAACCACCCAAAGACATTTCCCTTGTTATGTTTAACGTAACTATGGGGATGCAACTGACATGCATGATTCTGGCTTAATGTACTCATTTTCTGAGAAACAGTAAAAAAATTGTGGTCACAATTAAACCTTTAAGTGACTTAAATATTTCTATGTAAATCTAATATATGTGCTAGTAAAACTCATGAGGGAATAATTAAGTAGAGGGACTATAGATTCTTTATAATTCCACTGAACTATTCCTAATAAAGATTTGTGTTAGAAAAAAAGGAAATTATTATTTGAATAAATTAGTCCATCATATGCTGGGTATATAAAGTTGAGTTTTGAGAGTTCTATTTCCAGGCATATGGCAGGCTAGACATTTAGACTGCCCTTCCCACTGAACACAATTTTTTAACAAGGCTAAATTTTTAAAAATTTCTAAACATTTAAATATCACTGAAGCATGAACTAGAATGCAAGGAATTATCAGCTCAAAGAGAACAGGAACCCAGACAGGTAGATAGACTACATTGTCCAGATGTATAACACCAGGAGGCACCATTCACAGCTATTCACCTAAATGATGCCTCTGCAGTTGCTCAATCTTATGGCCTTGAAGTCACTTTGGTTAAGCTGGTGAACTTCAGCTTTGGCTTCATTAAGGGGGAAACAGAAGCAAAAACCCAAGGCTTGAAGAAACCCATAGAAGACATGCCTCCCAATAAAGTTAGGTGGATATAAAAAACTTACAGCCCTGGCCAGTGTGGCTCAGTTGGTTGAGCATTGTCCCATGCACTGAGAGGTCACTGGTTCGATTCCCAGTCAAGGCACATGCCAGAATAGCAGGCTCGATCCCCCATAGTCGGCATGCAGGAGGCAGCCAACGATGTTTTTTTCTCTTCCCCCCTCTCCTTTCCACTCTCTCTAAAAAATCAATAAAACATAAATATTTTTAAACACACACACACACACACACACACACACACACACACACACACACACATAAACCCCTACATACCCATTCATCCTCAGACAACTACAAGGAAAATTCCCATGGTGCTAAGCAGAACCAAGGGCCAAAAGATTCTGTCCCTGAAAAAAATGTAACGTTAATCTACAGCCAACAGGTTTTTTTAAAAAGCCTCCAGACATTACAATAAATTAAATAGATCCCAAGTATATAGAAGAAACAAATGCAAACTTTCTCTAGAGGAATGTACCAAAAAAATCCACAAATTATTTTCCAAGGAAAATGAGTGGCTCACAGTAATAAACACTAACTATTCAAAGAATAAGTTACTATGGGGTGAGAACCAGCAAAAACAATATCAAATAGAAACAAAAGACAACCCTTATAAAACTTCAGGTATTTGAATTATCAGACGCAGAAGATGAAATAACTATATTTTATTTTTAAGAAGTACAAAGTGAAAAACACCTATTTAAAACAAGAAACTATAGGAAATAGCCTAGTTGGTTAAAAAATTAGAACTTTTGAAAATGAAAAGCACAGAAACTGGAATCAAAACACAATGGGCAAAAAGATTTGAGTATACAGTATACTTCATCAAAGGAGAGACATGAATGGCAAATAAGCAATGAAGAGTTGTTCTACACAATCAGTCCTTAGGGAAATAGAAATTAAAACTATAATGAGATACTACCACATATCTGTTCGAATGATTAAACCAAAACAATATGAAATACCAGGAACTGGTAAGAACAGAGAGCAACTGAATTCTCTCATACCTTCTCATATATTGCTGGTAACCAATGCACAATTGATACAGCTGCTCTAAAAAAGAGTTTGGCAGTTGTGTATTTTTTTAAATATATAAAGTTAAACAGAATTACCACAGACACAACAATCTCAATCCTAGGTATTTATCAGAGTGAAGTTAAAATATGTTCACTCAAAAACCTGAACACATGTTTAGAGTAGCTTTATTTGTAATTAGAGGCCCAATGCATGAAATTCATGCAAGAGGGGTATCCCTTAGCCCAGCCTGTACCCTCTTTCATCTGGGACCCCTCAAGGGGTGTTCGACTGCCTGTTTAGGCCCGATCCTTGTGGGATCGGGCCTAAACAGGCAGTCAGACATCCCTATCACAATCCAGGACTGCTGGCTTCCAACTGCTCACCTGCCTGTCTGCCTGCCTGATTGCCCCTAACTGCTTCTGCCTGCCAGCCTGATCACCCACGAACCACTCCTCTGCCAGCCTGTTAGCCCCTAACTGCCCTTGGTTATCCTATCTAATAAAAGAGTAATATGCAAACTGACCGTAACTCCAACTAACTGCTCTCCTGCCAGCCTGTTAGCTTCTAACTGTCCTTCCCTGCTGGCTGGTCACCCCTACCTGCCCTTCCCTGCTGGCCTGGTCCCCCCCACCGTCCCCCCCCGCCAGCCTAGTCCTCCCCAACAAACATGTACGGCAGGCCTGGGTCCCCCCAACTGTCCTCCCCGGCTGGCCCAGTCTCCCAAACCCCAACTCCCCTCCCCTGGTGGCCTGGTCCCCCCCCACTGCTCTCCCCTGCCATCTTGGTTCCCCCAACTGCCCTCCCTTGCATGCCTGGCATCCCCCACAAATACCCTCCCCTGCAGGCCTGCTTGCCCCCAACTGTCTTTCCCTGCATACCTGAGCTCCCCCAGCTGCCCTCCCCTTCAGGCTCGGTCCCCCCACAACTGCCCTTCCTTGCAGGTCTGGTCCCTCCACACTTCCCTACCCTCCTGGCCTGATCACCTACAACTGCCCTCCTCTGCTGGCCATCTTGTGGTGGCCATCTTTTGTCCACTTGGGTAGCCATCATTGACCACATGGGGGTGGCTATCTTGTGTGTTGGAGTGATGGTTAGTTTGCATATTACTCTTTTATTAGATAGGATAACCAAAAGTTGGAAATATCGCATATGTCCATTGACAAAAGAAATGAATAAACTATAGTACATCCATGAAATGGAATACTACTCAGCAATAAAAAAGGAATAAACTCTTGATACATACAAACAATGGATGAATTCCAATAGCATTTTGCTTAATGAAAGAAGCCAGGCTCAAAAGACTACATATTGCATGATTACATTTATATAACACTCTAGAAAAGGCAAAACTATAGGAATACAGAGCAAATTGGTAGTTGTTTATAGAGTTAAAAGTGGGGTGATGATTTGATCACAAAGGGGTGGCACAAGGGAATTTGGGGGTTTGTATCCCATATCTTGATTGTAGTGGTAGTTTTATTACTCTACACATTTGCCAAACTTATTTAACTATATGTTAAATAACTAAAAACAAGATTGTCAGATTGGGTAAAAAACATAGGGTCTGACAATCTCTGTTGGCCTAGGGCAAAGTTTGCTCAAGAAAAAGTTCAGTTCTCATTCTGAAAACTCCTATGAGATTATGTACCAAACCTCATTAAAAAGTGAACAGTTTTTCTATTTTTGGACTGCTAACATCTAGCAGGAAATAAAAACCAACATCAGAGTTAATATACTTTAATATACCATAGTTTTGTATATCTTATACAACTGCAAAACATATAGAGACTAAGAATTGAAGACTCTTTTCGCCCATTATGTTAATGATTTCAGTTACTATGTTTTTCATTTCTGGAAGTTCTAATTTTTAAAAAATCTACATGGCTACTTTCTATAGTTTCTTATTTTGAAAACATATTTTCTACTTTGTATTCTCTTTTTAAAAAATCATCTGAAACAGCAAGATGAGTCCCTGAGTTTTTCACTTTTCATCCAGCTGTTTTGCCATCAGAGAGCTAACTTTAGAAGGAGTAATCTTATGAAATACAGTATAATTAAGAAAAATAGGTTTGGGGTTGTTTGGGTTTTTTTTAGACTTCTAATTCAGAGTTGTACAAGGTACTTGGTTTTCTGAACCAAGCCAGCAGCCTGAGAATAATCTGAACATAAATCTAAGGCTAAGCCACCAAACATTTAGCTACAGAATCATAGTTAACTTCTGCAAGAGTTGAATTCCAGCTTCTTTATATTAATAGACTTTAAAATTAAAATAAAATTGCAAGTAACATTTTTTTCTAAATCCATGAAAAACAATGTGGAAATCATAGTCTGTGATGGATTATTCTTTCCTGCAAATTGAGTGAATACATTTGCTTTGTTATGCATGCAAGAGGGATATGCTTGCCTACTGTTTCTGAACTGTAATAGCAGCTTCCCTTGCTTTCTTTTTCTGACAGGAATAGAATCATTAGCAACATAGAACACATTGCCATATTTTTAAAACAATATATTTTATTGATTTTTTACAGAGAGGAAGGGAAAGGAATAGAGAGCTAGAAACATCAATGAGAGACAAACATCAATCAGCTGCCTCCTGCATGCCCGCCCCCTTTCCCCCCACCCCAATTAGGGATGTGCCTGCAACCAAGGTACATGCCCTTGACCGGAATCAAACCTGGGACCTTTCAGTCCACAGGCTGATGCTCTATCCACTGAACCAAGCCAGTTTCGGCACATTGCCACATTTTTTGAGCAATAACCCAAACCAAATAATTTTGTCCACACATTCCAGACTAGTTTTCCCCATTTCTCAAAATTACTAGAACTAGTCATAGTTCTATACTGAATTTTATAGCAATTAAGAATGCTTTGATATAGACAGGGTACAGGGTCACTTAAATAATAATGAGTACATACCAAAATCCACTTTTTGTTGTACCATCCATCTATACACAGCCACAAATGCAAGATATTCTACATTTTTCAGGTCAAAATTAGGCCATCTTTTTCATTCTGTTATAATGACTTTTCACTTATTAACTATGAAACAAAACAGATTAAGAGAAGACAATTTCATGTAACTCTTCACAGGTCCAAGTGCTATATGAGGAAGGATTTAAGTGTTGAGTACAACTTATTCAATGATGAATTTCCAATAAACTACTTTAAAAAATCTTAATGTATATAATAATTCAACCAATCCTAAGGCCACCTAAATAAGTTATCTGAATCAGCCAGGAAACCAAGAAACTTCTATAGAAAAGAAAAGAAAAAAAGACCACAGGAAACTGGCATCTTATATTGTCCTAGAATCATGCTTTTCTTAGGCTTTTATGCCACCTGATTTTCATAAAATAATACTCCAAGTAACACAATAAAGCTGCTAAATAGATCATGAGACCACTGACTGACTGAACATAGCTCTTTGTGGTTAGAAAACCATATTACTGAACTGCTGGCCACTGGCTTGTGACATTTAAAAGGACCTGACAATTTACCCACAATAATTGAAAAATAAAATTTTAAATCTTTCTTCAAGCTTCCATATTAAAAATGATCCATGTGTAGGAATGGAGAAAGATGTGAAAAAGTTACTCTTGTTAGGCTGCTTTGAGTGACAAACCATGTTTACTAAATGTTTTGAGATGGTCAGATTAGCAGTTCTAATGACAACATATTGCACATTTATCACAAGCCATGTGCAGACTAAGGAGAATTTTCAGTCTATCAGAGTGGCCCACATGTTGCTATTTGTCACTTCAATTTCTTATCAGAAATAAAATTGAAAAAAAAAAAAACTTTGAAACCCAAGCAAGTCATCTGTGGCCAGAGTAATGAGGCCTCTTGCAAAAAGAAAAAAGATTAATACATTTTTGAGAAACAGGCTTTGGTTTTAGAGAATTAGTGCAGCTGTCTAATTCATTTGCGGTTGCTGCTCAAGAATATAGACATTTAAAGTAAATTTTAAAAAATTTATGCCTCAGTGAAATGAGAAACACTATAGTAGCTACCAAGTAGTAGCATTTATTTTCAGCATTTTAGTGACTAAAGCAGCACTTGTAGATAATAGGGTTATGTCTTAGTCATAGTTCTATACTGAATTTTATAGCAATTAAGAATGCTTTGATATAGACAGGGTACAGGGTCACTTAAATAATAATATTCTCCTTAAAATGTGATAGCTTTCCTTATAAGAAGCAACATATAAAGTCCAGCAGACAGGGTTTCACTTATTCCATTTTGATTGCCCAAGTTTTCAACTGGGCAGTATTCTATTTCAAGGCCATTCTGTTGCAAAACTTCGCTGTGTGGTTTTGACATAGCTCTGTCTGTTGTAAACCAGAGAGGAAGGAGAAAAAAAAGAAAAAGAAAAGAGTACTCTACATAACTTTTCACTTGTTCAGCTGAAGGTATTATAGTAGGTAATTGATTTTTAAAACAAAAAATTCTAAGTTCTCTGAGCTTCTACCCTGAATGAGCCCTGTTTTTACTAATATTTAAGGTGATACTTCAGAGACTCTAAAGTTTAGGACAAAACTGGATTAAGGACAATTAACCATCTAAATAAATGATTGTCACCTTTATGAGAATTATGAAGACCAATGCAATAACAGTTGACCATCACTTATCAAGTACCGAAAAGGTATGTAATCCTATGCAATTCCTCTCTTGAGGTTTCAGAATTTGAGATGGGGCTAAGGGATAAAAATGGGGGACCAAAAATTTATCATCTAAAATAATTATCTTGTATTAAGGTTATTTTTGGCTGATGGAAGAAAGAGCTTATGCCTGTGGAATTTCTTTTGTAAATGATTGCTTATATGGATATATATAGACAGTTAATGTTTTTGATGATGATAATAATTAACAATCATTCTATCCAAATACACAGGTTGTTGTAAGCTATGTAATTAAAGAACTGGGACAACATATAGTCACAAAATAAATGATAGGCAATGTGATGAAAGAGCTAAGAAGTCCTTAAAACAATTATAGCCATGGTCATAAAATACTCAAAAAGAGGAAATGATTAAGACGTAGTTGGGGTTGTACTTGAAGTGGAAGGGAGGTAGTTAATTGAAAATTAAAGGTCAGGATTTTGCCTCTAGTATTCCCAAATCTGGGCTAGGGATTTGCTAATATCTTCATGTTTGGGACTTCTACTCTAGTCTTATCCTATACAAAAATTCCCTTTCCTGGTTCCTGTGAAGTTATAGATTTTTTTTTTAAAGACCTTAACAAAAGTTTTTCAGAGACATCTACACAGTTCTTGAAAAAATTAGCATCATAATTTTCCATTCTAAGGAATTTAACTAGGACTAAAAAGAAAAAATATTGAGTGAGCTTTCTTAGGCCCTACATATGAAATTTCCCTGGAACTATAGGCTAATAATCAGGATCCAAAGGCCCCATCTTTTCACCAGCATCTCTCCTGTTCCAGTTCCAGTTCCAGAAAGTGACAGATCTTACTCTGCAGGGGCTTAACATCTTGTTAAGTACACTGTCTTTTTCTTAGCATTCAAAGCAGTGACAAGAGCAAATTATATGAGAAGTTATTTTACTCTAGTTAGTATAGATATGTTCAGTCTAGCTCAGCAATTTTCACCTTTTTAAAAAATCTCATGGCACACATAACTAATTAATAAAATTCCGCAGCACACCCCCAAAAATATTTTTTGCCAATCTGACAAAAAAAAAAGAGTTTAATTTTTCTTCATTCATACTGGATGACTATTGTTGCTTTGGTTGTTGTCAGTTTTTTTATTTGATAGTCTAAAAGGTCAGTGTCCCTGACTAAATAGTCAAGTATTGCATGTTTTAAAAATTCTTGCATCACACCAGTATGCCTGCTCTGGCACACAAGTTGAAAATCACTGATCTGGATGAAATTCCAAATCAGCTTCTGGTCCAGTTATTTACAATCCTTGAATTTCTTAGTTCTGAGGACTGAGGTGGCCATAAGTGATTCTTCCTCAAATTTTCATCTGCAGCTATTTCAAATGGACTCTCACCTCCAAGTTTTCTTGTTTCAACTTTCCTGTGGTTTTGGAAATTCCTACATATCATCATTTAGAGTTATTTTACATTATTGTATTTCCTTATAAATAGACTTGCAGTGTTCTCATCTCTAGGTATGAAGATTTGCTTCCTATTGGTTGCTTTTATACATGGGATTTACTAGTATTCTAAAAGTTTGCTTTTCCTTAAATATATGCATTAGTTGAAATATTAATAAAGATTCTGCATTAAATTTTATAGATCTCTTGACCCTTGTTCTGTAGAAAGATAAAACCCAACCTAAGTAAGTAAAATAGAGGGTCAAGTCAACAATCCAGCAGACTCTCCCAAAGCCGCAACCACGTCTTACCCTAATTTATAGTTTCATTACTGGCCACATTTTTATTTTGCTTACTTTTTTTTAGTTTCTTCCTTAGGTCTACCCCTTACATATGCTTTTGGATAATAATACTAACCTCTATTGATTCCTCCTTCTAATGTAAGTTGGCCAGTTTCTTTTGAACTCTGCCTCATACAAGATGGGACTAAAACTAGTTTTACAGTTGTTCATGTGGAAAATAATACAATACTTAATAAATAATATACAAGAATAAACTGTGTTTCACATACCCATAACTGTAAACCTACTTTTGCTCCACCCTGTATGGGTACATGTTTTTTTTTTCTCGCTTTTCTATATATTAAAATATTTTTAAATTACATTTTATTCAATGAATTATTATTGCAAAAAAATCTACACACAAAAGCAAAGCATTTTTAACTTTATCTTACTATCAGGAAGTAGTGAAAGCACAGTTAACAAGGTCACTTCCTCTTATATAAGAAATTTGGTCAAAATTTAATGGCTCATGAAATACAGACATTCCAGTTACAACTGTTTGGTTGATTTCCTGTAAGTTATTTTTTTTCTTCCCCTATTTTTATTACGACTAAGTTCCATGTAATAAAAACAATACAGGAATCTTTCAGGAGTTCATCAAATTCTGTTGACATTCTCTTTTAAAAGTGTTGCAGTAATTAAGTATGAGGAAATACAAATTCCCTACTTGTGCATATGTGCAAGATTTCTCTAGGTACAGGGGTTTTCCAGCTTTTATGTCCAATATACTTGATGAGAAATAATTTTATTTTCAGATCATGTACATGCATATATGCATATATCATCACAGGCTAGATTTCCCAGGAAGCAAATCTGAGACAGAAATTTATGTGGGGGATGTTTATTGGGAGGTGTACCAGGATCAGTACCTGTGGGGGAGTGAAGGAAACAGAAATGGACAGGGGAGTTTTGGGATCCACTGAAATGACTACAAAGACCTCAGGTGATCCAGAGTAATTTCAAATTGGGGCAAAGGGATCAGGCCTTTATAAACCTGCATTGATCAGTTATTGAATACAGCCAACCCAGGAAGAGAGTGTGACCTTGGGCAAGTAGCTCTCTTCCTGGAGAGGGAACCAGTTAAAGGCTGTTGGCAGTCAATCCTCCAAGGATCTAGGTGAATTAACACTTCATTCCCGGAGAGGGAGAATCTAAGTGGCACACAATCCTTACTCTGATATTTTCTGTTCTATTTCATTTGTTAAAAATGTTTGTTATAAACTTTAAATTGATTTCACAATCCACTAATGGATCATGAATCACAGTTTTTTAAAAAAAACACAAACTGCTTTGCAGTATATAGCCAGAAATAGAATTGCTGTTTTGTAAGGTATATGCATTTTTAATTTTACTAAATACTGCCAAACTGCTTTCTGAAAGGGTTGCGCCATTTGATATTTCCACCAGCAGAGCATGGGAATTCCAGTTATCTACATCCTCAATAACCGTTGATAATGTCAGACTTTTTAATGTTTGCCCATCTGATAGATGTATTATTGGGTAATACAGCATAGAAATCTAAAATCCATCCTTTGGTGAAAGTGAAACATTCTGAATATTGTAGTGCATCAAGACTTACTTCCTGCTAGCTTATCAACCACCAAAAGACATGTGCATTTTCCTGATAATTAAGTAACGTTCAAATTTTAGTCTTGCAAAATAGAAATCTAGTCTGGCAAAATAAATCTTTCAGTTTTGTAATCTTTGCTATAGCAACTAGCACAATGCATAACAAATAACAGTACAAAGTAAAGTATTTGTAGCTTGAATGAGGGAATGTGTGTAAGCCCATGACTTTGAATATTTTATCGGTTTTGAATCTCTGAGGTAGTATGATTGGTAGAAGTTCATTGTCCCAGGAATTGGCCCAGAGGCCTGGACTCTGGTGTAGTCCAAACTCAGGTGATTTGGTAAATTCATTCCACCTTTTTTTAAAATTAAAATAATTGTTTTTCAATTACAGTTTACACTCAGTATTATTTTGTACTAATGGCCCAGTGCATGAATTTGTGCTCATTGAAAGGAAATTACTTAGAAGAAATATTTTAATATTGCTATTTGCCCTTTCTCTATAATAAAAGTGTCAACCAAATTCATGATCAACAATGAGAGATGGAAATACACATGTGCAATTGATGCCAGCAAGACTTTTATATGTATTACACATGTGTGAGTCAATTTAGCCTTTTATATAGAGAGAATAAACTTGCTTAATTAGACTTACTTTTTGATTTAGCTAAACTTTTTCCAGCCCAGTGAAGCACCCCAACTTCTCTTTTATGTAATTGTCAGCAACACAGAAGTAAATATCAACATGAAGCTGATTATTATTGTAGATCATGCAGAGAGAACAAAGGGTAAAATATTTCACTGTAGCAGTGTTTGACTATATTCTGCGCAGTGAGAAAACCTGAAGTCATTTTCACGGTCCACCACTTCTTACTTCTTTTCAGTCAGGTAAAGTTTCTAAGCTTTCTAAATCTCTGTTTTCCAGCAAATGAAAAGAAAATAGGATTCCACTAAATCTCCTATCTACCTACTCCAGGACTTCTGTGAGGATCAAATGAGATGAGGCATGGGAAAACATTTCACAGACATTTGGTTGCAGTGTAAAATGTTTCTATCTGGCTATAAAGCAAGTTGTGCTCCTAGGCTGAAGAAACTCCGGGAGGCTAGTCACTAGGAAGAGGAAACCAGGCATTGCTATGTGTCATCATATCTGGATGGACATTTAGCATATGGTTTGATCATTAGTTTCAGGTTTATAGCATAGTAGTTAGATAATCATATATTTTACAGAATGATCCCCTTGATATTTTCAGTATCCACCTGGCACCACACGTAATTATTATAACACTAGAGGCCCAGTGCATGAAATTTGTGCATGGGTGCAGTCCCTAGGCCTGTCTGGAGATCAAAGCGTAAGCATCTGGCATAGAAGTGCAGGTTCCAGCTGACCTCTGGGCCCTGGGCAGCACCTGGGTCACAGCGCCCAAATCCCCACATGGAGATGTGGTGAGTGTGGCTGGACATCACGCTGGGGCACAGTATGGGCTCCCAAGCAGCGCTGCATTGAAGCTGGGCAGGCAGCATGCTGTCTCCTAGCCAGCCTTGCAGACCAGCTCCTGTGTGAACCCACGGGGAGTCCAACCGGCCCCTGTGGTCCCTGTAGCTGTGGTCCGGCTCACCCAAAGGAGGTCGCACAGGTGTGGGGTGGGCTCCTCATGGCCACCCAGCACCTGAGTATGGGAGCTTCCCCAGCACAAGCCCTGGAGTCCTGGGGAGGGTAGCAGGGGGATTGAGAGCAAGCTTGGCAGACACCCTTCATTCTCACTGCACCTCCGTTTCTGTCATCCCCGCCCCCAGGTAGCTGACAAGAGGTTGCAGCACTTTGCTGATGCCCACCGTGTTCCACACAGACCCTTGGTGGTCAGCGCATGTCATAGAAAGTGGTCGAATTCCTGGTTTCCTGGTTGAATTCCCGGTCGAATGACTGACCACCTGAGGGGACAATATGCATATTAGGTTTTTATTATATAGGAATATTAACTGTATTTCACTCCACCTTTATTATCCCCTGTTTCTTCATCTCCAACATAAGGATTGCCTTGTGTATTGAACTTATTTCAGGGAACTTTGGAATTCTGAGTTGTTGGAACTCATAGGTATTTATGTAGTCAAGAAATCAAAGAACTGAGAATCTAGAGATCTGGATTCCAGTCCTAACTCTCCTCCACTTTTGGATGTATATGACCTTAGAAAAATCCAAAGTAGGCAAATGATCATCTGTGGAAAATAAAATGGTCACTAGATGATCGCTAAATTTCCTTCCTACTCAAAAATCCTTTGTTCTGGGTCAGAGAAACATAAACTCAGTTTATGAAATTGTCATTCCCATAAAGCCATCATGAAATGGGTCAGATGAGACATTTTAAATCCATTCCTAATTTCCTGCCCCACCTCAATGGTTCTATAACCCCATCCACTTAGCCCTATCCTTATCCAATTTCCCTACATGTTACCTGAACTCCACTGTTGAGATTTTCCTTTGTAACCAACCACTTTTTTATTACCTTGAATATTTCAATTCTTGCTCCAATCCTTGTAGCAAACAGAGCTGTACACTATGTGATCATCAGGAGACTGTAATAGAAGAATGTTTCTTGTCTCTTTTTACAACTTCATGCATTCTCTTTTATCATAGAGTTTGCTTAAAATGAGTTGTACTCTCTTCAAACCAACACCAAGGATTCCATGGCTCTCCTTTCTTCACTGTACGCTCCACTGCCTTCCAGACAGCACGGCACAGGCAGGCAGGAGTTTGCCAGCACTGCCTATGGTGCCATCTCTAAAAGCCTTTCTTCCATTTTAGTTCCAATACTTTCACATAAAAGCCTCATATCAACTTTCTCCTGCTTCCCTTTTAGCAGAATTTTAAACTCCATAGTGACTATTATGAAATCTAACTTCTACTAAATCAATAGGGTGATGTTTATTAAAATTTAAAAATGCTGTTAAAATAATTACAACAAAATATGAAAACATGTAGGGAGGGCTATAAGCAGAGAAGGTAGAGGAAGGGTATCTGTTTCTAAGAGATAGTAAAGTGATGCTGACACTAGAGAGCCCTTAGGAGTGGCTTTGAAGATCTTTATTTTGTTGTTGTTTTTTAATTTAGACCTTTATTACTAACAGTCTATTATTCTCCAAATCCCAAGTAAGCAAATTGTTAGAGTTTTCCCCTTCTGGATTAACTTGGCCCTTAATATAACTAGCTCAATATAGCTAACCAATCCATCTCTTTGTACACATGTGTGGAAAAGGGAAAACACTGCTTATGGGTTGCTTAAATCTTTCTCTCCATTAAGAGCCTGGCATCTTGAGTCTGAATGTGTGTGGAGTGAGAGGCTGTCTCCAACATATTGGAAAGGGGCAGGGGAGAATGAAGCATAGGCCCTGATGCCCTGCTCTTCTTAGGTAATATCAAGAGCGGACACTGATGACCTTTTCTACTGAGGATGGAATGAAAAGACAGAAGAAGGCTAGCAGCCTCAAACTACATCTAGAACAACTGATCACATTTCTTCTTTAGAAAGATCAACCTGGCAACAAAGGGAAGGATGGATGTAAGAGAGAAAGACAGGAGATGGGGAATCCAATTAGTTGAGTGCAGCAAAATTTCAGGTTAAATAACATGTGTGTTTGAACTAGCTTCGTGGAAATGGAGATGGAGAGGTAAGGAAGGACACAATTGATGCTAAGCACGTGGTATCAATTGGTTTGATGGCTAAGTGTTAAAGAATGAGGGACAAAAGGGAGTTGATTACTCACAGGTTTTGACTTCTGTGACTTACATTGTGGGGTACTATTCAAGAAATTAGAGAATATAGGAGAAACAGGTTTGGGGTAAACATAATGTGTTTACCTTAAAAAATGTTGAGTTGCAGAAATACTTGGTGCTAAGATGTCTGGAGACAGTTGAATACACAATCCTGAAGCACAGAAGAGAGGTATGGACTAAAGATGTGTCTGTTCGTAGCCTGAAGAATTATATAGAAAACAGAAGTTGTAGGGGTTTTTTTGTTTTTGTTTTTCAATTACAGGTGTTTCCCCTTGCCAGCAGGGTTCCTTAAGCCTTGACAATAAAAAAAAAAGAGTGTTCCTGTTGTCTACCCTTGCAGGATGCATGTCTGGGCCAATCAATAAAAAGAAAAGAATTAGAGTGTCTGATTTGTTCAGCTTAATGTTTTCCAAATATCCTTGCTGTAATAACAGCGCTGTGCTGAGTACATGAGAAAAGCTGACTCATATTTCCTGCAAGTCAGCACAGATATCCATCCTTCCAAATTATTTGAATGTTTGGCCATTACAAAGACAGTCAAAGTGCTAAAATAATTTTTAAATATCTCTTGTTGAGAACAATTCTAAAACATCTGTTATAAAGATTCAAAGTAAAAAAAAAAAAAGAAAAGAAAAAGAAAAAAAGGCTGTTACTGCCTTGTACCACCACCATATACCAAATAATGATGCCTTGACCTTTCATAGAAAGTCTACATTCGTGGTCAACAAACTGCGGCTCGAGAGCCACATGCGTCTCTTTGGCCCCTTGAGTGTGGTTCTTCCACAAAATACTATGGCCTGGGGAAGTCTATTTTGAAGAAGTAGCATTAGAAGAAGTTTAAGTTTAAAATTATTGGCTCTCAAAAGAAATGTCAGTCCTTGTAACTGTTGATATTTGGCTCTGTTGACTAATGGATTTGCTGACCACTGGTCTAGATTCTCTCAGGACTGGTTCAGAATTCATCTATTTGTCACCTTCAAATCCCACAGTCAGAATTAATCACCCAGGCTCCCTAGCAACAAGTTCATCCATCTATTGTAGAACTTCTAATAGTTCCTTTTTTTTTTTTAGAGTTACATACCTGGTGCTTACCTTTGCTTTCCTTCTGTGTCCACATAGTGCTTTGTGTATAAATACTGACTGAAGTGAATTTGTTAAGAGTTACAAAAATGCTTTATCATTTAAAAATGATTAGGACAGGGTGCATACTTGACTATGGACAATGACGGTTAAAAAGACACATTATATAAAAACAATTTTCTTTTGCAGATCATTTAAAAACTAAAAATTGAATTTAGAAGGAATTGTTGAGAGAGGTAAAAGCATTCACTTGAGGAGGATGTTAAGAGGTGATAATTTTTAAATTTGTGAAAAAGTGCTCAGTCAAATATCTGACTCCTCAGTTGGCCACCAAGAGGGTAGAGCAGCAATGGCTCACAACTGCTGCAGCTCTCCTATCCCTGGACACTCCTCTCAAGTGACAGGTTTAGTTTATTAGTTGCAACATGATGTTTCTCACTA
Source organism: Lasiurus cinereus (assembly GCA_011751065.1). NCBI lineage: Eukaryota > Metazoa > Chordata > Mammalia > Chiroptera > Vespertilionidae > Lasiurus > Lasiurus cinereus. The sequence goes on from JAAGEH010000076.1 coordinate 36,136,624, forward strand.
TTATTTTTGCAAATTGTTGAGATAATTTGTCTTTCTAAAGTATTTCATCAGATTTGTGTTAAGAAATAAATTGATCATTTGACAGCATAGCTAATAAATTTCAGTTTGCGGATGGACTACACTGGAATGCCATTCTAACACTTTCACAATGAATAGAATTTGGCAATGTGTGTTCTGCTTTGGGACACTTCCAAAGTGTTTCTGAAGGACCATAAGTGCCTGGTGGAAAGCCTTTTCAACCTTAAGGAAGCCCAAGGCACAGATATCAAGAACCACTTTTTGGAAGGCTCCAGGTGTTTATTTAAAGACTAGAGGCCCAGTACTCAAAATTCGTATATAGGTAGGGTCTCCAGTGGTTGCTGGCTCCCGGCTGCTGGCTGGGGCCTCCCTCCCTTCCCTCCCAGCTGGCCCCACCCCTTGGCCAAACTCTTGAACAACTCCCAGTTGAGGGGACAATTTGCATACTGTGCTTTTATTATATAGGATATGGGAAATTTCTGGCATAGCAATTAAGATGAATAGATTTAACAGGCGGAGAGGATTAGGCTGTATAACAGCTTCCAGTGCTGTTACCGGTTTCATGGGTCTTTCTTCCTGCATTGTTCAAACCACAGTATTTAAAAATAACTTCTAGGAAATAGCCATATAGAGTTCCAGGTGCAAAAAAAAAAAAAAAAAAAGACATAATTTCTGAAATGGCACGGGGCCCAAATTTCTAAGGCATATTTTTCTATCTGGCCTGTCTCTGCATTGTTTAACTCCATTGCCCAAATCTCACTTGAGTTTCAAGTTTGTTTAACTGTGACTATAGTGACATATGCCTGGGATGTTTAGAGGACTCGTGAAATGGCTGTTAAGGAGTTTTGAGATTCTTAAAGGCACTTTCTGAGCATGAGGTCAAGTACTGCTTAATGTTTTCTACTGTTTTTTAATATGTTCTTTCAGGAAGTGTTTTCTTTGAGGAAAAAATACAATCAAAACCTTTCAACTTTTGAAATGTTTTAGAATACCATTCTGTAAACTGTGTTTGCAACTATGTTTATAATATTTTAATTGGTATGTTGTAATGTAGAAGAAAATGTTTGAATCTTTTTGCCAATTAAAAAAGAAAGTGATTTTGCCCTGGCCAGGGTTCTCAGTGGTTAGAGCATCATCCTAGGCACCAAAGGGTTCTAGGTTTGATTCCGGTCAAAGGCGTGTACCTGGGTTGCAGGTTCGATCCCCAGCCTGGTCAGGGCAAGTACAGAAGGCAGCCAATCGATGTGTCTTTTTCACACCAATGTGTTTTTATTTTTGTTTTTCTATCTCTCCCCCTTCCACACACACTCTTTCTCTCTAAAAAAGAAAAAAAAATCAATGGAAAAAATATTTTTGGTTGAGGATTAACAAACAAACAAATAAGAGTATTTTTTTGTTGCTAGTCAAATGTTTTGATACAACAAGCTACTCCTCAAAGCAGAATTGACCTGTTAGGTATCCCCAAAATTAAAACCAATGAAAAGCTAAGTCTGCATCCAATGGTGAAAGAATGGGAGGTTCTCAATTGGACTTTTACAATTTCTACAGCTTTATAGAGATACTAGAGGCCCGGTCTATGAAATTCATTCATGGGGGTGGGGGGGTCAGTCCCTCAGCCCAACTTGCACCCTCTCCAATCTGGGACCCTTCAGGGCATGTCCAACTGCCTCTCGAAATCCAGGACCACTGGCTTTTAATCGCTCACCTGCCTGCCTGCCTGATTGCCCCTAACCACCTCTGCCTTCTGCCTGATAGCTCCTAACTGCTCCCCTAGTGGCCTGAACTCCCCCAACCCATCCCCTGCTGGCGTGATTGCCCCTAAATGCCTCTGCTTTACCCTGCACCTGGGGCCCAGGATTCCCTCCTCTGGCCAGTCACAGGCACCCAGGAAACGGGTCAGCTCACCCGACTGGCCGCAGCTGCAAGGGATTGTGGACAGGTGGCTTTGCACAGGCTTCAGCCGCGGGCACCCAGGTAATGTAGGGTGGGCAGCTTGTCCCTTGCCCAGGCCCCAGCCTGGCTGTTTCCCATTCCTCTTTTGCAAACTCATTTGTGCCTGGCTGGTTCTCATTCTTCTCTCCCCAGTGTTGAGTGTCTGAGCCATTACAGTGTGGCAACCATTTGCATATTAGCTCTTTACAATATAGGAATATAAGATAATTGACATAACAGATGCCTACACATTTTTAAAGTATGCAACTTGATAAATTTGACATAGGTCAAATGAAACCATCACTACACTCTTTTTTTTAAATTAATTTTTATTAATTTTTTATACATATCTCCCCATTGCCCCCCCTCCCTCCCAGGCGTACCCCGAGCCCCCAGTGTCTGTGATCATTGGTTATGTTTATAAGCATGCATACAAGTCCTTTGATTGATCACTTATTTACCTCACCTAACTTTAATCTTTCTGCTATAATTTCACAGTCTGTTTGATGCTTTATGATTTTTGTCCTCCTGAGAATTATCAGTCTACTCCCTTTCTGTGCTCCTGATTCTATTATATTCACCAGTTTATTCTGTTGATCAGATTTTTAATTCACTTAATTTTTAGATTCACTTGTTGACAGATGTGTATTTGTTGTTCATAATTTTTTGTCTTTTACCTTTTTCTTCTTCCTCTTCTAAAAGGGTACCTTTCAGCATTTCATATAATACTGGTTTGGAGTTGATGAACTCCTTTAGCTTTTTCTTCTCTGTGAAGGTCTTTATCTGCCCTTCAATTCTGAATGATAGCTTTGCTGGATAGATTATTCTTGGTTGTAGGTTCTTGTTGTTCATCACGTTGAATATTTCTTGCCACTCCCGTCTGGCCTGCATCGTTTCTGTTGAGAAATCAGCTGACAGTCGTATGGGTGCTCCCTTGTAGGTAATAAACTGTTTTTCTCTTGCTGCTTTTAATATTCTCTCTTTGTCTTTTGCTCTTGGCATTTTAATTATGATGTGTCTTGGTGTAGTCCTCTTTGGGTTCCTTTTCTTTGGGGTTCTGTGTGCTTCCTCGACTTGTAAGTCTATTTCTTTTACCAGATGTGGGAAGTTTTCAGTCATTATTTCTTTAAACAGGTTTTCAGTATCTTGCTCTCTCTCTTCTTCTGGCACCCCCACAATTCTGATGTTGGTACGCTTGAAGCTGTCCCAGAGGCTCCTTACATTATCTTCACATTTTTGGATTCTTTTCTCTTCTTGCTTTTCCAGTTGAATGTTTTCTGCTTCTTTATATTTCAAATTTTTGACTTGATCCTTGCCTTTCTCTAGTCTGCTGTTAGTACTCTGCATAATAGTTTTCATTTCAGTCAGTGTATTTATTATCTTCTCTTGGGTCTCACTAAATTTATCCATCTTTTCTAGCATATTCTTGCAAAACCTTATAAGCGTGGTTTTGAACTCTATATCCAGTCGTTTTTTTTCCTCCATTTCTTTTGCTTGTAATCCCTTCCCTTGTCTCGGCATTTTCACTGTGCCGGGGAAACTTCTGTGCTGGATTCAGCCGCAGAAGCCTCTGCTGAGCTTGGGAGGGTGGAGTCTCAGGGCTTAAGGGACCGCCTTGCCTTCCAGTCGGCCCCGCCCTCCACGGCCCCTGAGTCTCACGTGACTGGGTAATGGCTGGAGCGGTCCTTGTGCGCGCGCGCACCCGCAGCGCCTCCAACCGCTGCCTTTCCGGCTCCCCTGCGAACCAGGACCACACGAGTCTAGGTCCCCAGGGTTTCGCCCAAAACAGGGGCCCAGTGGACTCAGAAGTGGCACAGATGGGAGGGTCTGTCTCCCGCCCACTCGCGAAAGCCAGGGGCACAATCAGCAATCCGTCCTCCGCGTGGTGCCGTGCGCGACCAGACCTCCGATCCTTTGCAACTCCCCCAAATTTCCGTGCACTTCTCCCTTTTCACAGTCCAAACTCCCCCCGTATGAGTTTCGGCTGGATCTGGGATTTAGTGTCGTAAGAGAAGGGGTTCAATGCCGTTGGGAGTCTCCGTTTCCCTCCCGCCAGAGAAAGCCAGCCAGGTACTCCGGCACCCGCTCTCTCAGCGCGCGTCTCCGTACCTCAGCTTTTTGCAGCTCCTCTGGGTCTCCGTGAGCCCCTCTCTTTCCCTCTAGTTGTAGAACTTCCACTCAGCCAGCTTTCCTGTGGTTCTGGATGGTGTCCGTTCTGTCTTTTAGTTGTAGTTTTGAAATTGTTGTGCGAGGCAGCAGTATAGGTGTTTACCTATGCCGCCATCTTGGATTCTCCCCCCATCACTACACTCTTGATAGTGGACATATCCATCGGTCCTCAAAAGTCCCTTTGTGTCCTTTTATGCTATAACCTCTCTCTTGCAATCTGACTGGTTATATCCATGTCCTCAAGTTGGGTTTAAAAACACTGTGGATGACATGAGCAAGAGGAGGAAGGGTTCAGCTTGGAAAAGAAATTTAGCTTGAACCCTGGCTGGGTAGCTTAGTTGGTTGGAGCATCGTCCCATTGTGTCAAGGTTTTGGGTTGGATCCCTGTCAGGGCACATACAAGAATCAATCAATGAATACATAAATAAGTGGAGCAACAAAATCTCTCCTTTCACACCCCCTCCCCACCAACTTCCTCTCTCTCTAAAAATCCTCAATCAATAAACATTTTTAAAAATTAAAAAATCCTTGGAAATTTTAGCAACAAAAATAAACTTAGTTTGTTTAGTGGAGTTAAAATGCGGCATCTAGGACATATTTTTTTAAAAAAGGCAAAAAGGGAGTAAAAAGGGGTACCTGTAAGAGTGTCAACAATAAGAAATAAATTTTAAAAAGTTATCAACTCAGTGTTTTCAGGTCAAAATCTTGATCTTTTAAAATTCATAGCTTTATAGAATGCTTGGTTATTTGAAATGTGGCAAAAACTTCTTTCTTTTTTATATTTTCTATTTTATTATTCACAAAAGTGATTTTTAAAGTTAAATTTAGCCGGAGATGAAATTATTTTTTTAGTGAAAATTAATAGCATTAAAAATATTCATTTAGCCAAAACCAGTTTGGCTCAGTGGCCTGTGGACTGAAGGGTACTGGGTTTGATTCTGGTCAAGGGCATGTACTTTGGTTGTGGGCACATCCCCAGTAGGGGGTGTGCAAGAGGCAGCTGATTGATGTTTCTCTCTCATCAATGTTTCTAACTCTCTCTCTCTCTCTCTTCCTGTCTGTAAAAAAAATAAAACATATTAAAAAATATATTCATTTAGCAAACTGGAGGAACAGTTTGTCTGGGTCCTTTTGGAGCATACATTTACAAGACCCTAGAGCACATTTTATCGCCATGGGACACAGTTTTTAAGTGCTAACAATTCATTGATCCTATATTAGTATTTCTCATTAGTGTGCTGTGTTAGCCATCCAAGCTAACAACTTATTTCTTGGTAGTGGTTTCAAACTTATATGGTATGGTCCATTGAACCCTTCAATGGGAGCAAAGAATTTTGTTAATCACCAAGGCCATTTGCCATTTTGAGGTGAGAAGGGGGGCCTCACCATATACCTTTAAAAATACATGTTTTAGAAAGTAGAATAAGAGTTATTGAGCAGAGTTTCAGTTTGGTATAATGAAAAAAGTTCTAGAAATGGACAGTGGTTGCACAACAATCTGAATGTACTTAATGTTACTTAACTGTACAATAAAAATGTTATATTTTATTATGTATATTTTACAATAATGACATTTTAAAAATTCATATCTTGATAACAAATTTTATTAGAAAATGCAGAGCTAAGCACTTAAAAATACAGTTGAAAGTACAATAAGAAACTACACATTTATAACAGTTCATAATCTTTTTCCTTGTAGCACATTGTGCAAAATTTAGTAAGACTGACTGGTTTGGATTATTACTTGTAATCAATAAAAAATATACTTCTCAAATAGCATTGATTAGGCAATATACCCAACATTAACACAACATACAAAACACTTAGCAACGACTTTATTTAATAATTTTCAGTGACAGTAGTATTTTTCTGTACACACAGTCTCACACATTTCTTTTTAACAATAAGGTAATTGAATATCGGAGCACATAATTTGACCAACTTAGTATTGAAGAGGCTATTGTTGTTTGCCTTGTCAGATCTAAAGCATCATTATTCCCAAGTCCCTTGCTCTAACAGAGTTGTTCCCTACTCTTCAATAGTTTTTATTTTTTTGAAATATATTTTTTATTGATTTCAGAGAAGAACAGAGAGGGAGAGAAATAGAAACATCAACAATGGAAGAGAATCATTGATTGGCTGCCTCCTGCACGCCACACACTGTGGATCAATCCCTAGAACTGTAACCTCCTGGTTCATAGGTCAATGCTCAACCACTGAACCACACCAGGTGGTCATCCTTCAATAGGTTTTAGTTGCAATTTCAATAAAACCCAATCTTGTTTCTCCTATGTCTTCCTAGGCCCTGGAGGAATGGGTCTCTCTCATCTCTCCAGTGTGATGCCAGGTTCCTCTTTGCACTATGCATTCCCCAGCACCAGGTTTCCACTCAGTTCCAACAGCCAAGCTCCTCATTATCACAGGTCCTTTGCCATTCTCACTGCCTTAAATTTTCACTCTTCATTTCTCACATTACTGGCTCCTTCTCATCCCTCAGATGGTCCTATCCTCACCACCTTTCTTGGTTTTTAAAGCTATCCTGTTGATTGTCAGAATTCTGTTTATAACCTTTGTAACATGTTTCCCTTCAAAATGTGATGAAGTTTTGTTGTCTCCAGACTGTCAGTTCCATGAAGGCAGACCCTGTCTGTGTCTCTAGCCACCTCAAAGCGCTTGTTTCAATGAATGCTTGTTGACGGAATGAATGAATACTGCAATGGAAGTTATGGAGATAGGCAACAGAGCTATAAATTTGGTTAGTAAAAGAGATCAATGCCTATTCTGTGCAACTTAGGAAAACTCACTTGAAACCAGAGGGACATTTAGAGTTCTTTTTCTTCCTTCAGTTGTCCATGGAATAATATCTAACATTTATTGAGTAACTTTCAGGCACCGTGCCAAGCGTTTCACCTGTGTTATAGAATTTAACCCTCGGAGCAACCCTGTAACGGTAACCAACCTTTATTATGCTCATTTTTTCAGAGGCAACTTGCCAAAAGCTACTTATGGTGGAGCCATAGCCAAGTGTAAGTAGGCCATATCCCATTAATTCAATGTAATCTACACCCCTTCAAGTCAACAATAGGTGTTTTATCTACACACACTTTTCAGAGAACCCCACTGAAGCTCCCATTTGATCTGACCTTCAGTATCTTGGGACCGAAACCTACTAGGTGGTTGCTAACTCCTTAAGCGGGTTTCCTGGGGAATCTAAGCATCCTCGGTGGAGGAGCGGCCGCTCGGAGAGACGCCCGGAGCTCTGGCTACGCGCCGGCAGGACTCCCGGGGCTGCGGCGGAGAAGGGAGCTAACAGGTCAGTGGCTCCCAGACAGAGCCCTGGTCCTCCCGACGGCGAAAAGGCGAAAAGAGAAGCGAAGGTGCGTCTCGCCCACGCGCGCCTCAGGCTGGGGATCTCCAGCCCAGATGGGGAACCACAAGGCGCATTTCCCCCCAACAACACCGCGCGTCACCGGCCGAGCCCCGCCTACTTTCTCACGCAATCCGTCTCAGGAGCTATGGCCCCGCCTCCTATGGCCGGACCTGGCCCGCGATTGGCTCTTGCGAGCCGCGATGACATTCCCCCCGCCCACCACCCACCCCTTCCGTCACTGCCAAGATGGCGCTGGTCGCAGCGGCGAAGTTAGCGGTGGCTGGAGTCAGAGAAAGAGGCGGAGGCAGCGGCGGCCGCAAGGGGAGGGGGAGTCCCGTCTGACTGAGACAGAGGCAGGCCTGGGCGGGCGGGCGGGCGGGGGTGCTGCGCAGGGCGGAGCGCCGGGCTGGGGATGAGCTAAGCAGGCTGAGAGCACCGCGGCATTCAACCCCTCGTGTCCCGCGGCCGCTCGTGAGGGGACCGGGCACCGCGTTCCCAGCTCGACCCGCTGCTCGCTCCGGAGCCAGCAGTGAGGTGAGTGCGGGGGCGGCAGGGCGGGCAGCGGTGGCATGTGGAGCTGTCACAGCCCGGAGCGGTGACAGCCGAGGGTGCGGGAGCGGGGCCAGCCGGGCTGGGAGAGGTGGCGCGGAGGATCGCGACCTCCGCCCGGGGCTCCTCAGCGCCCGCCGTCCTCCGCGGCTCGGTCCGCTCCGGGTGGCGCGGCGGTGCTGAGCGGAGGAGCGCTCGCGCCGCTGCCGCGGAATCGCGGAGGGCTCCGCGGTTTGCAGGGGTATTTTCTACTCGGGGCCGGCCTGGGGCTCTCGTTGCTGGGAGGTGGGGGTGGGGACGGGGGCGGCGAGAGGGGAGGTCCTGGAGCTGGGATTTTGACAACCCCGTTACGTAAGACGGAGGTGGCTTCCCGGAATCCCACCTGCTCGGTCTCTTAAACCCGCGGCTGCGGGAGCCTGGCGGGGCCCCAGAGGCCCGGTTTCCTTCCCGGGGGTCTGCTTCGTCTACTCCGACCGGCGTGTGCTGGGTCTGCGTCCAAGTTCGCCAGTTTCCACCTCGCCCCGCAGTCTTTTATTATTATTTTTGTGTGTGTGTGTGTCTGTGTGTGTGTGTGTGTGTGTGTGTGATGGGGCGGGTTGAAACGATTCCTGGTTGCCACCATTCCTTTTGAAGTTTCTCGCCTGGGGGTGGGGAAGGGGGGAGGAGGAGAAAAAAAAAAGGAAAAAAAAATCGTGTGACCTAAAAACTGGGTCGCAGCGATAGCTTTTCATCATCGTGCTTTCAGAGGACAGATGTGCTGGAAGATATTTGTTATTGTCTCAGTGTGCTTTTGATACAAACGCATGGTTACGCCTGGAGCCCGAGAGAAGGGTTTTTGTTTTACAGGACAGTTATTTCTTGTCTGCCACAGCAGGACAGGCATCCGTCCACAGGCATGTATTTATTTAGGGAGAAAAACGCGTGCCAGCCATCTAGAGACCCGGGAGGGCACAAATTGTATTACTCCGTTAATATGTTATTCTTGACAATGTGTTACACATTAATGGAAATAGTAGCCCAAATGTAAAGAAGCAATTTTATGAGATTACAAGCTGTGGCTTGGCGTTTATAGTCACTATTTTCTGATGGCCCTAGGGGCTTAATCACAGGGAACAACAGCCTGTAATTATTGGAATCGAGAGTCTGGTCTACTCTCCTCTTGGTGGAAGGAGGCGGAGACACCTGTAAACAGTGTAGCCCAGGTTACACTAATCTATTGAAGTATATTTGAGATTACTGTAAAAAGCAGTCTCCGGAGTCCTACCAGTAAGATTAGGTAATAAGTAAGGACTGTTGGGCAAATTGTTCAGTTTATGTTTAGAGAATATGGTTCTGGGATTCAGTTTTTGAAATTTAAGTATACAGAATTTCTGAGCTATTTGAACCCTGTTTGAACTTATAACAAACAAAAGATTGTATTTGACCTCTTTTAGAAGAACTTTCATCGGAATTAAGCATTTTAGACAACCTTTACATAAATTTTACAATTTTCCTTTGAACTGCAGCTCTCAGGAGTTCAGAATAGCATTTATCATCATTGCTCTATATACTATATGTTACGTAATTTTATTTTTCTGAATGATTAAACATAGGTCTACCTCATTGTGAAATTTTATAAGAATGTACTTGTTAGGGAAGTTAATTGCTCTTGATACAAGTCCATTACTGGGAATAATTGAAATTTTGGCCTGAGTTTTGAATTTACATACACAAATTTACACTCTTGAAAATTGGTGATATAAATTTTTTGTGCACGAGAGGCACAAAGCTGATGTTGACTTGTTCTGAACTTTTCCATATGACTTACTACTAGCTTAAATAGTTATTGATTCTTAAGCTTCTGGAGCTGTTGGCCTATCTATGGCAACTTGAATAATATATGAATAATTAGGAAGCTGTAAGGAGGAGGAGCTAGAGTATATGACATATATTACTTTATTTAAATAAGAAATCATGGCAGAATTTTAAATGAAAATTTATTTTCTCATTAAGTGATATTAGTTATGCTATCTTTTTTGTTTGCAGATATTTTTTAAGCAATCTACTTACTGTGAAAACTTGAATTTAAGCATTGATACACAAATATCTTTTATATATTACAAATCTGTGCTTTTCCTGTTTAAATGGATTGGTTTATTATTCTGAGTTGAAAGCAAAAGTAGTTCTAGTAGGAAAATTGACTTGTTCTTGTCCTCTCTGATGTCAGAGACTTTGTGGGACTTTCTTCTTTCCCACCAGATATGGAACAAGAGAATGATTCAAGAAGAGTTGACAAAAATGCCTTCCTTTCTTGTTTGTTTGATTTTTTTAATGCCCTAGATTATTGCTCAATAGAATCTGTGGGTTAGGGAGAAGTCAAGCACCACACACTTTCTTACTGTATATCATAGTTACCACTTTGAATTCTAAAACAGTGATATAGAATTTTATACATAAGAAAGTATTTTTGTTGTTGTTGTTAATCATTACCCTAGGATATTTTTCCATTTCCATTGATTTTTTTTTTTTAAGAGAGAGTGGAGGGGCTGGGGAGAGACAAAGAGAGAGAAACATTGATGTGGGAGAGGCACATCGATTGGTTGTCTCCCACACCTGCCCAGATCAGGCTGGGAATCTAGCCTGTATCCAAGGTATGATGTGCAGAATTGAACCCTGGGACCCTTCAGTCTGTGGACCAATGCTCTATCCATTGAATCAAACTGGGTAGGGCTACATAAGAAAGTATTATTTTCTATAGTGTGCTACTATAATAGTGAAAAATTTGTAACAATCAAAATGCACTATAATAGGATAGTGAAATTAATAATAATTCATGTAATATATGAAGTTTTAAAAAGTCATATATTAAAAATATTTACTGACATGAGAAAGTCCAATTGTTGAGAGAAAAATCAGAATATAAGGAATTATATACACTGTGTTATTATTTATAACACTAGAGGCCCGGTGCATGAAATCGTGCATGGGTGGGGTCTGGTTGGCCTGCTCCCATCAGGGCCGATTGGGCTGGGCCAGCTCGGGGGAGGGAGTGTGAGAGGTGGGTTGACTGGCCCCAACTCCTGGTCAGATTCCTGGTCGAACTGGTGGAGGGGACAGTTTGCATATTAGCATTTTATTATATAGGATGTCACATAGTATATGGCAAAATAAATGGTAGGTATTCATAAAAAGGTGTTATCTCTGGATAAGATTATAGATAATTTTTATTTTAGTGTGTATACTTATCTATGTTCTATCTTTTGAATAATATTACTCTAATAATCATAAAAATGACATTAAAATATTTCCAAGGGTCATAAGAGAAAATCCTGAAAGTCACACATAACCACTGCTCCAAAAGAGAAATTGTCTTATGACTCATATTAGCAAAAAAAAAATTCTCAAAATATGGTGCTTATGCAATATACAATAATGGAGACAGCTGATAATTTAGGAGAAAGCATTCTCCTTGTTAACAGCACCAACCTGGTAATAGTTTTAAGTATATGGATGCTGTTTGGGCCTTACAGTCAAACTGTTCTGTGTTGACAGTGCCACCTATTGATGGACTTCTTGACTTAGTCTTTTTCTTATTGCCTTATCAGTCAGTAGTAGCAGTTTTTGAATGTTTATGAGGTGCCAGGTGCAATTGACTCTTGCACAACATGGGGGTTAGTGGCACAGATCCCCCATGCAGTAAAAACTCTGACTCCCCAAACTTAACTACTAATAGCCTAATGTTGACCAATAACATAGTCAATTAACACATATTTTGTATGTTATGTACATGATATAGTGTATCCTTACAATAAAGTAAGAAAAGAAAATGTTACTTAGAAATTCCTAAGGCAGCAAAGATACATTTACACTATGTATTGAAAAAAATCTGTGTGTAAATAGATCCGTATAGTTCACACTCATGTTGTTCAAGGGTCAGCTGTATTTTGTCAGTCACTGAGGACACAAAGTTTAAAGAGACATGATTTCTGTCCTCAAATTGTAGTTGAGAACACTTTCTTTTCTTCTTGGGCTATCAGGCCATACTGTGTACTCTACTCTGTTTTTTCTGTCTCACTGCTCAAGGCCTGGCACTTTAGGCAGTATCTTTCTCTTGGTGCTCATATATCCTCTTTTAACTTTTTTTAAATGGGAAAATACATTCTAAGTTCCAGACAACCAATTTATAAGTAGATTTTTGGGGTATTGATTGTATATTGGGGAAACTTATATTCACAAAGGCTGCATATATATTCATCTGTAGATGTCACTGTTATTTGTAAAGTGTGTGACAGTTTCTTAGTACCTTATTCTTGCATCCTCTTTTTCAAAAGCAAACAAATAGAAAGAACAGAGAAGACACAGACTATCAAAAAAATTAGGTGGTCCTGGCTGGTGTTGTGGCTTGATTGAGAATCATCCTGTGCACCAAAGGGTTGGGGTACAACATATTTTTAAAAAAGAAAGAAAGGAAAACAAAGTAGAAAGATATCAAAGGAGTTTTCCTGCTAGTACTGTTTTCACTGAGGAATAGTGAGTCATCAAAATATATAATAAGAGATACTGTTTCTGATATACTAGTTCTTTTAGTATCTTTTTTAGATCATGTAAAAAGACATTTTCCATGTGTATGCTAGTATACACACACACACACACATAAATATACACATATCTATACATAAAAAAGCCTAAGTGACTGTTCAGCTGGTAGCTATGTCATGTAATGACCACCAGTGGGCAGATACTCAATGGAGGAGTTGCCGAGCTGCAGTGACTTGGCAGCTGCGGTTCTCAGGTGACTCACCCAGAAGTAGAGAGCAGGGAGCTCGATTCCAGGGTGCATCACCGGAGAACTGCCCTCTTACAATCTAGGACCCCTTGGAGGATTTCAGAGAGCCAGTTTCTGCCTGATCCCTGCAGGTCAGGCTGAGGAATCCAACTGGTGCACGAATCTGTGCACCAAACTCACAGTTTAGCTATTTTCATTTCCAAATTATAGCTGAAGTATGGAGACTGGTAATTTATTAAATTTCTTTTTATTTATGTATAATAGAAATGTACACTTGAAATCTATGTGATCTTATTAATGAGTCACCCCAATAAATTTAATTTTAAAATTTTCTTTTTACTGTAATATTGTTTTATAGATAAGACATTTTTATTTTGAAGTTTTAAAAATACAGAAAATTATAAAAATAGTAAACATGCATATACCCATCATACAAAATCTTAACATTTCCCCACTTTTGCTTCAGATACATGTTTAATATAAAAGAAGTATGTATATTATAATTATCACACTGAATTCTAGAAGAGCTCTGTATAATTTTATACTGTTTTTGAATCTTGCTGATCAAGTTAAAGTCACATTTGTTTTCCCCAATTTATCTTTTCTCCTTATATTCCTTCCCAGAGGCAATTGTTATGATAAATTTGATGTGTATCCTTACAGTTTACCTTTTTATAAACTACACTGAGTGGCCAGATTATTATGATCTCTGAACACATAATAATCTGGCCACTCAGTGTGTGTGTGTGTGTGTGTGTGTGTGTGTGTATACATATATACACACACATACATTAGAGGACATGTGAATGAATTCATGCATGGGTGGGGTCTGGCCAGCCTGGCCAGGGATAGGGGACATGGGTGGTTGGCCGGCCTGCCTGCTGATCGAGGGGAAAATTTGCATATTAGCCTTTTATTATATAGGATATACACTGAGTGGCCAGATTATTATGCCAGAGATCATAATAATCTGGCCACTCAGTATATTTACATAAAAGTACATGGCATTTCTTTGGATGCTATTTTTTATTGACTTCAGAGAGAAAGGGAGGGGGAGAGAAAGATAAAAACATCAGTGATATGAGAGAATCATTGATCAGCTGCCTCCTGCATGCCCCCTACTGGGATTGAGCTCAAAATCTGGGCATGTACCCTTGACCAGAATTGAGTCCAGGCTCTTTCGGTCTGCAGGCCAAAGCTCTATCCACTGAGTCAAACCAGGGAGGGCTCTTCGGATGCTTTTGAGGAGTGTGAATTTTGGAGCCATATTTCTTTGGTTTGAATCTTTATTTTGCTGCTTAATAATTTTGTGACTTTAAGAAAGTTTTAAAATCTTTTTCATGCCTCTTTGTCCTCATCTATCAAACAGGGATAATAGAAGTGTCACCTTCATAAGATTGTTGTAAAAAGTAAATGAGTTGATTTACAGAAAGTAATTAAAACTGTGCCTAGAACTTTAAAAAAAAATGTACTGGTAAATTTAAGCATCTATTAATATGATCTGTCATGGTATGCATATTTTGAAACTTGCTTTTGAAATTTTACTTTTTTGTTGTTGTTAATCCTTACCCAGGGGTATTTGTCCCATTGATTTTTAGAGTGAATGAAAGGAATATGGGAGGGAGGAGAGAGAGAGAAACATATTGTGAGAGAGATACATCAGTTGGTTGCCTCCTGTGCATGCCTCATCTGACTGGAGCCAGAGATCAAATCTGCAATCCTTTAATGCCTGGGTCAATGCTCTAACCACTGAACCATGCCGGCCACGGCTACTTTTTTTTTTTTTAATCCTTACCTAGGAATAGGTTTTTATTGATTTGCAGAGACAGGAAAGGAGAGAGAGAAAGAGAAACATCAGTTGATTGATTCCAGTATCTGGCCCAACCAGGGATCGAATCCTCAACATAGGTATATGCCCTAAATGGGAATTGAACCCTCAACCTTTTGGTGTACAGGACGATGCTCCAACCATCTGAGCCACCCAGCAAGGGCTAAATTTTACTCCCCACTTCCTCCAGTCGTTGTTGGCCCTACAGGACTAGTTCATTTGTTTTGACTGGTATGCAATGTTCCACTCAATGAATATACTGCAATTTATTATTTCCTATGTTGATGAGTCCCCTCCCCCCCTTATTTATTGGCAGTGGGCTGAAAAGGGCGTTAGTGTTAGCATACACAGACAGCACCACACAACCAATGTCACAAGAGAGGCAAGAATGTTGGGAAGGAACAGCCTGTTGATGAGCATTTAGATTGTTTTTGTTTCTTATTTATTATAATTATTTATTATAAACAGTGCCTTATGAACATCTTTGTATCTCTGGAAGCAACATGCCAGAGTTTTTTCAGGTCATATACCTATTGTCAAATTTCTGCATTTTAGGATATAAGCATCTTTTATCTTTACAAGCTATTTATAGGATATTGACACACAAGTTCTGTTTCTTCATATCTTTACCAGCAGTTAGTGTTGTCAGACTTTTTATTTTTTTCCTATTTGATTGTTGTGAATTGGCATTTTCTTTCTATTTTCTTTCATCTTCTCTTATGTATGAGCATTTTTTGTTATCTATGCAATGATTTGCCTATACCTATCCTTTATACATTGGGCCATTTTTGTGTTTGTTAATTCTCACCTAAGGACATTTTCCCATTGATTTTTAGAGAGTAGAAGGGAAGTGGGGAGTCAGAGAGAGAGAAACATCGATGTGAGAGAGACATATCGATTGGTTGCCTTTTGGACATGCCCTGACAGGCTGGGGATCAAGCTTGCAACCGAGGTACGTGCCCTTGATGGAATCAAACCCGAGTTCCTTCAATACATGAGCCAACACTCTATCCAGAGTTAAACCAGCTAGGGCAGGCCATCTTTTTCTTACTGATATGTAAAAAGTCTGTGTGCCCCACACTTGAAAAGGCCAAAACTCAAAATGTCAGATTTTGGGGTAATGACAGGTTTATTGATTGAGAAGGCACCAACTGAGAAAATGGGAGACTTGGTGGTGCTTCAAATACATCTTAAGGAAGTGCCGATTTCAGGCTTTTTTTATGTCAAGGGAAGCGGGAAACCTGAGGGGCAAGAGGTGATTGACTACAACAGACATCTGGGCACCAGCAGGGGTCCAAGGAAATTGTGCTTAGTCTGCTGATCCTAGTTGATGTAGGTCTGGTCATGAAGTTCCTGCAAATCTTTGATAAACAGCACATCTCTTATCTCCTTGGAAGAGGCATTTTATGGTAAGGGGCTGTTTTTGTAAAACTCAAGCTGCAAGCAGAATTCCTGTAATGATTAGCATGTCTATATGCAAGAAGCTATTAACCTGATAGCCAGGGTAACAAAACTGGCTTGAACATGATGAAGTCAGAAAGGCCGAGCATTTATTTCAGTGTGTTACAAGAGATTTTTTGTTGGATAGTTACAAATGTTAGTGAAGTTTGTTTTTTTTGGAGTTTCTAAATCTCTTGAACAATGACTATTATGGACCCAAGTTATTGTGAATTTTATACTATAGTATATTGTTACTAGTGAACTCTCCAGTGTGCTTTCATATATATCAAAGAGAGGAAGGGAGAGGGAGAGAGAGATAGAAAGATCAATGATGAGAAAGAATCACTGATTGGCTGCTTCCTGCACACCCCCTACTAGGGATGGAGCCTGCAGTGTGTTCTGACCAGAATCCATCTGTGACCTCCTGGTTCATGGGTCAATGCTCATCTACTGAGTCACACCAGCCAGCCCCATTGTACCTTCTTAAAATACTATAGTTACATTCCTCTCCTGAAACTATGAAGAAATGTTTCAGTAATATACTGTAAATAGATGTTACCTAAAACTATTCAAACTTTGTGGACTCCAAAAACCAGGTAGAATTTTTATTAATGTAATTAGTGCCACAATTTTGCTTTGTCCAAAATTTGAGTGGTCTCTTGCTGGAGGAGAATTTTCTGCTCCTAAAGTGCTTACAAACTAAGAAATAAAAATGTACACATATGAAACGTGTACTTACATGAACAATATTATAAACTGTTCATCAATGTTGAGATTGTTTTGCACAATATTAACTATTTCTATTTTGGTCCAACCTACCTTACATCACTTAAAGGACTAATATCAGTCTAATTAAGGCAATAGCTTTATTCTTATAAACTTAATTTTAGAATTGCCGTATATTTACAGAAAAGTTGCAGTGAGTTACCATAGAGCCTACATCCACCTTTCCCTATTGTTAATGTATGACATTTCTGTGTTACATTTGTCACAGCCAAGGAACCAACATTGGAACATTGCTATTAACTAAAATCCATAGTTTATTTGGATTTCATTAGTTTTTACCTAAAGTCCTTTTTGAGTTCCTGGATCCCATCCAGAACAACATTTCTTTTAGTTATCATGTTTCCTTTGACTCCTCTGGGCTATGACAATTTCTCTGATTTTCCTTGTTTTGATGACTTTTGCAGTTTCAAAAAGTATAGGTCAAATATTTTGTAGAATGTCCCTCAATTTGGGTTTTTCTAATATTTATTCAGAGTTAGACTGAGGTTATTGGTTTGGGAGGAGGATGGCCACAGAGGTAAAATGCCTTTCTTATTACATTGCTTCAAGGGTACATACTATCAATATGGTTTATCACTGATTTTTTTAAATTAATTTTTAGAGAGGAAGGGAGAAGAGAGAAACATGGATGAGAGAAATGTTGATTGGCTGCCTCCTGAATTTCCCTCCCTTCCCCCTCTCCTGACCATCTCACTGGGGATCTGCAACCTGGGCATTTGCCCTGACCCGGAATCAGTGACCTCTTGGTGCCTGGGACAGTGCTGGGCTTTCACTGATATTTTAACCTCTATCACCTGACTGAGGTAATGTTTGCCAGGTTTCTCTACTGTAAAGTTTTCCTATAAAAAGTTTTCTACTTTTTGAAACAAGTCACTAAGTGCAGAACATGTACTCAATGAAAGGGGAGACAAGTTTTAACTACTTGAGGGGGAATATCTAAAAAAATATTTGGAATTTCTATAAGGGATTTTTATCTTCTCCCATTTATTTATTCAATCATTTGTATCAGTTTGGACTATGGACACTCATTTTATAGCTTTGGGTTATAATCCTACACTACTTTATTTTGTGGTTCAAATTCTTCCACATCTTTCATGTTGGCTCCTCTAACCAACAGGATGTACCCCATTGTTTTGCTTTTTGAACACTTCCTTATTTTTTTTGCTCCAGGCTCATATATTCCTTACCTCCACCCATTTCTCCAAGGGTCCCTGGTTACTTTTATTACAGACTGATGCTAGAAACCAAGATCTGGGCAGTGAGGCTGCTCATTGCAGCTGTGATATCACTGCTTCTAGGCCTGCCCTATCAGTATATAAATGTAGGAAAGATATACTAACCCCATATTCAAACATGTAACTATTTTTCTATTTATCTTTATCTATATGAAGCTAAACATGAGTTCATACTGTTATCTTTGACTCTACTTCAGTATCACATGTTTCCTTTTAGCCTTACCCCTTCTCTCCATAAGTGAACGGGTAAGGCTAGCTCTCACCAGACTGTCTGGGAATGACATCTGACTTTGCTGCTATCCTACATAATAAAAGTCTAATATGCAAATAGACCAAACGGCGGACAACTGTACAACCGGTCTCTATGACATGTGCTGACCACCAGGGGGTGCGCACGGAACATGGCAGGCATCTGCAGCAGGTGGCAGAGTGCGGAACATGGCCGGCATTGGCTGCAGTGGGATGGTGGAGCAGGTGAGCAGGGGCACCAAACCAAGGTGGGGCGCCAGTAGCTATCATCAGGGCGAGGCTATAGTGGTTATTGAAAATTCTTTGCTTCTTTGCACCATGGTCCTGCCCATCACTCACACCCATTGCCAGCACCTGGCGCCAGCCCCAATTGCTCGAACCATCAGCAGGTATGAGCAGCAGCTGCTGCCCCAATTGCCCCTCAGGGCTTCTCCACCTCCCCCTGGTCCTGAGGGGTGATTGGAGCCAGCATCTGCCTCTCACACCCACTGCCAGTGATGGTCCTGCTCACACCCACTGCCAACGCCCAACGCAGGTCCTGATCGCTTGGCACCTTCAGTGGGTGAGAGCTGAGGCTGTCGGCCCCTATCACCCCTGAGGGCCTCTCCATTGCCCCCTGGTCCTGAAGGGTGATCGGGGCTGCAGCTGCGGCTCACATCTGCTGATGGGGCCAGCCCCAATGGCTCCACGCCATCAGCAGGTAGAGCAGAGGCGGCAGGAGCGGAGCTGCCAGGGAACCTGGGACTGCGGGAGGAGAGATCAGATGGGAACTCGAAGGATGGGCTGAGACCCGCCCCCATGCCCACTGCAGGCTCATGGTCCACAGTTCCTTTCAAGGTGCACTGGGTCCCTAGTGTCTTCATAAAATTATTGTGAAGCTTAAACTTGTTAATACAAATAAAGCACTTAGAACAGTTGCTGACACTTAGTAAATGTTTACTAAATTAGCTATTATAGCTACGATTGCCGTTGGAATGCTTTTGAAAAAATACTATATGTATTTTAATTGGTTTTAGAGGAAGAGAGAGGGAGAGAGACAAACATCAATGATGAGAGAGAATCATCCATCAGCTGCTTGCTGCGGGCACCCTATTAGGGACCAAGCCCACACAGGCATATGCCTTGACATGGAATTGAACCATGACCTCCTGGTTCATGGGTCGATGTCAACCACTGGTCAACACTGTCTGGGCTGGAATATTGTTGTTGTTGTTTTTTAATATATTTTATTGATTTTTTACAGAGAGAAAGGGAGAGGGATAAAGAGTTAGAAACATCGATGAGAGAGAGAGACATCGATCAGCCGCCTCCTGCACACCCCCTACTGGGGATGTGCCCGAAACAAGATACATGCCCTTGGCCGGAATCGAACCTCAGACTGACGCTCTATCCACTGAGCCAAACCGGTTTCGGCTGTCGTTTTTTTAATCCTCATTTGAGGATGTGTTTATTGATTTTATGGGGAAAGGGTGAGGGAGAAAACATTGATATGAGAAAGAAACATTAATCTGTTGCCTCCTATACTCACCCTAATTGGGGATTGAATTTGAAAACTAGATATGTGCCCCAACTGGGAATTGACCAACAACCTTTTTGGTGTATAGGACCATGCTCAATTAACTGAGCCACCTAGTCAGGGAACCCTTAGAATGTTTTAATTTATTTATTCGTGTCCCTGCCCACTAGTTTAGAATTACCAAATGAATGAACAAACCAACTACCCTGGGTTTTAAAATGAAAGATACAGTCCTAGATTTTGAGACTGTCACGGCAAGCTGACCATTAACCTTTCTCTATAGTAGCTCCAACATTTGGTGTTCTATCACAAATTTGAAATTGGCACTCATGGTGATTAGCACAATTTCTGCACAATTTTCTTATTAGCATTGTTTAAACTCTAGGAATGCCCTCTATTTTTAATCTTCATATAGTCTGTACTGTAACAGTTAACTAGCCTTTCCTATTTTGGATTAAGGTGTGAGGATGATAACTCTATGAAGATTGAACTTGTTATTAAATTGAGAGATAAAATTGAAGCATGTTATAGAGAAAGATTGAACAAAGGGGCAGATTGGGGAAATTGGAAAACTTACCAACTACTTACTTCTGTGCCAACCCTGCATAGTGCTCCTTCACTGTGGTTCAAAATAAATTCTCAGAAAGGAGGGTTGAGAAGATGGGTGGAAAGGTGAAGAAATAAGAAATTAAGAAATACATATTGATAATTAGAAAATAGTCACAGATGTGCAAAATATAGCATAGGTATTATAGTCAGTAATCCTATATAATAAAAGCCTAATATGTAAATTGTCCCCTCCACCAGGAATTCGATCAGGGGGTGGGATTTTCTGACCAACCACCCAATGCCCCACCCTAGCTTGGCCTGGCCAGATCGGTCCCTCCCACCCTAATCGGGGCAGGCTGGCCAGACCCCACCTGTGCACGAATTCATGCACTGGGCCTCTAGTATTATAATAATTATATATAGTGCCAGATGGGTATTAGGCTTTTTAGGGGGATTACTTTGTAAATTATATAAATGCCTAACCACTATGCTGTACCCCTGAAACTAATATAAAATAATATTGAATGTCAACTGTAATTGATAAATAAAACAAATAAAATAAACAAAAATAATAATTAAAAAGTAAAAATAAATAAAATTCTCAGAATATTGGACACTAATAAATAGTCAAACATAATTTCAGTATACATTCTAGGGACAATATAAGTCATTAGAAATTATCAATCCCTCTGCCTTCTTTCATTATTATAAACAATTGAGACATGTTTACTTAAAATCTTTTTTATAGCAATCACTTTAATTTTTTATAAACTTTTCTTTTTACCCTAAATGTAATGTTTTCCTCCTTTTTTTGAATATCAGAATTTGATAAAAATACCTTTTGTTTATTTTTATCTCTGAACTTGCTGTTACATTTCTAGATTTTCTCAGTCTTCCAAAATTTTGATTATGTGAAGCAAACTAGTCAGTTTTTCTTGCAAATGTAAGTTTGCCTTGTTTTGAACAAAGGAACTGTACAGTTACTGGTATTCATTCTTCTGCAGTATCCATATGAAAACTTACTAAATAAGTTTTATAGTTTGGGATGAAAAAGGAAACTTCTTATTAACAAACTATAAAAACAAAATAGAAAACCTAATATGTCAGTCTTATTTTAGAAGCTAAAGTCATGTAATGACTTCTTTTGGGAAATGCATCCTTTTTTATAGGCCACTGCCTTCTACTACTGAGTATTTTAGTTGAAGTTTCTTTGAAGTGGCTTGTTTTTAAGATAAGTGGTTTAGATGGATGGGAAAAATTGTAATGATATTTAGGTTTGATAGGACTGGCTATTATTACAGAAAAAACATATCCCCAATTACTTTTTGGTCAAAATTGTAGTAAATAGTATTTTTCTTTAAAAAAAATTTGTTCTAATAAACTCTAAAAGATTCTCTATCCCTTGTAATCTCTCTCCCTTGTTTCTGAATTTTGAAATAGAATTTAATCATACTGACTCACACTGAAATTGGATTTATAGGATGTTGTTTGAAGCTGTTAGGGTGATGCGTATTTTTCATTTTCTTATGCTGAAGAATGCCTGAATATACCAATGTAATAGCCATTTTTTTTAACAAGCCCCACCCTCCTGTGATTAACTGACCTTTTGCTATTCCTGCATGACCTTTCCTTTTTTGAGATTTTAAAATCAAATTTCTTTGGTTTGTAAGTACTAAAAACCGCATTCAAACTAAAAGGGAAGAGGGAATTAATGTTAATGGCAAGGATACTGGGGATTTCACAGTACCTAAATATAGAAGTACAGCCAAGCTTCATGAGTAGGCGGGAAACCAAGAACTGGAAACTCATCAGTAACACAGGCAGTTAGTTATTTTCTCACCACCTTGGGGCAGCATGGTCTCCCTGCTTCTCCCTGTTTGCCCACTTCATTTTTCTCTCTCTACATGTTGTCTTTTACCACTGTGCATGGCTGAACAAGTTCTCTAACTATTAAATTCATATTTTACTCATGGTTCTGTGATCACATTTGTACCCCTGGGAGAAAATGTCTGGTCTCATCAGCTATGGTAGATGAAATTAAGGTCTTATAGAACATTTCAGGCCCCATTTTTATGGTAGGGGAGTGGAGGCAGGGCATACAACTCTTAGAAGGAGAGGTATATAGCCAAATACATATCCTAAAAAGTGGTGATTCCAAAGGAATACTTGAATAATACAAAATAAAATTAAGGTGTATTTTTTTAAATAAAAAAGAGACCACTCATTAGCTTTTATATAGTAGTAAAGAACTTCAATTATGTCATCCTTGATCCATAGGTGATTATTGTGAGAGTTGTAAAAATATCTTCTCTTTTCAAAAAAACCCACAATTCTGCATACAGAATTTGAAGTTTGAGCCATGCTGTTTTATGAACACAAATAACTTTTATGTTTAATATGATTATTAATACATCATGAACTTTTTTATTCAGAAAGCATTTACTGACTGCTGTCATTTACTATGCTAGGAATTGTGTGCTAAAACAGGTATTTACAGAGATGGAAATGTAACATTGCCCACTTTCAAAGAATTCCTAATCTAGTTTCAAAGAGTATACATTCACAGAAACAAGTATAGTATTGGTGTTATAATCATAATATAAATATGTATAGGATACTCTTAAAGCATAAGAAGAGAATGACATTCTGTCCTGGGGAAAGAGGTTAGGGAAGGCTTCAAAGAGCAGGTCTCAAATATTGCATTAGAGTGGCCATTTGAACAGGGACATTGTCACAGAACTGAATTTGCAAACGTGGTATGAAGTTTTCTATGACTGAAGTAAATTTTTACACCATTTAATTTAATGAAACTGAAATGAAAACGTAATTTTTCATAACTGTCCTTCACATGATAACACTACTTTTTTCAAATATGGGTTATAGATTTTAGCTTACTAAAATAATTTTGTTCTATAACTTTTTAAAAAATGTATTTTTTTAATTGATTTTTAGAGAAAAAGGGAGAGGGATAGAGAAATAGAAACATCCATGAGAGAGAAACATCATCGATTGACCGCCTCCTGCATGCCCCCTACTGGGGATTGAGCCTGCAACCTGGGCATGTGCC
This sequence comes from Lasiurus cinereus, assembly GCA_011751065.1. NCBI lineage: Eukaryota > Metazoa > Chordata > Mammalia > Chiroptera > Vespertilionidae > Lasiurus > Lasiurus cinereus. The sequence continues at coordinate 36,160,097 of JAAGEH010000076.1, forward strand.
ATGACCAAGAATCAAACCAGTGACTCTTAGTTCATGGGTCTACACTCAACCACTGAGCAACATATAACTTTGATGTCACTTTTAAGAATGAGATGTCACTGATCAGTTCCTTTTAGTTTCCTTTATCAAGTTTTTCAAATAGTGTTTGGTTGGTTGTTAGTTTACTTTTATGATGATTTTTCCTATTCAAGCATAGAGCTTATAACAGTTACAGTCTTGGCCAGGTAGCCCTGATATACCAAGGTTGTAGGTTTGATCCCCAGTCAGAGCCCTTACAGGAAGCAACCATTGAAGGTATAAATAAGTGGAACAAATCTCTCTCTCTTTCAAATCAGTAAAAAAACACATATGAAGATCCAAATTTTTATAAAAGTAAGCAATGAAAACCATACATAGTGTAAACCTAATGTAATAACAGATAAAAAAATGATCTATGTCAATACTGAAATATTTCAATTTTAAATGAAAGAACATGTAATATTTACATCAGTTTTTTTCCTCCTGTAGAATGGTATCTTCCTTTAAGCAAAATTAGTGAAATTGGCAGAATGCTTTGTGCTTCACCACTCTCAGTTGATTAACACCTTCTCTTTTCAATTCCTTTATTCACTCAGTCATGATTCCTACACCACCCTTATTACAAATAACCAACCAACCAAATGAAAAAAACTCCCCCAAACCCAGAACTCCATAGTTGACTATTTTTGAGAAATGAATGAGGTAGGTGAGGAAAGAGAAAAGGGAGGCAGTTTTGCAGCTGCAGCAGTGGTAGTGGTAGGTGGCTATGTTTCAAGCATGAGGTTCATTTTCATATAGCAAGATCAGAAATACCATCATTGTCAACAAATTGTGATTGTTTTCTCATCTCCTTCAAATCTATTATTCTGCTTTTTATCCTTCAAATATGCTTTTGATATACTGTGTAGGAAAGAGGAAATGAGCATAACAAAGAAAAGGTTATAGTCCTTTTACTTATTGCTCCTTTTGTTTGGAATGCCCTTTCAATTCTCTTTTATTATTCTACTCATATTTCAAGATTTAGACAATATCTTTTTTTTTCTAACTTCTTAAGCCTAAACTATGTGTCTTTGTAATTTCTGTGACCACTCACATTATATAGACTTATCATTTGTTCTATCGTCTTGTTTACTTGTCTGCATTCTCTATTATACTCCTATAAGGCAAGGCTATATCTTATTTGTCATTGTGTTTCCAGTGCCTAGAACAGCACCTGACATATGGTAGGGTTACCATTTCAGGATTCTTGGATGCAAACAACAGAAATCAACTCTGGTTAACTGAAGCAAAAGAAAATAATTTTGTTGGAAGGATATTAGTTAGCTTACAGAAATTATTGGAAGATTGGAGAACCAGACTCTGAGAACAAATAGCAAACAAACCAACCAGCCATCCTCAGTGCTAGACCATGGCCAAAGATATGCCATGGAAACATCCTTTTTCTATTGAAGGCACCATTGCTCTTCTGTAGGACATTGGATGCCATTGCTGGAACACTGCCATGGGTGCTATATGTCACTGTTCTAAAATGAATTTTAAACTATCTTGTAGGAAGGGAATTCAGATGTTAGTATTTTTTTTTAATCTTTATTACTCAGATTATTATATTTGTTTCTCTTTTTTCCCCTCCATAGTTCCCCTCCACCCGGCTCCCACCCTTCCCTCAACCCTTACCTCCCTCCTGTTGACCTCCTCCATAGGTGTATGATTTTTGTCCGTCTCTCCTTATACACCCCTCCCCCCTTTCCCCCTGAGAATTATCAGTCCACTCCCTTTCTGTGCTCCCGATTCTATTCACCAGTTTATTCTGTTGATCAAATCTTCAATTCCCTTAATTTTCAGATTCACTTGTTGATAGATACGTATTTGTTGTTCATAATTTTTTATCTTTTACCTTTTTCTTCTTCCTCTTCTAAAAGAGTACCTTTCAGCATTTCATATAATACTGGTTTGGATTTGATGAACTCCTTTAGCTTTTTCTTATCTGTGAAGCTCTTTATCTGCCCTTCAATTCTGAATGATAGCTTTGCTGGATAGAGTATTCTTGGTTGTAGGTTCTTGCTATTCATCACGTTGAAAATTTCTTGCCACTCCCGTCTGGCCTGCATTGTATCTGTTGAGAAATCAGCTGACAGTCATATGGGTGCTCCCTTGTAGGTAATGAACTGTTTTTCTCTTGCTGCTTTTAATATTCTCTCTTTGTCTTTTGCTCTTGGTATTTTAATTATGATGTGTCTTGGTGTAGTCCTCTTTGGATTCCTTTTATATGGGGTTCTGTGTGCTTCCTGGACTTGTAAGTCTATTTCTTTTACCAGATGTGGGAAGTTTTCAGTCATTATTTCTTTAAGTAGGTTTTCAATATCTTGCTCTCTCACTTCTTCTGGCACCCCCATAATTCTGATGTTGGTATGCTTGAAGCTGTCCCAGAGGCTCCTTACATTATCTTCACATTTTTGTATTCTTTTCTCTTCTTGCTTTTCCAGTTGAGTGTTTTCGGTTTCTTTATATTTCAAATTTTTGACTTGATTCTTGCCTTCTTCTAGTCTGCTGTTAGGTTTCTGTACAATATTTTTTTACTTCAGTCAGTGTATGTTTAATTTTTAGTTGGATCTTTTGCATCTCTAGTTGGTTCTTTTTCATCTCCTCTTGGGTCTTGCTAAATTTATCCATCTTTTCTAGGAGATTCTTGAAAAACCTTATAAGCATGGTTTTGAACTCTATATCCAGTCGTTTGTTTTCTTCCATTTCTTTTGTTTGTGATCCCTTCCCTTGTCTCGGCATTTTCACTATGCCGGGAGAACTTCTGTGTTGGATTCAGCCTTATGATATCAGACTTGCAAAACTGCAGAAGCCTCTCTATTGAGCTTGGGATTGGTGGAGTCTCAGGGCTTAATGGACCACCTTGCCTTCGAGTTGGCCCTGCCCTCCACGGCCCCAGAGTCTCACGTGACTGGGTAATCGCTGGAGCGGTCCCTGTGCACGTGCACGTTCTTGCAATGCTTCTAGACTGCTGCCTTTCCAGCTCCCATGTGCTCCGGGAACATATGAGTCTGGGTCCCCAGGGTTTCACCCGAAACTGGGGTTTAGTGAAGTTAGAAGTGGTGCAGTTGGGAGGGTCTGTCTCCCACCCACTCGTGAAGGCCAGCGGCACAATCAGAAGCCGGTCCTCTGCGCGCAGTGCTGTGCGCATCACCAGACTTATCTTTTGTGACTCCCCTAAATTTCCATGCACTTCTCCCTTTTCACAGTCCAAACTCCCCCCGTATGAGTTTCGGCTGGATCTGGGGTTTAGTGTTATAGGATAAGGGATTCAATGCCGTTGAGAGTCTTGTCTCCCTCCCGCCAGAGAAAGCCAGCCAGGTTCTCCGGCACCCACTCTCTTCATGCGCGAGTCTCCGTACTTCAGCTTTTTGCAGCTCCTCTGGGTCTCTGTGAGCCCCTCTCTTTCCTTCTAGTTGTAGAATTTTCACTCAGCCAGCTTTCCTGTGGTTCTGTCTTTTAGTTGTATTTTTGAAATTGTTGTGCGAGGCAGCAGTGTAGGTGTTTACCTATGCCGCCATCTTGGGTTCGATCCAGATGTTAGTATTTTTAAAAAAGATGTACTTTTTAAAAAACTTTTGATAAATAATTATTAGATGAATGAATGAATGAGAAAATCAGAGTCATAATTTCTGTCTTTCTTTACATTGTCAAGTATTGAAGTGAATATGGTGCACTTCTATAATCTAAAATAAAATCAATTCCAAAATAAGCAAAAGATAAGCAAAATCAGCAAAATTAAGATTTTTAAAATGATACCTCACTATTAAGTTTAAGAAAATTATTTGAATTAAATTTAAACTTTTGGAGCTCCCTTTTTTGCAGTACCCTAAGTATAGGCTTATTTGATTATCTGATATTCTAACACTGGATATAGCCAGGATTTGAACTTGGCCTAACTGATTCTAGAGCACTTCACTTCTTTTTTTTATTTTTTAAATATATTTTATTGATTTTTTACAGAGAGGAAGGAAGAGGAATAGAGAGTTAGAAACATCGATGAGAGAGAGACATCCATCAGCTGTCTCCTGCACGCCTCCCACTGGAGATGTGCCCACAACCAAGATACATGCCCTTGACCCGAATCAAACCTGGGATCCTTCAGACTGCAGACCAAACGCTCTATCCACTGAGCCAAACCCGTTTTTGCCAGAGCACTTAACTTCTATTTTTGTAGTCTTTATATAGTTGTATTCAATACTGACTTAATTTAAATAAAAACAGTAAGCTAATATTTTAGAGACCTCAGTCAGAGGAATATTTTTTGCTTGAAAAAAAATTTTTTTTATTTCTAAACCATCTTACCCATCAAATATAAGGTTGTATTAAAACCACTTTGAAACACTGGCATTATGTACCAGACAATATATAGGACATATACTGTATATCCTAGCAGTTTTTTTTGTAGGTATTTTAAAAAAATGTATATACTAGTGCAGTGGTCAGCAAACTGCGGCTTGTGAGCTGCGGTTTGCTGCTCTGTTGACTAATGAGTTTGCTGATCACTGCACTAGTAGATCATGATATCATAATACTTTATACATGACTTTGACATTGGAAACAAACCAAATTCTATTAACAATAGAGTGGGTAAACAAAATTTAATATATTTTTCAAAATGAAAAACTATACAGAAATGAAAATGAATAAATTGCTATGCATATGAGTATAACTAAATCTCAGAAACATTGTAGAATGAAAAAAAGCTAAACAAAAAGACTATATATGAATCCTTCTATGTTCTGTGTATATAAAGTTCAGAAATAGACAAAATTAATCTAATGTTAGAAGTCAAGATAGTGTTCTTTTGGAGAAGGTTGGAGGGGGGTTGTGGACTTCCTGTTACTGGTAATGTTCTATTTGTTCACTTGGAAGGCTTTTTATAATGGACTAGAGGCCCGGTGCATGAAATTCGTGCATGGGTGGGGAGTATCCCTCAGCCCAGCCTGCACCCTCTCCAATCTGAGACATCCCTCTCACAATCCAAGACTGCTGGCTCCCAACTGCTCGCTTGCCTGCCTTCCTGACTGCCCCTGACTGCTTCTACCTGTCAGCCTGATCACCCCCTAACTACTCCCCTGCCAGCCTAATTGATGGGTAACTACTCCCCTGCCAGCCTGTTTGCCCCTCACTGCCCTCCCCTGCAGGCCTGGTCACCCCAACTGCCCTTCCCTGCAGGCCCAGTCACCCCCAACTTCCCTCCTCTGCCAGCCTGGTCACCCCTAACTGCCATCCCCTGCAGGCCTGGTCCTTCCCAACAGCCCTCCCCTGCTGGCTGGTGGTGGCCATCTTGTGTCCACATGGAGGCAGGATTTTTGACCACATGGGGGAAGCCATCTTGTGTGTTGAAGTGATAGTCAATCTGCATATTACTCTCTTATTAGATAGGATAGAGACCTGGTACATGGGAGGAGGCCAGCTGGTTTGCCCTGAAGGGTGTCCTGGGTAGGGGTTCCCTTGTGGCATGGTGAGGGGCCTGTGGAGATTTGCAGGCCAGCTATAGCCCCCAGTGACCCAAGCAGAGGCTCTGGTATCTGGGATTTATTTATCTTCTACAATTGAAACTTTGTAGCCTGGAGCGGAGCTAAGCCTCCTGCTAGCTCCCTAGTGGTGGCCATTTCTGTTGAGATTTATTTATCTTCTATAACTGAAACTTTGTAGCCTTGAGTGGAGGCCTGGGCCTGCCAGGGAATGTGGAAAGCTTGGCTTCCTCCATTGCCAGGGAAACTTAAGGCTCCCTCCTGCCTGCTCTGTGGTCAAAGCCATCTTGGTTGGGGTTAATTTGCATACTTGCTCCTGATTGGCTGGTGGGCGTGGCTTATGGGCATGGCTTGTTGCATGGTTTAATTTGCATGTTACTCTTTTATTAGATAGGATGGTGTATTCACTTAATGCAAATTCCTAGAGTTCACTTTTCTCTATATTATACCTTGATTAAAAAGTAAAAAAATAAAATAAAATAATCAGACTTGTATATGGATTACACAGCTTGGGGATCATGTCTCAGCAAAATTCCTAAAGTTTTATGTAAATTTTTATCTGAATATCTGTATGAGTATTTTAAGGGAGAGACAATCCATAGCACAGATCAGATTCTCAAAGCAGGGGCGGGGAAGAGAGAGGAGGTCCATGACCCAAAAAAGGTTAAGAACCACATCGTCAAGGCCTATATATTCAGAAAAATTATTGTTTAAAATTTTTTTTTTATGAAAAGCTTGTTTTTATAATGTGATATTTCCTTGCCTGTGTAATCAGACTGACTATGTTTTGGGTACCATCTATCCATTTTCTTAAGGTTTTTGCTTTTATAGTCATCCTCTTTTTCTCCTTCATCCCCATTTTCTTTCTCTGATGAATGTAAATTCCTTGTTTTAAAAGTCCTCTGTTGATACCATGTCTTCTAAAAACCATTCCATTTCCCTCCCCTTCTTCACAAAATTACTACCTTTCTTACCTTATATTCTCTCCTCAGCTCATTTCAGTTAGGCTTTCTTTTCTTTACTGAAATAGGTTTTCTTAGAGTCATAGTGATTTGAGTTTTGCTAGAACCAGTGATTAAACATTTCTCTTTGGAAGTAAGTTGAGTGAGAGCACTTCAGGCATAGAGAATCGATTTAATCATATTTCTTATTTCATGGTACATTTTCATCATTGGCCTGTATGGGGCCCTGCTTTAATTTTATTTTACCCTTCTTTATTCTCCATTCTCACTCCCATTTCCTTTATCCAGTAGGTATATACTTAATGTGTTTAGCATATCATCATGAATATATATTTGAAAACTATAGGGCTGTTTTGAATGTGTTTTTAATTTATATAAGTGATATTTTGCTGTAGATTCTTTTGTTTCCAACTTATTAAAAACTAAATAAAAAAATTATATATATTGTCCTAGCTGGTTTGGCTCAGTGGATAGAGTGTTGACCTGCAGACTAAAGGGTCCCAGTTCTATTCTGGTCAAGGGCATGTACCTCGGCAGACCCTGGTTGGGGCTCGTGCAGGAGGCAACCAATTGATGTCATGTGCCTCTTTCACATCGATGTTTCTCCTGTCTCTCCCCCTCCATTTCTCTCTCTCTAAAAATCAGTGGAAAAATATTCTCAGATGAGGATTAACTAAAAACAATTATATATGTTGCCGTTTACATCTCTTTCATTGTTTCTGACTGTTTCATGATATTCAAATCATTGTATCTGCCATATTAAAAATTATATCTTTACTTATGGACACTTGAGTTTGTTTACTCATTCATTCAACATATATTGGCCACATACTATTTCCAGGCACTGTTGTAGGTATTGGCAATAACTAGAACAGAAAAATACCTACCCTCATTGAATTTCCAATCTTGTGGAGAGATAATAAATAAAACAAATAAGAGGAACATGTAATATGTTAGTGAAAAGTAATAAGGTGAGAACATTAAAACAAGGAAAGAGAGAATATGAGTGTTGGGTGTGGGAAGTGGTTAAAATTTTAAATAGAGGAGTCATGTAAAGCCTCACTGAGAAGGTAACTTTTTGGAAAGAAGGACCTGAAGATGTAGCTGGCTGGGCTGGCATAAGGCAATAAGGCAAGGCTGTTTCAGGGAGACAAAGCAGAAACTATAAAGGGCCCTGAGATTGGAATATGCCTACTTTGTTCAAGGTTCAATAAGAAGGCATGTTACCTCCAAGAGTGCTTTCTAAGAGTTCCTTTAGTTTGCTAAAATTTGTCTATTATTATTATTATTATTATTATTATTATTATTATTATTATTTGGAGTGGAAAATAGATTTTATTTATTTATTTTCATTAATAAATTTTTATTGTTCAGATTATTACAATTGTTCCTCTTTTTTCCCTCCATAGCTCCCCTCCACCTGGTTCCTACCCCACCTTCTACCCCACCCCCCACTGTCCTCATCCATAGGTGTACGATTTTCATCCAGTCTCTTCCCGCACCCCTAGAATTGTCAGTCCACTCCCTTTCTATGCCCCTGGTTCTATTATATTCACCAGTTTATTCTGTTCATCAGATTTTTTTATTCACTTGATTTTTAGACTCACTTCTTGATATGTATTTGTTGTTTATAGTTTTTATCTTTACCTTTTTCTTCTTCTTTCTCTTCTTAAACAATACCTTTCAACATTTCGTATAATACTGGTTTGGTGTTGATGAACTCCTTTAGCTTTTTCTTATCTGTGAAACTCTTTATCTGCCCTTCAATTCTGAATGAGAACTTTGCTGGATAGAGTATTCTTGGTTGTAGGTTCTTGCTATTCATCACTTTCAATATTTCTTGCCGTTCCTGTTTGGCCTGCATAGTTTCTGTTGAGAAATCAGCTGACAATCGTATGGGTGCTCCCTTATAGGTAACTAATTGTTTTTCTCTTGCTGCCTTTAATATTCTCTCTTTGTCTTTTGCTCTTGGCTTTTAATTATGATGTGTCGTGGTGTGGTCCTCTTTGGATTCCTTTAGTTTGGCGTTCTGTGCTCTTCCTGGATGTGTAAGTCTATTTCTTTCACCAGGTGGGGGAAGTTTTCGGTCATTATTTATTTTTATTATTAATGTATTACATGTTACATATCTTTCCATTGCCTCCCTCACCCCACTCCCATGCATGCCCTTACCCTTCAGTGTCTTGCTTCCATTGGTTATGCTCATATGCATATATACAAGTCCTTCAGTTGATCTCTTATCTACCCCACCTCTCCCTAACCTTCCCAATGTAATTTGACAGTCTGTTGATGCTTTATTGCCTCTCTATCTATCTTTTTGTTCATCAGTTTATAATGTTCTTTATTATCCATAAATGAGTGAGATCATGTGGAATTTTTCTTTCATTGACTGGCTTATTTCACTTAGCTTAATGCCCTACAGTTCCATCCAGGTTGCTGCAAATGGTAAGAATTCCTTCTTTTTTATGGCAGCATAGTATTCCATTGTGTAGATGTACCATAGTTTTCTGATCCACTCATCTGCTGATGGGCACCTAGGCTGTTTCCAGATCTTAGCTATTGTAAATTGTGCTGCTATGAACATATCCTTTCTGATTGGTGTTTCTAGTTTCATAGGATATATTTTTAGGAGTGAGATTATTGGGTCAAATGGGAGTTCCATTTTTAGTTTTTTGAGGAAACTCCATACTGTTCTCCACAGTGGCTGCACCAGTCTGCATTCCCACCACTAGTGCACCAAAGTTCCTTTTTCTCCACATCCTCGCCAATACTTGTTGTTTGTTGATTTCTTGATGATAGCCATTCTGACAGATGTGAGGTGGTATCGCATTGTCGTTTTGATTTGCATCTTTCAGATAATTAGTGACTTTGAGCATGTTTTCATGTGTCTCTTGGCCTTCCTTCTGTCTTCTTTCAAAAAGATTCTATTTAGTTCCGTTGCCTTTTTTTTTTTTAATTGGATCATTTATCTTCCTTTTTAAGTTGTATAAGTTGTCTATAGATGTTGGAGATTAAACTTTTATCAGTGATAATATTTGCAAATATGTTCTCCCATACAATGGGCTTTCTTGTTGTTTTGTTGATGGTTTCTTTTGCTGTGTAAAAGCTGTTTATTTTTAGGTAGTCCCATTTGTTTATTTTCTCTCTATCTTCCATTGCCCTAGGAGCAGTATCAGTGAAGAAGTTCTTTCAGCAAATGTCTGAGATTGTGCTGCCTGTGGATTCCTCTAGTATTTTTATGGTTTTCCGTCTTATGTTTAAGTCCTGTATCATTTTGAGTTTATTTTTGTGGTATAAGTTGGTGGTCTAGTTTCATTTTTTTGCATATATCTGTCCAATTTTCCTAGCACCATTTATTGAAGAGACTGTCTTAACTCCATTGTATGTTCATGCCTCCTTTGTCAAATGTTAATTGAGCATAGTGTTTTGGGTTAATAGCTGGATTCTCTGTTCTATTCCATTGGTTTATATGTCTGTTCTTGTGCCAGTATCAGGCTGTTTTGAGAACAGTGGCTTTGTAATACAGCTTGAAATCTGGTATTGAGATCCTACCTACTTTATTCTTCTTTCTCAGGATTGCTGTGGCTATTTTTTGTTCCAGATGAATCTTTGGAGAGTTCTTTCTAGGTCTGTGAAATACACCGTTGGTATTTTAATGGAGAGTGCATTGAATCCATAGATTGCTTTGGGTAGTATGGACATTAAATAATGTTGATTCTCCCAATCCATTAGTGTGGTATGTTCTTTCATCTGTTTATGTCTTCCTCTATCTCTTTTTTCAGTGTCCTATAGTTTTCCTTATATAAGTTTTTTACGTCCTAGTTAAGTTTATTCCTAGGTATCTTAATTTTTTTGGTATGATTGTAAATGGGATTGCTTTTTTAGTCTCTCTTTCTGTAAGTTCACTGTTAGTGTATAGAAATGCCATAGATTTCTTGGTATTATTTTTGTGTCCTGCTACATTGCCGAATTCATTTATTAAGTCTATTAGTTTTTGATAGAGTCTTTCGTGTTTTTTTATGTACAATATCATGTCATCTGCAAAAAAGGACAGTTTTACTCTTCTTTTCCAATTTGGATGCCTTTTATTCCTTCTTCTTGTCTAATTGCAATGGATAATACTTCCATTACTATGTTGAACATTCCTGTCTTGTTCCTGTTCTTAGGGGAACTGGTTTTAGTTTTTGCCCATTGAGTATGATGTTAGCTGTGGGTTTATCATATATGGCTTTTATGATGTTGAGGTATGATTCTTCTGTTCCCACCTTGTTGAGGGTTTTTATCAAGAAAGGGTGTTGGATTTTGTGAAATGCTTTTTCTGCATCAATTGATATGACTATGTGATTTTTATCTCTCAATTTGTTTTTGTGATGTGTCACATTTATTGATTTACGGATATTGTATATACACAGATGCCAAAATTCTCAACAAAATTCTAGCAAATAAGGTCCAGCAGTACATCAGAAAGATCATACACCATGACCAAGTAGGATTTATCCCAGGAATGCCAGGATACAATATTCGCAAATCGGTCATTATTTCTTCAAATAGGTTTTCAGTATCTTGCTCTCTCGCTTCTTCTGGCACCCCCATAATTCAGATATTGGTACACTTGAAGTTGTCCTAGAGGCTCATTACACTATCTTAAGATTTTTAGTTTTTTTTTTAATTTATTCTTTTCTGGTTGAGTGTTTTTTGCTTCTTTGTATTTCAAATCTTTGACTTGATTCTTGTGCTCTTCTAGTCTGCTGTTAGGTCTCTGTATAATATTTTTTCATTTCAGTCAGTGTATGTTTAATTTGTAGTTGGTCCTTTTTCATATCCTTGAGGGTCTCACTAAATTTATGGGCCTTTTCTAGAAAATTCTTGAAAAACCGATAACCATGGTTTTGAACTCTATATCCAATCATTTGCTTTCCTCCATTTCTTTCATTTGTGGTCTGTTCCTTTGTCTCCACATTTTTGCTGCATCCCTGAAGGGTAGAGTGGCTTTGTGTGCTAAGTGTCCTATAGGGCCCAGTGGCTCAGCCTCCCCAGTTACCTGAGGTGAACACTCTTGGTGCTCCCCTTTGTGGGCTATGTGCACAGCCTTTTTGTAGTTAAGTCTTGATTGTTGTTGGTATCACTGGTTGATCTCACCCTCCCCTGCCTTCCCTCTGAGGTTCAACAGTCTGTTCATGCTTTTATGACTCTGGTTCTATTTTCGATCATCAGTTTATTTGGTTCATTAGATTCCACATATGAGTGAGATCATATCTTTCTCTGACTGGTTTATTTTGCTCTGCATAATGCTCTCCAGGTCAATCCATGCCGTTGCAAATGGTAAGAGTTCTTTTTTTTTTATTTCTGTGTAGTATTCCATGGTGTAAATGTACCATAGTTTTTTTATCCACTCATCTGTTGATGGGCTGTTTCCAAGTCTTAGCTATTATAAATTGTGCTGCTATGAACATAGGGGTGCATATATTCTTTCTGACGAGTCTTTCAGATTTCTTAGGATATATTCCTAGAAGTGGGATGACTGAGTCAAATGGTTATTTCATATTTAATTTTTTAAAGAAACTCCATACTTTTTTCCATAATGCTGCGCCAGTCGGCATTCCCATCAGCAATATAGTAGGGTTCCCTTTTCTCCACAACCTCACCAACACTTGTCGTTGTTTGATTTTTTTATGATAGTCTTTCTGACAGGTATGAGGTGATGTCTCATTGTCATTTTGATTTATATCTCTGATGATTAGTGACTTTGAGCATTTTTTCATCTATGTCTTGGCTTTCTGTATCTCCACTTTGCAGAAGTGTCTATTTAGATCCTTTGGCCATTTTTTAATTGGGTTGTTTGTCTTCCTTTTGTTAAGTTGTATGAGTTTTGTTAAGTTGTATGAGTTACCTATATATTTTGGATATTAACCCCTTATCAAATGTATCGTTGGCAAATATGTTCTCCCATGTAGTGGGTTCTCTTGTTATTTTGATAATGATGTCTTTTGCCATGCAGAAGCTTTTTATTTTCATGTAGTCCATTTGTTTATTTTCTCCTTAATTTCCATTGTCCTAGGAGATTTATCAGTAAACATACTGCTTCGAGAGAAGTCTGAGATTTTGATGCTTGTGGTTTCTTCTAGGACTTTTATGATTTCATGTCTTACATTTAAGTCTTTTATCCGTTTTGAGTTTATTCTTGTGTATGGTGTAAGTTAGTGTATTTTCATACACTTCTTTATGCCTTCTTTTTATAAATTTTTTCTTTATTGATTAAGTTATTACATATGTGTTCTTATCCTTTCCCTCATTTCCCTTTCACACCCCCCCCCCCCACTCATGCCCTCATCCCCTGGTGTCTGTGTTTGTTGGTTAGGCTTATGCATCTTTATGCCTTCTTAACATCTCATTCTGATAATCTCTCATTGATTTTATTTTTAATGGCATTCATTTTGTTATTTATTAACCTGTTTGATTTAAAATTTTTCAGTTATTTTTAACATTCGTTGTCTCTAGTTGGTTCTTCATGATTACTTATTTTTCTAGTGTTCTACTTAGTCTTCTGAGAATGTTTGTTATGCTTAGGTAAGAAATGTGTTCTATTTGCTCTGGGATAGGTTGTTCTGTTCTTAGACTGTTTATTAGTTTTTTTCCTACCTCTCCTTTGTACTTCTGCAGTTTTTATTTTTTTCTTTCCTGGAGCCCATATTCCCTTGAGAATATCAATTATCTTGATGGGTAGATAATATAGGCAAAAATCCCAGATTCACATTTATGGCCTTTCTGGTGAATTTTTAGAGTTCAAGTGTATGTGTGGCAGAGAAGTGTGTTTAAGTCTAAAGATGGAGATTTGCCAAAGAAATAGTTCTGTTTGGCTATTAGATATACAGATAGTGTTACTAGGTAGGCCTTTTGGATCTCACTAGAGAGTCATGATTGGTGATAAAAATTTGAAAGTGAGCAGTAGTTAGTGGGATTAATATATTTTCTTGGGACTATGAAGAAAGGGAAGATCCTGGAGGTTGGTTTGAATGCTAAAAGTAGGTTGAGAGCAATTAAAGAATAGAAGTTATGCATTGTCTAGGCCTGGTCCTGGCCATCAGAAGGTTTAGAAAGAGCAATGTGTCATCTAGCTTCACGAAACTAATCTAATCCTTGTCAATTCTGGTTCATTGTTTTAGGCTTCAATGGAATAGTCTACTGGTATAGTAGCAAAAGATCTGAAATAAGGAGTTTTAGGCCCTGCTCTTCTGCAGATGTATCATGCTATTTTGTGCAAGTCAAATTTGCCTTTCTATACTTGAATTTACTCAGCAACAAAATGATGAGATTGAACCAAATATTTTTAAAAATGTGTTTTTATCGATTTTTAGAAAGAGAGAGGAAGAGAGAGAGGAAGATTGATACAAGAAACATTAATTGGTTGCCTCCCACATGACCCTCCACCTCCCCAAGATTGAGTCCACACCCCTCTGGTACATGGGATGATGCTCAACCAAATGAGCCACATCAGCTGAGCTCAAAGTTTATTTTTAAAAATTATTTGCAAGGCTAGCAATCTTTCCAAGCATGTTAATATTTGGATTTCTTGTGTTTGTAGTTTTTGTTCATCTAGTAAGTCCTACAAGTAAAAAAATTTATCAGTAATTATTAACTGAAACAATAACTTTCAAATTTGTTTTCAATTATTAATCAATTCTCAAAGTCTTTTTCAGTTGCTTATTAGCAAGTAAATTTGTTATATGTTACAGTTCATGGGCAAAAGTGAAAAGGGTTTTTTTAAAAGGCTTAAAGTACCTTTAAATAGGTGATGAGATTAAGAAATTAAAATATTAAGCATTAATCAAATAACACAGTACTACACTATAAATCTTGTATATCTACTTTTCAAGAAAGGTGATATTTTTAATCAGTGGCTCTCATTTTTATTACATATTAGTATAACTGAATTTTAGATTACTTGTTTTATGTAAATGTTTTTCAATCATCCCAGTGAATATTATTTAAGTTCTTTGTATATGTGTCACTGTGAAATAGTGAAGAAAAAACAAATATTGTGTGTTTGAGAGGAACTTTTGGGAAGATTCCAGTGGAGGCAACAATTCATTTTAGATACCAGCTAATAAATGTTTATAAGTCAAAGAGGAAGTAAGAACTTAGTATGTATATGTGATTGGTATGCATATGGGAAATTAAGTAAAAAATAAAAAAAAAAGATAGTGAAAGAGACATTTAAAACCAGACTTCCTTTTTACTCTAAACTGGTAAACACCATATATTTGCATTTCATATGCAGTGCTGAATATGAAACGATTTTCAGTACAAGATTGGTAATTCATATTTGTTGTTGTTAGTTTATAGTGAATCTGATTAAACTGTAGAAATTGTAAATTTCATTGTTTCTTTATTTTAAAATAATGTAGTAAATAGTATTAAAAATTATCCAGATATCATTTCCTTATTTCCATTTCATGACTTCTCACTTTTCCCATTTCTGCACTATTTTTTACTTTTATATTAAACCTCCACCCCCATCTTTTATATTCCTTTCTTACTATATTTCTTTGTTAAACTTTCTTCATTTTACTCTTTTGTCTTATTTTTGATCAACCATTCTTTTTCTTTTTTTAATTAAATCTTTATTATTCACATTATTACATTTGTTTCTCTTTTTTCCCCTCCATAGCTTCCCTCCACCCAACTCCTACCCTTCCCTCTGCCCTTACCTCCCTCCCATTGACCTCATCCACAGGTGTATGATTTTTGTCCAGTCTCTCTCTATTCTTGGCCTTTTGGATAAGATCAAGGGTAGAAACATCAATATCAATGAGAGAGAAACACCAACCAGCTTCCTCCTGCATGCCCCTCACTGGGGACTGTGCCTGCAATCTGGGCATGTACTCTGGCTGGGGATCAAATCTGTGCCCTCTAGATTCCTGGTCGACACTCAACCACTGAGCCACCCCAGCCAGGCTCTTTTCTTCCATTCTTCAATTGAAGTATTACATAGTAGAACTCCAAATCAAATGAGAGTTAAATTAAAAATTAATGTATTTCATCTTAGGCAAGATGTTTAAATTATATACCTCAATTTCTTTCGTCATAAAAAAAATTGAAACTAAATCTCCATGTACCCTTCTAGCTCTAAAATCCTATGATTCTTTGGTGTTTTGACTTTCCCATATTTTTCTACTTGTGCTGGCCTTATTTGTTTAGTAAATATATACATACATACTATGTGTTGTTGTTTTTTTAATATATTTTATTGATTTTTAACAGAAAGGAAGGAAGAGGGATAGAAAGTCAGAAACATCGATGAGAGAGAGACATCGATCAGCTGCCTCCTGCACGCCCCCTACTGGAGTTGTGCCTGCAAGCAAGGTACATGCCCCCAACCGAAATCAAACCTGGGACCTTTCAGTCCTCAGGCCGACACTCTATCCACTGAGCCAAACCGGTCTCGGCTCTACTATATGTTTTTAACTGCTGTAATTTATGTGACAGAATCAAAAGAAACAAAAGACAGAGGTCCTGCCTTTCCATTATTGGTAGTCAGCCTGGAGAGACAAGAGGTATCTATGTGTATGTTAACAGTGTGTGTTATTTCCAATTTGTTCCTGTTTAGATCCATATTTTCAAGAGAAAACAAGCTACTGTAGTTCCAAACTAACTTCTCCATAAGGAGCAGGGTTACCCCTGAACTCAATAAAAGACTACTTTTTATGTTCTTATGCATATAGGAATCACCATTGTAGTTGTTCTGTAGCATTATTTTATGTTGTTCACTTGATCTAGTCTAAAATTTGGCCATACTAGAAAAGTTTATTTCAGAACTAAGGAGATTGATCTTCATTGTAATTTAGTAGATGATCATTCTCTGTCCTTCTTATCTTTTATGTGTATACATATGTCTGTGCATTTATATGTTTGTATAATCATGTTCAAACATGATATTCTAGATGTCTGAGTAAATGTGACTAACCAGTCTTTCCTCACTACATATATTTTTTTCTTTGGTTTCTGTACCTATTTTGTAAGGGTGCATTGCTTTTGGAGACATCTTTTCCTTTGTATGCTATATATGTTCTCTAGTTAAAAAAAAAACAATAACACATACATACATACATACATACATACCACTCCACAGGGATTAGGGACAGTGATGGTAAGAGGACAAGACTTATAAAATGTCAACACTAGGGATCCCTCTGATATAACTGTTGTGTATCTCTATTTTGGTAATACATACATGAAGCTGCTTATGTAATAAAATAGTAGAGAACTACATATACAAACACACAAATGCAAGTAAAACTGGTGAAATCAAAATAAGATGGGTAAATTGCATTAATATAATATCCCACTGTGAAATAGTACTACAGTTTTATGAGATGCTACCACTGAGGAAACTGGATAAAAGGTATATCAGATCTCTATTATTCCTTTCAACTGAATGTGAATCTGTAATTATCTCAAAAGAAAAAAGGTTCAATTAAAAATAATAGCTATTTAAAAGAACCTTACTGAAATAAAATTTAGCTACAGGAAGTACATTGACATATCATTGTGAATATAAATTTAGTAAATTTGTAGGATACAAAATCAATATACAGAGATCGGTTGTGTTACTGTATACTAGTAGGAAACTCTCTGAAAGAGAAACTAAGAAAACCATCTCATTTACAATTGCATCAAAAAGAATAAAATACTTAAAAATAAATTTAACAAAGGAGGTGAAAGACCTGTACACTGAAAACTGTAAGACATTGATGAAAGAAATCAAAGAAGATACAAGTAAGTGGAAAGTCATTCTATGCTTATGGGTTGGAAAAAATCAATATTCTTAAAACGACTATACTACCCAAAGCAATATATAGATTCACTGCAGTCCCAATCAAAATTCCGGTGACATTTTACACAGAAATATAACAATTATAAAATTTGTATGGCACCACCAAAGATCACGAACAGCCAAAACAATCTTGAGAAAGAATAACAAAGCTGGAGACATTTGACACCCTGGTTTCAAACTGTATTACAAAGCTAGACTAAACAAAACAATACGCTATTGATATTTAAAACACACACACACACACACACACACACACACACACACACACACAGATGCAATGATCAATGCAACAGAATAGAGAGCCCAGAAATAAACTTATGCATATATGGTCAATTAATTTATGAAAAAAAGAGGACAATAGGGAAAGAATGGCCTCTTCAATAATAGTGTTGGGCACACTGGCCAGCCACATGCAAAAGAGTGAAATTGGAGCACTATCTTACATCGTACACAGAAATTAACTCAGTGAACTAAAGACTTAAATGGCCGAAACCAGTTTGGCTCAGTGGATAGAGCATCGGCCTGGAGACTGAAAGGTCCCAGGTTCGATTCCGGTCAAGGGCATGTACATTGGTTGTGGGCACATCCCCAGTAGGGGCGTGCAGGAGGTGGCTGATCGATGTCTCTCTCTCATCGATGTTCCTGGCTTTCTATCCCTTTCCCTTCCTTTCTGTGAAAAATCAATAAAAATATATTTAAAAAAAAAAGACTTGAGTGTAATATCTGAAACCATAAATGTTCTGGAAGAAAACATAGGCAGTAATAAGTTATTTGACAGGATGTCTTGGCACAGTTTTTTTTGGGGGGGTTTTACACCAAAACAAAGGCAACAAAGCAAAATAAATAAGTGGGACTGCATCAGAGTAAAAAGCTTCTGCACCGCAAAGGAAACTATCAACAAAATGAAAAGGCACCATACTGAATTGGAGAAAATATTTGCAAATTATATAACTCTCAAGGGGTTAATATGCAAAAAAATGTATTCATACGACTCAATAGCAAAAAATCCCAGAGTTAAAATGGACAGAGGACCTGAATAGACATTCTTTTAAAGAATACAGATGGACAATAGGTATCTGAAAAGGTGCTCAACATCAATGATCATCAGAGAAATGCAAATCAAAACCACAATGAGGTATCACCTCACCCCTATTAGAATGACTCTTATTAAAAATACAAGAAATAACAAGTGTGGGCAAGGATATGGAAAAAAAGCAAACCCTTGTGCACTGTTGATGGGAATATACTAGTAAATTGGTGTAGCCACTATGGAAAACAGTATGGAGACTATTGTATGATCCAGCAATTCCACTTCTGAGTATTTGTCCAAAGGAAATGAAAATACTAATTCGAAAAGATATTTGCACCCTCAAGTTCATTTGCAGCATTATTTACATTAGCCAAGATATAAAAACAATGTGTCTATTGATGGATGAATGGATAAAGAAAATGTGTGTATACTTTATATTTTGTCCCCCAAAAATGTATACACACTTTAACAGCTGATAGCTCAATTTTG
>JAAGEH010000076.1:36178958-36301524 GCA_011751065.1 Lasiurus cinereus
TCCCCCAAAAATGTATACACACTTTAACAGCTGATAGCTCAATTTTGAATAATTAAACATGCCTTTATAATTATTCAAATTGTGTGTATACATTTTTTGGGGGACACCCTGTGTGTTTGTCCCCCCACACACACATATACATACACACACACATATACATATATAAATACCACATTTTCTTTATATGTTTATATAAACATATTCAGCTATAAAAAAGAATGAAATCTTGCATTTTTGCAACAACATGGATAGAACTTGAGGACATTATGCTAAGTGAAGTAAGTGAGAGAAATCAATGATTCTCATCATCAATGTTTCTATCTTCTCTCCCTCTTCCTTTCTGAAATCAATAAAAATATGTATATATTTCTAAAAAGCCCAGCTGGCGTGGCTCAATGGAATACCATATGATTTAATTTATATGTGGAATGTAAAAAAACAACAAGTTCATGGATACAAAGAACAGATTGGTGGTTACTAGTAGGGATAAGGAGTGGAAAGAAATGAGTGAAGGGAGTCAAAGGTACAAACTTCCAGTTATGAAATAAGTCATGAGAATGTAATGTACAGCATGGTGGATCTAGTTGATAATACTGTATTGCATAAATGACAGTAACTAAGAGAGTTGATCTTAAAAGTTCACATCACACAAAATTTTTTTTTTAATTTCATAATTATGGTGACGAATGTTAACTATACTTATTCTGGTGATCATTTTGCAATATGTACAAATATCAAATCATTATGTTGTATACCAGAAACTAATATATGTTTAAAAAGCAATTTAAAGGAGTCTGTGCTGAAAGATGATTTAACATATGTAGCTTTATGTAGTACACTGATACATTCCATTCCATTTACATAAAAGGATGATCTACTAAATAGATTTTACCCATTTTTTTTATTCCAAATTTTCTTATGTATGTGTGGAAAATAGAGCAATATTATGATGTGTTGTCTTAATTAGCAGAACTGTGCACTTAAGTGATGCTGGTTTTATATGTCTCATTTTCGTAATAGGAAATCTATTAATTCTAATAATGGTTCAGTTTTTTCTTACAGTTAATGAAATCAAAGTAAAGGTTTTGAAAGTTTATTTCGTCAAAGGTGAAATATTTGATATTGTAAACGCTACTGTAAATTAATCTAAAATTATCAACATTAAAGAAAATCTTATTTGTTTTTTTTATTAAAAACATATTAAGTTTAGTTGATCATTATTTATGGTAAGAAATGTTCTTACTATATTAAGAAAATCATATAGCAAAAAATGTATTTGGAATTTATTGTAGCATGCTTATAATTCATAATTGCAGCTAAATAAGCCTGATAGTCTATGAATAAAGCAGGAGCTGTAATTTTCAAAAGTTAAAAGTATTTTTATATACATAGAGTATTTCAGCTGGAAAATTTTTGTGTTTATTTGATGTTGAATTTAAGAAATGCTTCAGCAGGTCACTAATATATATGTCACTCCATATTTATTGACTGGAATTTTTCAGTGAGTCTGAGGTAGAATAGTGTCCTGGTTTTTGTTTGTTTGTTTGTTTTGTTTTGTTTTGTTAATCCTCACCTGAGGATATTTTTTCCATTGATTTTTAAAGAGAGTGGAAGAGAGAGGGAAAGACAGAAAGAAACATTAATGTGAAAGAAACACATTGATTGGTTACCTCCTACAGGAGCCCTGACCAGAGCCCTGGGTGGGGAAGAGCCTGTAACCAAGGTATATGCCCTTGACTGTAATTGAACCCGGGACATTTTGGTCCGTAGGCCAATGCTTTATTCACTGAGCCAAAACAGCTAGGGCTAGTTTTTAAAACATATATCCATTCTGATCAATTTTATCAGTACAAAATGTAATAAGATTGTATTTAACTTTATTTCTCACTCATTCTTTTCACCTATTTTATCAAATCTTGACTCAAATAATTTTGGCCCTTACCACCCTTCTTTCCTACTTTTCAAAGACAAACCAAGTTAGGTAAATCTGGTGTCTGTTGCTGCTGCTGTTTCCTTGTCATCTCTCTATATAAAAGCCTAATATGCAAATTGTCCCTTTGGGAGTTCAATCACTCACCATGACCTGCACTGACCACCAGAGGGGTGGCGCGGAGCAAAGGAAGGCCCTGGTCGGTAGCCAGGGTAGGGATGCCCCAGTCAGCTCTGATCTCTAGCCAGGCATAGGGACCCTACCCATGCACGAATTTTGTGCACCGAGCCTCTAGTTAGTAAATAATCCACATTGGTTAGAGCTGTGGTTTCTTCCTTTTGATGTAATTGTGATGACTGCATTTCAACTTGCTTTCCTGCAAAAGCTTTTGACTCTTACTAAAACTCTTGCCTATGCAAGTCTTCATTATGAAGCTAACCCACAATGATTTGTACAATGCAGTTAGACTGGTTATACTCTAAGACTTTATGGTATCAAAGTCTTTCCATTTGGTATTTAAAATTACTCATAACTACAACTTACTAAATTACTCAACTTTGAAGAAAATATGATAATGGCATATTGAATTCCATAATACAGTATCATTTATTGTCTTGAATAGAAGTCCTAGGTTCCTTGATGTGGTCTCAACCATGTTAAGGATTTGACATAACTGATTTGATTTTAGTATAAATATTTAAAGAATTTGTAATAAAGGGAAAATACTTAGGATGTTGACTTCTTTTGTATATGGAAGTTATTTGAGTTTATATTTAGTTTTCTTAAATGTATATATTTTTCCTGTAGGAATGAGATATTATATCTAATGCCCCAGAAGTGGTATGTTTTTCTTTCTCACTCACATTGCTTATGTATATTTACTCATTATGTCATATTTCTTTTATTTTTTTTTTGTCCCCATTATTTGCTCTCTGTGTGTGTCTATTCTTGATTGAAATGTATTTTTTTGAAAGAGCTAGTGTTTGAAAATTACTTATTGGCTCCTAACCATATGAAAACAATATATGCAAGCATTTTGTTTGAAAATTATCATTGTTAACAGAACTTTAAGACACTGTAGAGGTAATATTTGATTGGAATTAATGTAAGACCAATTCTTGTTCATTTCAATACAGTATTTCTCAAACTCTGAGGCTTGCAAAATTCACAAATTGAGATCTGGCATCATTTTCAGAGAAAGACCTTCATAATGAGTAAGTAGTTTTTGTTTTTTATTTTGATTTATTTCTGTTAACTGTTTTCTATATTAAACACTGGAAGTTTAATTTACCATATTTCTTAACCAGATTTTGGTACATATTCACCACATAATGATTATGAGTAACAAGTGATACAAGAGAACTTATTGAAAGATATGCCCTTGATCAGTATTAATGACCATTTATTAGAGATAGCAACCTCAAATGTAAAGAACACTGGATTAAGGAACTTGCATTCTTATCCAGATTACCACTTACTAGATAGATATCCTTAAGTAAACCACCTTTTCTGCTTCAGTTTCTTTGGCTATGAAATGAAGGCTTAGACAATGACTAATAATACATTTCCTTTCCCTCTAAAAGTCTATTATTCCTATCTTAACTTTTTTTTCAATAAATTGGGGATTGCTAATCTTTCATAAGGGTACTGTCAAATTACAGTTACGTTTTGATTTCTGTTGTTGGTTTTTGCTTGGGAATTGGTATTGAAAGAGGAGGTTCTTCCAAAGTAGATGTAGGAGAGAAGTAAGCCTCCCTTGCTCAAGAAGTTTGCTCCATATAGTCCAACAATTTGGATTAATAAAACTTACTTTTAAAAAGTCAAGTTTGCCTTGTATGGGTTTAACCTTTTCAAAAGAAAGTTAAATATGATATATAAATAAGGTTTCTTTCCTTTCAAAATTTCCAGAGAATGCTGATGCTGAAGGAGTGCCAATTTTCAAGGAGATGGGGAAAAGGGACAATAATATAAGGATCATCATGTTTTTTGCATAAGGGACTTTGGAGAGAAAATGGTAGAGAAACTTTGGGCATAGTGGAGGCACACACTTGGAATCTGGAAGTGGGATAAAAGAAAAGATAGCTGGAGGTAAATAAAAGTATAGAAAGAGATGTGGAAAAGTAAAACTAAATAAGAAATGTTTTGAAGGCAGAGGCTATTGCTTTAATCAATATCATCCCTGGCTCCTAGAATAGTGTTAGATCTTAGTAAGTATTTATGAAAAAATTATTAAATGAATGAATCAATTCTTAAATAAATTTCTAATTTTGCCTAAAGGTCCTGATGGCTTTGGTTTTTCGTTACTTAACTCAGATCATTTAGTTTATTATATCTATCCTACATTTAACAATAACTATAATATTTAAGGCAATTGAAATTCAGAATTTTAATTCTAAATTATAGAAAAAGATATTATGTTTAAGTATAATATGCTTTAGAAGGATTACAAAGTGAACTGTTTATTCATTTAATAAATATTTTTAAGCACCTATCTATCATACTTTGGGACTAGCTGGAAATGGAAAAATAGGTTGTTGGTTATAGTGTATATTATTTCTATTTGATGGAATATTATATAGTCATTTAGTATAATTATAAACATTATAGCAGTTTAGAAGATGCTTATTAAATAAACAAAATATATAAGTATTTGTATTCTATATTATAACTGCATAAGAGGGATATTTTCTCAAAAGAAACTAGGAAACATTGTCATCTATAAGCCATATTTATTATTGTGTGTGGGATTATTTAACTTTTTGCTCTTTTGTACAATTCATAAAGTTTAAATGAAAACAATATAAATTTAAAATCTTTGAAAAATATCATGAACATATATTGACTGGAAAGAGGAAATACTGTAGTGGTTTGTCCAAGAGGAAAAGAGCAAAATTATTTTGAAGGACAATAGATAGATTGCCTTGATTGGAAGAAAAATGAGAGATGAAGTTTAAAAAAGATGAGATTGGTGGTGTATAGTTTAATTTTTATAGTGTAAGGAAAAATGAGCTGAGTTAGGTTATTACCTGTGGAATTATGTTTAAAAAATTTATTCTAGCTTATATAAGTAAACTGGAGTAAGAAGTAGTTGAATTGGCCCATTGAGTTATAGACCATTTTATATGTATCTTGAATTTGTGATTCTATATCAGGTATATTTGCTCACTTTACCATTTCAGTAAGAGTTTATAATTTGGTAAAACTTATGTATAGATTTTTTGTTTTTTCAAAAATCTTTAAAAAGTTACCTTTGATTTCCACTCTTGCCTTTTTTTATTCTTAGGATTAATCTAAGTAGCAAATGCTTAACTATTTTGACCTAATGGAACTATATAAAAAATAAAAAAAGGATTTGAATTGATTGAGCAGAGATTTAAAGGAGGAAAACAAGTCTTCAATAGTTACTGAATAATTAAGAGCTTTCTTTTAATGATTTCTTAATTTAATTCTGATGAACCTTTAAGGAATAGAGAGGACATCCTTCTTATTTGCTATTATCAAAGAAAATAGATTCAATTTTAAGTGAAGTACTAGCTAAGCAAGTGTCTGAAATTTTAAGAAGATGCCTATAAACATTTTTATAAGCTGATTCGTTATCTGTATCATGTTGAACAAAGAAGAATTAAAAACAATAATTGGTTAATAATGTGATATTACATATTATTACTTCAGCTTTGGTAAAGTTGTTTCAGGGTTTCATATTATTGTGAATCCTTAGTGAACTGTTGGGTTAAATGTTTGTTTTGTGTAGCTCCCAGTTTCCAAAATGAACTTAAAGAAATTTACCTCAAAAAAAAGAATGAAAGAAACAAAATTATCTTCTAATTGCTCTGATGTATTGAACTAAAAGTTCAACCAAGTTTTATGTGTGACTAAGAATGCTTTCCTAAAATGCTTTTTCCAAGTCATTTCTGGTCACTTTTGCCACCATTTTGTCATATGCATATGACCCACAAGTTGAGAACCACTGGCAGGGTCGCCTAAGACCATTGGAAAACTCAGATATTTACATTATGATTCATTAACAGTAGCAAAATCACAGTTATAAAGTAGCAATAAAAATAATTTTGGTTGAAGGGTCACCACAATATGAGGAAGTGTATTAAAAGGGTTGCGGCATTAGAAAGGTTGAGAACCACTGATCTAGAGGTTTTACCACAAATTTATCCAGAAGACATAAGAGTTGTAGCCAGAGGTTTATGTTCAAGGTTATTTATCATAGCTTTTAAAAAATATTAGCAAAATAAATAGAAGTAAAAATTATCAACAGTAAGGAAATAGATGTTATGTCCACAAAATAAAATACTATGCAGCCATTAAAAATTATTTCAAAGACCATTTAATGAAATGAAGAAAAAATTAAGTGCAAAGTGCTTTTATTCTCCTAATTTTTGAGAATGAATAGATGGTTAACTGAGTAACACCAGTTGTTTTTTTGTGGAGCACCTGTTATATGCAGTCCCTTGGTAGTGACTATACAAAGTTTAACAGAATCTTCTCTGAAAAACAGGTTTTTACTTTCTCTTTACTGTCAGCTTGGAGATTTTCCTGAAAAATTTAAGCCCATTATCTTGTGCAAAAATCTTATGTGTAAGGAATTGCTATATAGGAGCCATATGTATCAAAATAAAACAAGAAGGGATATTTCAGCCTCTTTTAGACTTGTTTCCTAAACAAATAGGGGCATGTTTATAGAGTATATTTCAACATTGAGTACAGATTCCAAGAAATGTGGCATAAATTTTGGAAACTCATAACATTAGGAATATAGAAAACTAAATGAGTTTTGGGATTATGATAAATATGGTGATATTTTTATAATAAACAAGTATACTTTGTCCTCAGATGTTTCATAGTCTATACAAGAAGTTTCTTCCTTACTTTAAAGTAGCATTTTCTAAAGCATGTTCTGAGGATTTTTTTTTCTAGTTTTCAAGTGGGAAAATAGGGCTCATTGTTCAAATAGACTTGGGGCATCCTGGGTTAAACAAAGTTAATAGAGTACCTTTGTCAGATGACTGCCAAGACTTTAATATCTTTATGTATTGTAAGTATACAAAAGAGGCATGTAATATATATACCTAATTTATATGTCCACAGAATCCTTTCTTTGCATTTATTGTGTTGGGACATTTTGTTTTAAATTATTTTTCTATAACTGTTATATAAGTAATGACAGTACTGTGGGGTGAAATCTCCTAGTTAAAGAAACAAATAAGATTTAAATGATACTAGACAATGGAAGGAAATTTTGCTGTTAGTGTTTATATTACATGATGGATTTACTTTGTGTATTTTTTTCTTTGAATTTGTTATAAGCATGCATTTCTGTTATAATCTTTGCTTTATTTTTATTGTTTGAAGTTCTGTTTGTTGTACCTGCTGAGACTCATTCAGAGTGGATTTTTCTCTGCATGTTTTTGTGGTTTTACTAGTAGAATAGGAGGTCATGTTTAGTTGGGCTTTACCTGTGGAAAACCTGGGTTGAGAGTGTACCCTCTAGAACGGTTTTGCATTTACTTCCCCAGGGGTTTCACTAGCTTAAGAACACAGTTTTTATTAATATCTCAGTTTGGAACTTCCTGGGACTGTGGCTTAAGATCAAACCTCAAATCCAAGTTTAAGTAGGCCTATTGTTATACATGCAACAGAGACTTTTTACGCTCCCAAGCAAGGCCCAGATTGAGGCAAACTTTATTATCTCCCTGTATCAGTTGATGGATTTTCAAAATTCTCTCTTTAACTGGGGATATAGTTCTTTGAGACTCTTGACTTTTTACAGATGTCTCAGTTCCGATTCCCTGTTATGTGATCTCAGAATCTTGTCTCCTGTCTCTGTGATACTTTTTAAAATACAACCCCTTAATAATTGAGGAGGTCAGTAAATTTCCTCCACCAGTATCAGTTTATTATATATTGCATTCTGGTCTTTGGTTTCCTCACTGTTTTGGGGACCCCTGGGGGTTTTCTTACATTTTTTAATGTTAATCTATGCATTTAAAAGGATATGGAGGCCCTAGCCTACTTGGCTCAGTGAATAGAGGGTCGTCCTGCGGACTGAAAGGTCCCGGGTTCGATTCCGATCAAGGGCACATGTCTGGTTTGCAGGCTCAATCCCCAGTAGGGAGCGTGCAGGAGGCAGCCAATCAATGATTCTCTGTCATCATTGATGCTTCTCTCTTTTGTTTTCTGTCTACTTAGATAATCATGGCATCCATATTGCCAAAAATGGAAATTCTTAGGTTATTTTTATAATCACAAATAATGCCAATTATATTCTCTTTTTTAAAAAAAAGGCATACTTTTTATATAGGAAAGTGAAATGTATACTACTATGTTTATCAAGGAGGTAGTGTTCTTTTTGTAGTTTTTTTTATTTTTGTAGTTTTTTTATATTTTCTCAAAAACCTCTTACATTTATTTGTCTTATAGAAAAATACTAGTCTATAACTTTTTTTTTTTTAGATGTAACCTTCTGTAATGGAAAATGATTGAAGATAAAGGGCCTCGTGTTGCTGACTACTTTGTTGTAGCAGGATTAACTGATGTTTCAAAGCCTTTTGAAGAGGAAATTCACTTCAATGATGCCTGTCATAAAGTAGCTAAACCAAAAGAACCTATCACAGATGTTTCAGTTATTATTAAATCTCTTGGGGAGGAAGTGCCACAGGATTATATGTGTATTGATGTTACCCCATCTGGATTGTCAGCTGACCTCAATAATGGAAGTCTTGTGGGGCCACAGATTTATCTTTGTTATAGAAGAGGAAGAGATAAGCCTCCACTTACAGATCTTGGGTAAGTCTTTTTAAAAAATAATTTTTGTTTCCCTGACTGTGTGGTGTAGTTGGTTAGAAAGCTGTTCCATGTGCCAAAAAAGGTTTCAGATTTGATTCTCCGTCAGGGCATGAATCTGAACAGGAGACAACAAATCAATTTTTTCTCTCATATTGATGTTTCTCTTTCTCGAAAAAATCAATAAGACATATTCTTGGGGGAGGATTAAAAAACAATTATTGTCATTATTATTATTGTTATAGATTCTGAAGTTAACTATTGAATATTTTTAATTAATAAACATATGGCAGCTTTAGAAAAAGAAATACATATGTAATCCAGAATCCTATATTCTATCACTTTGTTCATTATACCTTTTCAGTGTCCCTTTGTCCTATAGATTCCCAGAACTTCCATCTTGTCTGAGTTTCTTTCTATTAAAGATAGGGGGGATGTACTAGCCAGTGTGGCTCAGTTGGTTGAGCATCGTCCCATGCACCCAGAGATTACCCAGTTTGATTCCCACTCAAGGCACATGCCCAGGCTTCACACTCTTATTTCCAGTAGGAGGTGTGTAGGAGGCAGCCAATCCATCCATCTCTCTCTCTCTTTTTCTCTCTCTCTCTGTCTCCTTTCTTCTCTCTATAAAATCAATAAAAACATATTTTTTTTAAAAAGTAGAGAGAATTTGAAAAACATTTGTAGAAAACTACTAGAAAATTAATGTTTTATCCTGAGCATAAAATATTAAATTATTTTTAAAGTACAAGAGAAGGGTGATTTTTAAGCATGTACTATAATGATCATTATAAATGGACTAGAGGCCTGGTGTATATGGAATTCGTGCACAGGTAGGGTCCCTAGGCCTGGCCGGTGATCAGGGCTGATCTGTGGGGCTACCGGCAGGGCAGTCAGTGCACCCCCACTGTCACCCGCCTTGGCTAGCTTGGCGCCACCTGCTCTCTGGCCCCGCTGCCACCAGTCGCCTATCCCTGTGGGAGGTGACTGGTGTGGCGATCGGAGGGGCCCACTGGCACATGCCTTGACTCGCCTGCAGGCTGGGAGCAGCTCCTGTGATGATAGTCTACCCCCTGGGTGGTCAGTGTGCATCATAGCGACTGGTCGTTCCATCGGTCATTCTGCCGTTTGGTTAATTTGCATAATAGGCTTTTATTATATCGGATAAGTCTGTATGCAGAAAACAAGGATCTTGAGGTAAATTAGTGCTTTCCTTAGCATACTATATTGAACTTGGGACTCCTTTTTAATATAACAGATTTATTGAGAATTACATACCATAAATTCACCCATTTGAAGTGTATTATTCAGTAGTTTTTAGGATATTTATGGAGTTGGTGGAATGCAACCATCACCACAATAAATTTTAGAACATTTTTATCATGCCAAAAAGATACCCTGTACTCACTTTAGTCACTATTAAGTTCTCTAGAACCCCTTCAGCTTAAGGCAATCACTAGTCTATTTTCTGCTTCTATAGATGTACCTATTCTGGACATTTTATATAAATGGAATCAGTGTGTGTGTGTGTCTGTCTGTCTGACTTCTTTTCAAGTTTTATCCATGTTGTAGTATGTGTCAATACTTTTATTCCTTTCTACAGCTGAATAATATTCCATCTGGTAGATACACCACAATTAATTTATCCTTTTTTCAGTTGATTGTGGGTTGTTTATATGTTCTGGTTATTATGAATAATGCTGCTGAAAATATTCATGTACAAGTTTTTATTTTGACATATGTCTCCATTTCTTGTGTATATTTACTTAAAAGTGGAATTTCTGGGTCATATGGTAACTGTGTGTTTAACCTTTTGAGAAACTACCAGACTATTTTCCAAAGTAGTTGTACCACTTTGCATTCCCACTGGCACTATATGAAATTTCCAATTTCTCCACATCTTAGCCAACATTTTGTTTGTCATTTTAATTATAACTGTCCTAATGGGTATGAAGGGGAGTCTTATTGTGGGTCTTGATCTGCATTCACCTGGTGGCTGATGATGTTGAGCATCTTTCATGTGTTTATTTGCCATGTGTAAATCTTTGGAGAAATGTCTATTCAGAATCCTTTCCCTGTTTTTAATTGGGTTGTCTTTTTATTGTTGAACTTTGAGAGTTCATTACATATTCTAGATGCACATTCCTTACCAGACACATGATGTACAGATATTTTCTCCCATTCTGTGGGTTGTTTTTTCACTTTCATTATGGTATCCTTTGAAGCTGAAAAGTTTTTAATTTTGATGAGGTCTGTTTTAACTACTTTTTCTTTTGTAGCTTATTTTTTGGTGTTATAGCTAAGAAGACTTTTACTAGTCTATGGTTAAGGACGGGATTCAATCTTACCCTTTTGCATATGGATATCCATCTGTCCCAAGACCATCTGCTGAAGAGAATATTCTTCTCCCATTTTCAAAAATTAATTGGCCATAGATGTATGGGTTTGGTTCCAGATTCTCAACTCTTTTCCATTTGTCTACATGTCTGTCCTTCAGCCAGTATTTAGACAGTAGATTACTGTAGCTATGTGTTAGTGTTTACATTGGAGTGTAAGTAGTCCAACTTTATTCCTCTTGTTCAAGATTGTTTTGATTATTCTGGGTTTTTAAAATTTAATATGAGTTTTAGGATCAGCTTGTCAATTTCTGCAAAGATTGGGGTTGTTTTAAAAGAGGAGTATATGCATATTTTACATATGTATAAAAGAGGATTATATAAATGTAAAGACATATAATTTTTTGTAGGAAAAGAGGAACAAAATTTAAAAGGTAGAAAAATAAGATTCCCACAGAAAAACTGAAAGAAAAAGATCAAAGAAAGGCCAGTAGTAGCTCTAAGAATATCTTCAAAATGGGTGAAGAGTTTATAAGGTGTAGGGAGCAGCTATCAGGTCAACCTTGGACTGACTTGTGGCAGAGCCACACACAAGTCCCAGCTTGGAGGGCAGAGCCCTCCTAGCACAATTAAGCTTGACTTTATAGTCCTCCCTTGTTTCTAGGTAGCTAATGGGCTGTGGGAGGTATAGCAAGTGCTACCAAAAGAAGTCTTGAGTAAGGAAATAGTTTTGAAACTCGTAAGAACATTGTAAACGTGTTGACCACTCCCCTTGTTTTGCTTTGTGTGATCTGACTATAAAATAAAGCTTCGACTTACAGGCTGTGTCACTGTTTCCTCATCCAGGCACAGTGATCCTACCTGGCCCCAACTGTATTCTCTTGTCTGTCTTCTTTAATCCTTCACCACCCCTCCTCAGGTTCATGCCTGGCTGTGCTGGACATGGTTCAATAAGGAAAGAAGATTAGCCTTCTTGTTTTCATTGCTGTGGTATAAAAAGGGATAGGTTCATAACTTACAGTGTTTTGGTTAGAAATAAGGAATATATCACCATCCCCACTGATGTTGCCAGAAGGGACTATAAAAGTTCCATCTCCTACTATATTAAGTTTGAAAGAAGATATGTAGTCATGTTTACTAACACTGGAGGGAAGATAAGATGAGCTCCTGAATTTTCTTTTACTTTTAAAATTATATCATTAATGATTGATATAAAAAAGATACATTAAAATCAGTTTTTATTCTGTTAATTCATTAATTAATTGCAATAATTTTAAATTGGCTGCAAAAGCACTATATTGCTTCCTATGGCATTTACATCTTTAGTAAATGGCATAGGCAGGAAGATATCAGACATATGTCATAGCAACATCTTTACTTATACAGCTCCTAGGGCAATGGAAACTAAGGAGAAAATAAACAAATGGGACTACATCAAAATTAAAAAGCTTCTGCACAGCAAAAGTAACCATCAACAAAACAAGAAAGCCCACTGCATGAGAGAATATATTTGCAGATGTTATATCTGAAAAGGGCCTAATCTCCAAATTTATAGGGAACTCATACATCTTACCAAAAGGAAGATAAACAATCCAATCAAAAAATGGGCATAGGACTTAGACAGTTTTTGAAAGTGGACATGCAGAAAGCCAAGAGACATGAAAAACATGCTCAAATCACCAATAATCTGAGAGATGCAAATCAAAATGACAATGAGGTACCATCTCACACTTGTCAGAATGACTATCATCAACAAATCAACAAATGACAAGTGCTGGCAAGGACATGGAGAAAAAGGAACCCTCTTGCACTGCTGGTGGGAATGAAGATTGGTGCAGCCACTGTGGAAAACAGTATGGAGTTTCCTCAGAAAATTAAAAATGGAACTCCCATTTGACCCAGTAATCCCATTTCTAGGAATATATCCCAAGAAATCAAAACTGCCAGTCAGAAAGGACATATACACCCCTATGTTCATAGCAGCACAATTTACAATAGCTAAGATTTGGAAACAGCCTAAGTGACCATCAGCAGATGAGTGGGTTAAAAACTGTGGTACATCTACACAATGAAATATTACGCTGCTATAAAAAAGAAAGAACTCTTACCACTCACAACAGCATGGATGCACATGGAGAGCATTATGCTAAGTGAAATAAGCCAGTCAGAGAAAGACAAATATCACATGATCTCACTCATTTGTGGAATATAATGAACAACATAAACTGATGGACAAAAATAGATCCAGAGACAAGGAAGCATCAAATAGGCCATCAAACTTCAGAGGGAAGAGGGATGGTAAGAGATCAACCAAAGGACTTGTATGCATGCATATAAGCATAACCAATGGACACAGACTCTAGTAGGGGGTAGGTGAGGGCATGTGCTAGGATCTAGGGGTGACCAGGGAGAAATCAATGGGAGAAAAAGGAGACATATATAATATTATATGTAATACTTTAAACAATAAAGAATCTATACTAATAAAAGGTAATATGCTAATTAGACCGGGAGACCTTCCAGATGTCCTTTCAAACAAAGCCATGGTGGCAGGGCCAAAGCAGTTAGGGGCGATCAGGCCAGGCCAGAAGGGGAGGACAGTTGGTGGGGAGCAGGCTGGCAGTGGGGGGCAATTGGGGGTGATCAAGCCTGCAGTGGGGGGAGCAGTTGGGGGCAAGCAGGCTGTGGGGGGGGGGGTAGGGCAAGCAGGCTGGTGGGAGTGGGGGGAGTTGGGGTGATCAGGCCAGCAGGGGGGCAAATTAGGGGGTGAGCAGGCTGGCGGTGGGAGCAGTTGGGGGCGATCAGGTTGGCAGGGGGGCAGTTAGGGGTGAGCAGGCTGGCAGGGGGCACTTGGAGGCCATCAGGCCAGCAAGTGAGGGCACTTGGGGGCGAGAAGGCTGCCAGGCAGAGTGATTAGGGGTGATCAGGTAGGCAAGCAGGTGAACGGTTAGGAGCCAGCAGTCCTGGATTGTGAGAGGGATGTCTGACTGTCGGTTTAGGCCCAATCCGGACTGGGCCTAAACCAGCAGTTGGACATCTGCCAACGTGTCCCAGATTGGAGAGGGTGCAGGCTAGGCTGAAGGACACCCCTCTTCCCCCGTGCATGAATTTCATGCATCGGGTCACTAGTTTTTAAAATAAAAAGAGAAAGTAAACCAGTTGTTGAATTTTGATTAGGTAAGTTGCTCCTATGACCACTGACAATCATTAGAATTTTAGTTTGTGGATAAAATGAAGGCACTGTTGCTGATTCTCATTTGGGTGTTGGAGTTCCCTAGAGAAGAGATGAAGAATTTTCCAAGCATAGGAAGGATTCTGGAATAGGAAAGGACTTGAACTCAAATGAACAAATCAGCTACTATTATAGCTACCCTTATATGTGTGTCATTGTGAAGAATATGACATCATTCTTGTCTTTTAAATCTTATAGTTTATTTATTTTTATTTTTTCAATTATAGTTTACATCCACTATTTGTATTTTTTTTATTTATTGCCTAAAATTTTACATATGTCTCCTTTTTTTCCTGCTTGACATCCCTCCCCCAGCCATTCCCACCTCGGGCAAGCCCCCACCACTCCAGTGTCTGTGTCTGTTGGTTATGCTGATATGCATGCATACAAGTCCTTTGGTTGCTCTCTAACCTGTTCCTTTCCCCTGCCATTTGTCTCTGGATCTATTCTTGTTCATCAAATTATGTTGATTATTATATCCCACATATGAGTGAGATCATGTGATATTTATCTTTCTCCAACTGGATTATTTCACTTAGAAAAATGCTCTCCAGTTCCATCATGCTGTTGCAAATGGTAAAAGTTCCTTCTTTTTTATCACGGCATAGTATTCCATTGTGTAGATGTACCACAGTTTTTTAAACCATTATTACTTCCACTATTATT
Source organism: Lasiurus cinereus (assembly GCA_011751065.1). NCBI lineage: Eukaryota > Metazoa > Chordata > Mammalia > Chiroptera > Vespertilionidae > Lasiurus > Lasiurus cinereus. Next base: position 36,193,918 of record JAAGEH010000076.1, read on the forward strand.
TTGTATTAGTTTCAGGTGTTCAGAATAGTGTGAGCAATCATATACTTTACAAAGTGTTCCCCCTAATACTTCCAGTACCCATACATAGTTGTTATAGTATCATTCCTATGTGTTCTATGCTGTGCTTTTATATCCCCATGAATATGTTGTAACTGCCAATCTGTACTTCTCAATTGTTTGACCTTTTTCACCCAGTCCCTCAAACCTCCTCCCCTCTGGCAACCATCAGTCTGTTCTGTGTATGTGTGGATCTGTTTCTATTTTGTTTGTTTATATTGTTCTGTGATAATATAACTAGTAACAAGTAATAGGATTTTGAATTCAAATGTGTGTAATTCCTCTGTTATAATGCCTTTTTTTAAGATTGAAAAAAAAAACACAGAAAAACAAGATCAAAAAGAGGAGGAATAAGCAATTAAGCCAACAATAGGATAAACATAGTCACTTTGATTAAGCATCCAAGTTAGTTCTAAATTTTCCAAATAAAATATTGAAAAAAAAATTTTTGCTGATAGCCAGGACAAAAAGGGAAATTAAAAATTATATTAGTAGAAACCAAGATGGCGGCATAGGTAAACACCTGAACTGCTGCCTCTCACAACAACTTTAAAACTACAACTAAAAGACAAAACAAACATCATCCAGAACCACAGGAAGGCTGGCTGAGTGGAAATTCTACAATTAGAAGGAAAGAGAGGAGTTCACAGAGATTCAGAGAAGCTGCAAAAAGCTGAAGTATGGAGACATACGCGTGGTGAGGACAGGCAGTGGAGTGCCTAGCTGGCTTCCTCTAGGGGGAGAGAGATGGAAACTCCCGACTACACTGAATCCCAGTTCCGACTGCACTGAACCTCAGATCTGGGCAAGACTCATATGAAAAGGGGAGTCTGGACTGTCAGAAAAAGCAAGGAGTCTACGGAAACTTAGGGGATCCGCGAAAGGCAGAGGTCCGGAGGCATGCACAAGTGCGGACAGAGAGGACTGACTGCTGATTGTACCAATGGCTTTCTCTAGGGGGAGGAATACAGAACCTCCCAACTGCACTGAAATCCAGTTCCAACTGCACTTAACCCCAGTTTTGGGTGACACCCTGGAGACCCAGATTCATATGGGTCCCCGGAGCGCAAGGAAACTCAGGGGAGATGCAAAAAGCAGAGGTCTGGAGGCACCGGAGCACAAGTGCTCATAAAGAGGACTGCAGCAATTACCGAGGGACACTGAGACCAAGGGGCCACCCAGGACAGGAAGCCAAGGCTGTCTGCTCAGCCCTGTGACTCCGCCCCATCCAAGTTGAACACAGAGGCTTTTGCAATTTTGCAAGTCCTGTATCATAAGGCTGACTCCAGCACAGAAGTTCTCTTGGTGTAGACACAGCTTATCCTCACAACCAATTGGTTTGGAGGTCAATTCCTCCCAGTGATACTAACAATAGTCAAGACTTAACTACAACAAGGCTGTACACACAGTCCACAAAGGGGTGCACCAAGAGTGTCCACCTCAGGTAACTGGGGAGGCGGAGCTACTGGGCCATATAGGACACCTAGCACACAAAGCTACTCTACCAATTCAGGGAAGCAGCAAAAATGCAGAGACAAAGGAACAGATCACAAACAAAAGAAATGGAAGAAAACAAATGACTGGATATAGAGTTCAAAGATTTTTCAAGACTTTCCTAGAAAAGATGGATAAATTTAGTGAGACACAAGAGGAGATGAAAAAGGACCAATTAGAAATTAAACATACACTGACTGAAATAAAAATAATTATACAGAGGCCTAACAGCAGACTAGAGGAATGCAAGAATCAAATCAAAGATTTGAAATACAAAGAAGCAGAAAACACTCACTGGAAAAGAAAAAAGAATCCAAAAATGTGAAGATAGTGTAAGGAGCCTCTGGGACAGCTTCAAGTATACCAACATCAGAATGATGGGGATGCCAGAAGAAGAAAGAGAGCAAGATAGTGAAAACCTATTTGAAGAAATAATGACTGAAAACTCACCCACCTGGTAAAAAAAAATAGACTTTCAAGTCCAGGAAGCACACAGAACCCCAAACAAAAGGAATCCAAAGAAGACCATACCAAGACACATCATAATTAAAATGCCAAGGGCAAAAGACAAAGAGAGAATGTTAAAAGCAGCAAGAGAAAAACAGTTAATTATCTACAAGGGAGCACCCATACGATTGTCAACTGATTTCTCAATAGAAACTATGCAGACCAGACGGGAGTGGCAAGAAATATTCAAAGTGATGAATAGCAAGAACCTATAACCAAGATTGCTCTACCCAGCAAAGTTATCATTCAGAATTGAAGGGCAGATAAAGAGCTTCACAGATAAGAAAAAACTAAAGGAGTTCAACACCAAAGCAGTATTATATGAAATGCTGAAAGGTACTCTTTAAGAGGAAGAAGAAAAAGGTAAAGATAAAAATTATGAACAACAAATACATATCTATCAATAAGTGAATCTAAAAATCAATGAATAAAACTTCTGATGATCAGAATAAACTGGTGAATATAATAGAATCAGGGGCATAGAGAAGGAGTGGACTAGTGGACTGACAATTCTCGGAGGGAAAGGGGTGTGGGAGGTGCGTGAAGAGACTAGACGAAAATCGTAAACCTGTGGCTGACAGTGGGGGGTAGTAAGGACAGGGTGGGAATTGGGTGGAGGGGAGCTATGGGGGAAAAAGAGAAACAATTGTAATAATCTGAACAATAAAGATTTATTTTAAAATATTATATTAGTCTGGCATGTGTTGCTCAGTGGTTGAGCATTGACTTATGAACTAGGAGGGCAAGGTTCAGTTCCCTATCTGGGTACATGCCCGTGTTACAGGCTTGCCTCCCAGTAGGGAGCAGGCTGGAGGCAGCCAATAAATGATTCTCTCTTATCATTGATATTTCTATCTTTCCCTCTTCCTTCATTTCTAAAATCAATAAAAAATGTATTTAAAAAATTATAACAGAAAGCAATAATTTGACCAATTTCTGATACTAACTTTTCTTTGTAGAATGGATTTCATAAAAGAGGACAGTGATTGCTATTAAGGACATTGCCAGTTGCTATAATAATATAGCAAAAACACAATATGGTAGACCTTAAAATGATTTTTAACTGATGCCAAGGACATTGCTTTAAAGTCTAATCAGTGAATTTTGTGAAAAAATTACACTATATTATTTAATCATGACATTTTCTTTGCTTCCCCAAGTACTTTAAGTGTATTATTTTGAAGACTTAAGGAATGAATGTCTAGCCTGCCCATTATGAAAAGCCTACATATGATCTTTACCACAATAAAGAAGAGGGAAATAACCCGTCTTTCCCCTATACTTTTGAGGTTATTTTCTCTTTTGAAAAACTAAAATTATCTCTTAAATCTGAGGGGGAGTATTGGAAATAAAAGTGTGCAGGCAGTTCCTTTACCTTCTGGATAAAGAGCTTTTTGTAAAATTTTAATTTTGGCAACAATACAAAGTTGCTTTTTCTCAAGAAGATGCTTGGGTATAGAGACAAAAATAAATAAATAAATCTATTAAATGGAACATTAAACAGGTACCTTTGCATTTAATCAATCCTGTCCTGTAGTTTATATCAACAAAAGTTAATCTGAATTTTTCTTACATTATTTAAATTTTGGTAGGGAAAAGTTATCCTTTAATTTTATACGGGACTGTGCAATTCAAAGTTGCAATAAGATTGACATCTTAGCTACATTTAAGGACCAGTTCATAATATCTGATAATATTGCTTTTCATTTGAGGGTGCTTTGTGTTTGTATGTTTATTTATTTTATTTATTTGTTTAGGGTTTTATATGACTGGAAAGAAAGATTGAAACAGGGATGTGAAATTATTCAGCGTACTCCCTATGGACGCCCTGCAACTATTAGCGGCAGTACCTCATCACAAAAAATTTATATCACTTACCGAAGAGCCTCTGAAAACATGACTCAGAATACATTGGCTGTCACAGACATATGTATTATTATACCCAGTAAAGGAGAAAGTCCACCACACACATTCTGCAGAGTTGACAAGAATCTCAATAACAGTATGGTAAGTGATTCTTTTGCACTGATAAAATTAGCCACTGATGAAAAGGCCATAATGTAAAATCTTTATTTGGAAAACAGAATAGCACAATTACTGAATTAAAAACATGTTTTTAAAGATATTGGATATTTTATTTTTAGGAAAATACTTTAGTTGTACTTTCAAAAGGAGCTATGCAAAAAGCCCTTTTTAATTGAAAAAAAAATTTTCCCCTATTGCAAAAGTAATGCCAAGATTAACTCCTTCCTTTATTTGTGCACTAGATCCCATACCCTTATTTATATGAGGACATGAGTTCAGCAATTCTTCTTATTTTCTTTGTGAATCATCAATTTTTTCTCTATTGCATGCAAACCATGTTTCTCCCATCTTTATAAAACTTGACCCCTTTATCCCTCCACCCCACCATCTATTGCCCCATTTCATTCTTCTCTTTATAACAAAATGCCTCAAAGATTTAACTATATTTTGTCCCCTTCCTTACCTTAACTCTTCAGTTAGGGTTTTGTCTCCACCATCCCACCAATATTGCTCTTGTGATTTTTGGTTTTGTTGTTGCTTGTTTAATATTTTTTGTTATTCATATTATTACAGATAGCACCCATTTCCCTCTCTTTACTCCTCTCTTCCCAGCCCCTACCCACTCCCCAACCACAGGTAAGATTGCTCTTTTTGAATCTAATGGTCAGTTCTTCATCTTATTTTCAGTAGGTTTTAGCATAGATGATCACATCTTGAAACAGTGGCAGAAAGAGAAGATATAGTCTTTCTCTATGTACTCTCTTACTTTTTCCTCCTGCTTCACCAATCATTCCTTTTCTGCCTTTGCTGTTACCTTCCCATCTCCCTAACTCTACACAATAGAATGCTCCAAGGGTTAGTCTGCAGACTATTTATCTTTACCATCTAAACTTACAATCTTGATGATCTAAATATAGGCTATGTGTGGATGACTTCCTAAATGTATGTGTTTACTAGGTTTCTAAACCAGGAAGAAAAAAACAAAATAAAACACAATCTGATGTACAGGAGGAAATGTATGTTGAATTCTTCAAGTTCCTACATGATTTTTAGACCTAGCTTACAGCTTTGGCCTAAAAAAAAAACCTCCTCTATTTCCTCACCTCCCATTAATCTTACATACAGAAAGAATTTTCAAGAATTATTAATATGTGGCTCAGTGGTTGAGGGTTGATCCATGAACCAGGAGGTCAAGGTTTGATTCCCACCCAAGGCACATGCCTGGGTTTTCAGGCTCAATCTCCAGTAGGGGGCATGCAGGAGGCAGCCGATCAATGATTCTCTCTCATCATGATGTTTCTATCTCTTCTCTCCCTTCTTTTCTGAAATAAATAAAAAGATAATTTTACAGAAAGAATTATTAATATTTAAACTTTGAACTATAAGCCTTGAATGATAGGGATTTGGATTTATTTAGAATGGAATAATAATATTTTAGAGCTGGAAAAGAACTTATGAATAGTAATGTGGTACAAAAATGCAAAAATTTGTAGTTAAGGATATGTAGTCCAGGAATTTTGAGTCACACAGCTAACTCTTGGCAAATTTGGGACTCTCTACTCAGGTTTTGACTCATTGAGAGTATTTTTTCATGCTCTATGCAAATGGCTCTTGCTTTACAATCTTTCCAAAATGTCAGTAGTATCTGATTTAGCAAGTTTATTTAGAAAAATGGAATTATTAAAAAGCCAGCAATTAAATCATGTTTTCCTTCCCCCATTCCCTCTTCCTCTCCCTCTTCCCTTCCACTCCCTCTTCCCCTCTCTCCCTCTTCCCTCTTCCTCTTCCCCTCCCTCTATCTCTTCCCTCCCCCCTTCCCCTCCCCTATCCCCTCCTCTTCTCTCTTCCTCTTCCCCTCCGACTCCCTCTTCCCTCTTTCCTCTCCCTTTTCCACTCCTTCCTCTCCCCTTACCCCCTCTCCCTCTTCCTCTTCCCCTCTCTCTTCCTTTCCCCCTTCCTCTCCCTTTTCCCTCTCCCTTTTCCCTCCTCCCTCTCTCTCTGGCTCTCCTCCCTCTCCCTTTTCCCTCCTCCTCCCTCTCCCTCTTCCTTTCCCTCTTCCTCTTCCTTTTCCCCTTCCTCTTCCCCTCCCACTTCCTCTTCCCTTTCTTTCTTCCTCTGCCTTTCCCCCTCCCCCCTCCCATCCCCCCTACCTCTTCCCTCTTCGCCTCCCACTTTTTCTCCCCCCACTCCTTCCCCCTCTCCCTCTCCCTTCTTCCTCTCTCTCAAATCAATAAATTTTAAAAAGTAGGGAAATATTTAAGAAAACAAGAAAAATTTCTTCATGAGGAGCCCAGTATATTGAGTGCATCATTTGTAACAGCCAAAAGGAAAAAAAAAGAAACAACCTAAGTGAACATCAGTAGAGAAATGGGTAAAATAAAGTGATTATTTATTAATGAAAAACTATCCAGTAATTCAGATGAAGAAATTATATCAAATCCACTAATTCTCAAAAACATGTTGATGAGTAAAAAAGTAAGCCATAAAAGTATATATTCAGTATATCATCACTTATGTAAAATTTAAAATACATAAAACAATAATACATACACATAGATTTGTGTATTTATACAGTAGAATTTTTTTTAAAGCATGTAATTAAATCATGCACTGGCTTTAGGTTAGTAGTTAACTCTGGAGTATACAAAGGAGTAGAAGATGAGGCTTTAGCTAAACCTGTAATTTTTTGTTTTTCTATAAATTAAAATATCTGAAGTGAATGCACCCCTATGTTCATAGCAGCACAATTTACTATAGCTAAGATCTGGAAACAGCCTAAGTGCCCTTCAGGAGATGATTGGATAAAAAAGCTGATTGTAATACTATGGAGGGACCTGGAGGGTATCATGCTAAGTGAAATAAGTCAGTCAGAGAAAGACAAGTATCACATGATCTCACTAATATGTGGAATCTAAGTCACAAAATAAACTGATGAATGTAGTGGATCCAAAAACATGGAAGCAGGAACAGAGTGAGGAATCTCAGAGGGAAGGCAGGAGAGGGTGAGTGGGTGGGAGCTAATCAACCAAGATCTTGCATGTATATATGCATGGCCCATGGATACAAACAATGGGGCAGTAATGACCTGGGGTGGAGGGGGGCAGGCTAGAGGGGGTCAGTTGGAGTGGGGTGTAAAGGGAACATATATAATACTTTAAACAATTATTCAACAATTATATATATATATGATATATATGAAGCAAATATGATAAATTGTTAACATTTGTTAAATCTTGGTGGTAAGTGGGTGTTTGTTATAGTAGTCTCTTAATATTTAAAAGATATTTCTTAGCCCTCACCAGTATAGCTTAGTTGGTTGAGCATTGTACTATGCACCAAAAGGTCTCTGGTTTGATTCCCAGTCAGAGCACATGCCCAGGTTGTAGATTCAATCCCCAGTTGGGATGCGTGCAGGAGGCAATCAGTAGATGTTTCTCACATAGATGTGTGTGTGTGTGTGTGTGTGTGTGTGTATTTTTTCTCTCTCCCTTCTTCTCTAAAAATCAATAAAACATTTAAATAAATATTTCTTTAAATTTATTTTCTCCATATATTTGTCTTCAGTGCTATGAATCTGTCCTCATATACTGGTTTATAGAAGTATTCTATAAACCAGTTTATAGAGGTACTCTATCATGTGTGCACAAACATGTCCTGACTCATTTAACATATATTTATTGAGCATTTCTACATAGCAGGCATGGTTTTAAGTGCTACAAATATTGTAGTGAACAAGACAAAACCATTGCCATCATAAAACTTATATTTTAGTGGTGAGAGGCAGATAATAAATAAGAAAATATGCAATATGCCAAATGGTGGTAAGGTTATGCAGGGAAGAAAAGCAAGAAAGAGGTAATAGGGAGGACTGGGAAGGATAGTTGGAGACTTGTTATTGTATACTAGAGACCCGGTGCACAAAATTTGTGTACGGGGTAGTGTGTCTTCCTAAATGGGCAGTCGGACATCTCTCTCACAATCCAGGACTGCAGGCTCCCAACTGCTCGCTTGCCTGCCTTCCTGATTGCCCCTAACTGCTTCTGCCTGCCAGCCTGATCACCCTCTAACAACTCCCCTACCAGCCTGATTGATGCCTAACTGCTCTCCTGACAGCCTGTTTGCCCCTAGCTGCCCTCCCCTGCAGGCCTGGTCACCCCTAACTGCCCTCCCTTGCAGACCTGGTCCCTCCTAACTGGCCTCCCTTGCAGGCCTGGTTCCTTCCCAACTGCCCTCCCTGCTGGCCTCATTGCCCACAACTGCCCTCCCCACCAGGCCTGATCCCTCCCAACTGCCCCTCCCCTGCTGGCCCTCTTGTGGTGGCCATCTTGTGTCCACATGGGGGCAGGATCTTTGACCACATGGGAGCAGCCATATTATGTGTTGGAGTGATGGTCAATTTGCATATTACTCTTTTATTAGATAGGATAAAGGCTTGATGCATGGGTGGGGGCCAGCTGGTTTGCCCTGAAATATGTCCCAGAGCAGGGTGGGGGTTCCCTTAGGTTGTGGGGCAGCCTGGGTGAGAGGCCTTGGTGATTTGCAGGCTGGTCACACTTCCCGGCAACCCAAGCAGAGGCCCTGGTATCTGAGATTTGTTTATCTTCTATAATTCAAACTTTGTAGCTTTGAGCGGAGCCAAGCCTCATACTCGCTCCTCAGCAGTAGCCATTTTTGTTAGGATTTGTTTATCTTCTATAATTGAAACGTTGTAACCTTGAGCCGAGGCCAGGGCAGGCAGAAAGCTTGGCTTTCTGCATTGCCAGGGGCAACTCAAGCCTCCTGTTCTCTCCAGCTCTGTGGCCACCATTTTTGTTGGGATTTATTTATCTTATATAATTGAAACTTTGTAGCTTTGAATGGAGGCCAGGGCAGGCCAGAGCGGGCAGAAAGCTTGGCTTCCTCCATCGCTGGGAGCAACTCAAGCCTCCTGCTTTTTCCATGGCTGCAGCCATCTTGGTTTGGTTAATTTGCATACTCACTCCTGATTGGCTGGTGGGCATGACTTGTGGGTGTAGCATAGGTATGGTCAATTTGCATATTACTCTTTTATTAGATAGGATAAGGTGATGAAACAATAAAGTAGCCTTTGAGTTAAGGTCTAAAGAAGGTAAAGAAGTGTGCTATGTGAATATATCTGTCACTACCTAATGTCAAGTGGTGATATCTCCCAAGTTACATCTCCATTTCAGACCTCTCACCTTAGCTTTGTATGATTCTTCATTTGGATATCTAATAGATTTTTCAAACTTAATATGTCTAAAACTGAACACCTTTTCTTCACCCCCAAATTTGCTTTAGCCAGTCTTCCTCATTTAAGTTACAGGTAGGACTAGAAAATTGAGACTCCTTTGGGAGTAGCAGTTATTTAAAACCAATGTATGAGATCATTTAGAGAAAGGAAAGGATATAAGAGATCACATTTAATGGTCAGGAAAAGCGAGAGGATGCTACAGAGGAGACTGAGGGCAATAGCCAGGTGGCTCAGTTGGAGTCATCCCATACACCAAAAGGTTGTGGGTTTGATTGCTTTTAGATTTGATCCTTTTTGGGGTGCATATAAGAGGAAACCAGTTGATGTTTCTCTTTTCCTTCCCTCTCTAAAATCAATAAAAAATATATATATCTTTGGGTGAGGATTTTAAAAAAGAGTGTGTTGCCTGAAAAGCCAAGAAAAGAAAATGTTTCAGGAAGGGAATCATTAGTGGTATCAAAATCTGCTGAGAGATTAAATAAAATGAAGACTAGGAATCAACTTCTTTATTAGATTTGGCATCATTAAAGTTGTCAAGGTGTTCTTTTAAGGAATGGTGAGATTAAAACCTGTTTTGGGATGGATTCAGGAGAAAATGGGATGTAAGGAAATGGATATGGCAAATTACTACTCAAGATTTGGTATAAAGAGCTGCAGAAAAATCTGGCAGTATCTGAAAGGGGTTATAGAATCAAAAGGAAGGTATACATACTAGTAGATAATTCTTAGATTATCACTTCTGCCCAAATTTTGGACTTAGCATAAAAATCTAAATTTTTGTGGCTTATTTTTGTTTTAAAGGGTCAGAGTTTCATGTTATGCTTTTGCTAGGAAAAAATATGTTAAATTTTACTTTTGAGAGAAAAGTGGGCAGTAACTCCACTAAGATGCTCACAAAATAGCCAACTGAAAATAGTTTACAGAGAGCAATATTTTACTTCTTAGATAATACATACTAGTAAGATCAAAGATACTCCATTTTATTAAGTTATTCCCTTTTAAAATTAATGATATTTTCTTTTTTAATTTAGTGGGGATCCGCAGTATACTTATGTTATAAAAAATCAGTGGCAAAAACTAACACTATATCTTACAAAGCTGGTAAGTAGAATTTTTCATGGATTAATATATAAATATATATAAATGTATTATTAGGGCCAGTAATATTAAAATAAAACCCATCTTACAGTGTGATAGTATCAGGACTGAGATTGTAACCTATGTCTTTTGATTCTGTTTTGTTTTCATCCATACAGTTAATGGAAGATTAATGTTAGAAGGAATGATTTTTTAAACATTAGGTATAAATAAATAAGTAGAAATTTTCTTTAAGTTTTTAAATCAGTAGAAAACGGGGGAAAGTATTTTCTAATTAAATTAATGTTTCTTTAATATATCAAATTTAGTCAAATCTATAATTCATATGCACTTATTTCATAATAATCTGAAATAAGCTAATTTGTGATTATATAATACATAACTGAAATTTTCAATTGCCAAAAACCTCAAAATAGCAAACATTCTCATCTTATTTGCAGAGCAGATTCAGTCTTTTGAATAACACTAGAGGCCAAGTGCATGAAATTCGTGCACGGGTAGGGTCTCTGGGCCTAGCTGTTGATCAGGGACAATCGTTCTGCGATGCCCCCTGGTAGTCAGCGCATGTCATAGAGAGCGATCGAACTCCTAGTCTCCCGGTCGAACTCCCGAGGAGACACTTTGCATATTAGTCTCTTTATATATATAGATAGTTTTAAAATCAAGTCCTAGACTGTTACTTTCTGTTCTACCTTTTTTAAAGATCTATATACAATTTATCACTATTTCTGAACTACTTAAAGCCTATACTGTAGCCTTATGACCTAAGAGAATAGTAGACAATTAACTGTAGACCCTAAGGGGATCTACTGGTTGGCCAGCATATAATAAGAGAATTTGAGAACTTCCCTTGGCCCTTAGTATATCTAGTTCATCTCGCTTTATAACTGAGAAAAGCAGAGTTTTATATGTATATTATTTGTTCAGAATCACATAGATATTAGTGACAAACCAACCACAGGTATTACTAATTTATCATTTTGCCTTTAAGGTCATATATAGTGATGGTTTCTACTTGACTTTTACTATTCAAGTTCAGGGAACCTATTTGCTATTTCTAGTCCCACAAAATCCAGTATAAGACTCTGCTCGAGGTTGTGTTCAATAGATTTCTGGAACACTTTCTAGACTACTCTATTTAATATGAAATCATAGGCCACTTGACATGCTATTTTCATATAATTTGGGGTTATTCAGAAGCTGGATTTGAATTGATACTATTCTGAAGACATCATTAATATGTGACACTTCTATTTTTTTTAGTATTTTTCTTGTATTTGTGCTAGAAGTTATGTATGTACTCCTATAGGACATCTATTTTAATGTGTGAAACACCCTGAGGGAAAGTTACTGAGAACTGATGAAATGGATGTATATAACCATATTGAAAAAATTAAAAAATAGTATATTCATGTGCTTTAAGATGGTAGTTTGACCACAAACTGAATTTTTGAATATGTGTGTATCCTACATAATAAAAGGCTAATATACAAATGACTGAATGGTGCTGCGTGCTGACCACCATGAGCAAACATTCAATGCAGGAGCTGTCCCCGGTGGTCAGTGTGCTCCCACAGGGGGGGAACTCCACTCAGCCAGAAGCCAGGCTCAAGGCTGGAGAGCATAGCGGCAGTGGTGGGAGCCTCTCCCGCCTCTGTGGCAATGCCAGGGCTCCCGGACAGCTTTCAGGCTGAGAGACTCCTCCCCTAAGTGCACAAATTTCATGCATTGGGCTTCTAGTTTATATATATTTCTTTAGAATAATCTTTTCTCATTTGCCTTACTTAACCTTTGTGGATGAAGCTTGAGAAATATTAAGTTAATATGAATCATATTTGAGGATTAAAATCCATATGAATCCTATTGAAGCATTCAATTATTTGATGAACATACAGGATGGAGCCAAATGAGGTTCATAGTTATTCATATGGAAAATAATGCATTAATTAATAAATAATAATACACGAATAAACTCAGTGTCTTTGCATACTCACAAATGTAAACCTACTTTTGCTCCACCCAGTATATGTAATGTTTTGAACTTTGAAATGTGTTAAATAAAGCATTTCACCATCATTTAAATTACAAGCACCTAATTCAAGAGATGATGACCTAATATTTATTGTTGTTTTTCTAGGTCTAATTTGTAGATATCCACAAGAAGATTATGAGTCATTCTCACTCCCAGAATCTGTTCCCCTATTTTGTTTACCAATGGGTGCAACTATTGAATGTTGGCCATCAAATAGCAAGTACCCTCTCCCTGTATTTTCTACATTTGTATTAACTGGAGCCTCAGCTGAAAAGGTACTATGTGTTTTAACAAATTATATCAGGAAATTCTTGTACATTTTAAATTTAAGTTTATATAGTGCATAGAACAGTAAGAAAACATAACTGATTAAATTGAATTTATAATATATACCTCTTTCATTTGGTTAAAATAACTATATCCAGGGACATAGGAAAAGAGAGTTTTCATGCTGTTACATGTATCCAAATGATTTCTTGTGAATGTGGTGAAAGATGTTTTAATTGTCAAATGATGATCCTTCATTGCTTTATTTTTTGTAATATAGAAGCTTTGAAAACAATATAAAAGACATTATTAATAATCAATGTTATTTAGAATCATAGACTGTTATAGTTGGAAGGGATCTTGGAAATTTAGTCTGATGCTCTCTTTTTGTAGATTGAGAAATTGAGATCCAGAGAAATTTAGTGAATTGCCTAAAGTTGGAATTTTATTTTCCTATCTAAAATTGTCCCACTATCTACTAAATAATAGTTCTTAATCATTTTCTTATAGAGAATATTGATACAATTTATTTCACTTTCTATGAAACAAATACAACTTAATTGAAACACCTTTTTGAAAAAATATAGAGATGTGAGAGTAGCACTTGTGTAGTTTTAAATTTTTATTTTATTTTTTAATGTATTTCAAGAAAGCAGAGTGATGTCTGTTCACTACAATGTTCCTGGTACCTAGCACCTTGCATATAATGGCTCATAGTGGCCACTAAATATTTAACTAATGACGTGATTTGGATAAATGACATAAGGTGTATTTAGTAAATATATTACTTGTTTTCCAGGTCTATGGTGCTGCTATTCAGTTTTATGAACCATATCCTGAGGAGAATCTCACAGAAAAACAGAGACTTCTTTTGGGTTTAGCATCGTTGGCAGATGGGAAGTCTGACAGTTCCAAAACAGTTCACACTAATAAATGCATCTGTCTTCTTTCTCACTGGCCTTTTTTTGATGCATTCAGGAAGTTTCTGACTTTTTTGTATCGTTATTCTATCTCTGGACCTCATGTCCTTCCAATTGAGAAGTAAGTTAGAAACTTTCTTGGTTCACAATGTGGCAGATCTTTCTATTATGTGTGGTATATTTGTACTTGTCATTAAATTTTACTGGTAAATTTTATATGGAAACTAGGTTTGTCAGGAGTTATTCGGAATAAAGAGTTTGATGATTTCAATCAGGAATATTTCTCTATTATACTTTTACAGTCATGATATTTTAAAGAACTTAATCTCTAGCAAAATAAGTGTTTCATTTTAAAAATATATGTATTTTTTATTGATGTCAGAGAGGACAGGACAGGAGAAAGAGAGAGAAACATCAGTGATGAGAGAATCTTTGATCAGCTGCCTCCTACACACCCCCTACTGGGAATCAACCTGAATCACAGGCATGTGCCCTAAAGGAATCAAACCATGACCTCCTGATTCATAGGTTGACATTCAACCACTGAGGTACACTGGCAGGGCAGTGTTTCATTTTTTGATGTTCTTGTGAAGTTTGGAGATCCTAATTGGAATTTTAAAAAATAGTTTTATAATTTTTATTTTGCATATAATTTGGGTTTATTATGAATCTTTAAAAATATTCCTCACTATATTTAGATGTGATGAATTTAAAGAAAAAATTAGACAAGTGCATTCTTTTTTTTTTTTTTTAAAGCTGTGATAATTTTTTACAGAGAAGAAGTGAGAGGACAGAAAGTTAGAAACATGGATGAAAGAGAGACATCCATCAGCTGCCTCTTGCACGCCCCCTACTGGGGATATGCCCACAACCAAGGTACATGCCCCCAACCGGAATCGAATCTGGGAGCTTTCAGTCCACAGACTGACGCTCTATCCACTGAGCCAAACCGGTCTTGGCTGACAAGTGCATTCTTTTTAAAATTTTAGTAATGTACTTTAAGGTCACTAAACTAAATGAATAATTTTTTATGTAGTAAGATCTTATATAAATGAGATCTAAATATCTCCAATGTCTGACTATTATTTATTTTATTTTTAAAATAGATTTTTATTGATTTCAGAAAGAAAGTGAGAGGGAGAGAGAGATGGAAACATCAATGATGAGAAAGAATCATTGATTGGCTGCCTCCTGCATGCTCCACAATGGGAATCTCACCATGACTTTCTGATTCATAGGTTATGAGTACCTTCATGATATTAAAGTGGTAGTGCTTTTTTTAAATTTAATATTTATTGTTCAGATTATTACAATTGTTCCTCTTTTTCCCTCATAGCTCCCCTCCACCTGGTTCCCACCCCACCCTCTGCCCTTAGCCCCCACCCACTGTCCTCATCCATAGGTGTACAATTTTTGTCAAATCCCTTCACGTACCACCCTCACCCATTTCCCCCTGAGAATTGTCAGTCCTCTCTCTGTCTGTGGCCCTGATTCTATTATATTCATCAGTTTATTCTGTTCATCAGATTTTTTATTCACTTGATTTTTAGATTCACTTGTTGATAGATATGTATTTGTTCATAATTTTTTAAAGTAATTATACTTTTATTTTTTTAAATATATTTTATTGATTTTCTACAGAGAGAAAGGGAGAGGGATAGAAAGTCAGAAACATCGATGAGAGAGAGACATCGATCAGCAGCTTCCTGCACACCCCACACTAGAGATGTGCCTGCAAGCAAGGTACATGCCCTTGACCGGAATTGAACCTGGGACCTTTCAGTCCTCAGGCCGACGCTCTGTCCACTGAGCCAAACCGGTCTCGGCTGTTGTTCATAATTTTTATCTTTATCTTTTTATTCTTCTTCCTTTTCTTAAAGAATACCTTTCAGCATTTCATATAATATTGGTTTGGCATTGATGAACACCTTTAGCTTTTTCTTATCTGTGAAACTCTTTATCGGCCTTTCAATGCTGAATAATAGATTTTCTGGGTAGAGTAATCTTGGTTGTAGGTTCTTACTATTCATCACTTAGAATATTTCTTGCCACTCCCTTCTGGCCTGCATAGTTTCTGTTGAGGAATCAGTTGACAGTCATATTGATGATCCCTTGTAGGTAACTATTTTTCTCTTGTGGCTTTTAAGATTTTCTCTTTGTCTTTTACTCTTGACATTTTAAATATGATGTGTCTTGGTGTGATCCTCTTTTGATTCCTTTTATTTGGGTTATGTGTGCTTTCTGGACTTGAAAGTCTATTTCTTTCACCAGGTGTAGGAAGTTTTCTGTCATTATTTCTTCAAACAGGTTTTGAGTTTCTTGCTCTCTCTCTTCTTCTGGCACCCCCATAATTCTGATGTTGATACCCTTGAAGTTGTCCCAGAGGCTCCTTACGCTATCTTTACATTTTTGGATTCTTTTTTCTTTTTGCTTTTCCAGTTGAGTATTTTTTGCTTCTTTGTATTTCAAATCTTTGACTTGATTCTTGCAATCCTCTAGTCTGCTGTTAGGTCTCTATATAATATTTTTTATTTCAATCAGTGTATGGTTAATTTCTAGTTGGTCCTTTTTTATATCCTTGAGGGTCTCGCTAAATTTATCGGCCTTTTCTAGAAAATTCTTAAAAACCTTGTAACGGTGGTTTTGAACTCTATATCCAGTAGTTTGCTTTCCTCCATTTCTTTGTGACCTGTTTTTTGTCTCCGCTTTTTGGCTACTTCCCTGAGTTAATAGAGTGGCTTTGTGTGCTAGGTGTCCTATAGGGCCCACTGGCTCAGCCTTCCTAATTACTTGAGGTGGACACTCTTGGTGCACCTCTTTGTGGGTTGTGTGCACAGTCTTGTTGTAGTTAAGTCTTGATTACTGTTGGTATCACTGGGAGGAATTGACCTCCAGGCCAATTGGCTCTGAGGATCAGCTGTATCTACAGTGGAAGAACTTCTGTGCTGGAGACACTCTTATGAGACAAAAGCTGCAAAAGCCTCTGTGCTCAGCCTGGATGGGGCTGAGTCTCAGGACAGGGCAGACAGCATTGGTTTTCCATCAGCCCTGCCCTAATAGGCCCCTGTGTCCCAGTGTCCCATAGTAATTGCTGCAAGCACCTCTGAGAGAAAGCCACCCTTGAGTTCCGCCTGCTGCCAGACAGTCCAGTTTCTCCCAGAATGAGCCTGGGTTCACAGATTCTCACCCAGAACTGGAGTTCAGCACAGTCGGGAGCTTTTGTCTCTCTCCCGCTTGAAAAAGCCAGCCGCATACTCAGTTGCCTGCCCTCTCTGTGTACACACCTTGGTACCTCTGCCTTCTGCAGTTCCTCTGAGTCCCAGTGTGCTTTTCTCTTTCCTGTTAGTCCAGTTTCTCCCCATATGAGTCTGTGTCCCCAGAGTCACCCAGAACTGGAGTTCAGCAGAGTCGGGAGCTTTTGTCTTCCTCCCAGTTGAGAAAGCCAGCCGTGCACTCAATTGCCAGTCCTCTCGGTGCATGCATCTCAGTACCTCTGCTTCCTGCAGCCCCTCTTAGTCTCAGTATGCTTTTCTCTTTCCTTCTAGTTGTAGAATTTCCACTCAGCCAACCTTCCTGTGGTTCTGGATGATGTCCGTTTTGTCTTTTAGTTGTAGTTTTGAAATTGTTATGCGAGGCAGCAGTTTAGGTGTTTACCTATGCTACCATCTTCGTAATATGCTTTTTTTATAATTCCCAAAATGTCTGGTAGTGTCTTATATATAGCAAGCAGTCAAAACATGTTTATAAAATTAATACATTTCTCTTTTAATGTTTTCTATCCTGTTGAAATTATCCCAGTTCTGAAACAAAGATAATTTTGAAATAATATTTAAGAGAAAAGTAATGCAGAAATAAAATAACTTTTTCTAAAAAAAAGGGGGAGGATTTTTCACTATTGTTGCCTTTTTCTTTTTCGTGGTGCTCAAAATAAAACACATCAATCTCACTTTTTACCTATTTCTAGAAAAAACAAACTCAGAAATAGAATTTTTAACCTATTATTAATAGAAAGTACAGGCATTCCTTGGAGATATTATGATTTCCAACCCAGACCACTGTAATAAAGCAAGTATTGCAATAAAGTGTGTTATAATCTTTTTGCTGGTGGAGAGTCTTACATTTAGTTTTTAAAAAACACATCTATAAAGTCATGAAGTACAGTGGAATAAAACAAGATGTGTCTGTATATTGTTCATCTTTTAGAAATAGTTCAACACATTTTTCTGGAGTACTCTAAATGGTGTTTCACTTTTAAAATATGAATAGTTGCCTAAAGTATATATTGCAAATACACTGTCCACATCTCCTGTATGTTGTATATTATCTACTTAGGGAGAGGTAAAATGGCTTTTGAGATATTCATGACATAAACATTGTTGAATGTGAACAACTATTAATTTGAGAAATTATTTAACTTAGTTAGAAGCAACTTTAATGGAACAAATATTTTTGGTTGTTTGTTCACTTGTTTTCATAGTAGCAGGGATTTCAAAATTATAGATTCACAGAACTTTTGACTTAACTTGGACTTACGATGACATGTTGACCTTTATAGTATATGGTACTCACTTTGGGATCAATTGGATTTTTGTTTGTTTTTTTTTAAGGCATATTTCTCATTTTATGCATAAAGTTCCTTTTCCATCTCCTCAGAGACCACGGATTTTAGTTCAGGTAAGATTTTCTTGGTGTAAGTGCCCTGCTGAATGAACTATTGGCTCTGTCAAAATGTAACATAAGAATAAAAATTATAAATGGGAAAAAATAAAATTGAAAGAGAACAAGATGCTAATTTATTTTGGAGTTTGGGCCCTTACTGACAACTAACTTTTCTTTCTTAAATAAGAGATTGCAGAGTTAAAGAAGTAGGAGGCAGTAGACATATTGAACACAAAAAAAGAACTTATTTTCTTAAATTTGTCCTGTGTTTGAAAGTTTCTCTATGGTTTTGGCATTAGTCCCTAAGATAAGTTTATTACAATATACAGAAGAGAAAGTTGTATATTTTTTTATATTGCAGGCAGGAATGCTCATGTCTTTGTGATGGGAGAAGTTTAAAATGAACATAAATTATTTCCCCATCTCTTTTTCCCAGTTGACTTCCTTCTTTTATATATATATATATATATATATATATATTATTGATTTTTCACAGAGAGGAAGGGAGAGAAAGTCAGAAACATCAATGAGAGAGAGACATCGATCAGCCGCCTCCTGCACACCCCACAGTGGAGATGTGCCCGCAAGCAAGGTACATGCCCCCAACCGGAATCGAACCTGGGACGTTTCAGTCCACAAGCCAACGCTCTATCCACTGAGCCAAACCGGTCTCGGCGACTTACTTCTTTATTTTTTTCCTTTTAATCTTTATTGTTGAAAGTATTCATAGATACTCCTCCCCTCCATTAAACTCTTCCAGCCTGCAGCTTTCTTCTCTTGGTCATATTTTTTTTGTTTGTACTCTTGATATGTAAATTACTGCTTATTTAATCATCATTTATGAACTAGTTTACATTAAGACATTTTCATGTAACATCACTATGTGTGCTGTACTAAATCTATCACAGCCATTATTAGGATATCATTCAAAATTAGAAATCATTTGATAAATAGATATTTGCAACTTGTAAAAATCTGCATAAGTTTGAAAATGTGGATAAAAATAACTGCATTATTATACTGATACAGAAAAATATCATTTGATAAGTTTTATCATCAGTCTGCATATGTACATATCAATTCTGTCTTATTTCTTGGCATTTAGTGCCGGAATATATATGGCAGTCAGTTTGAATACACATAAAACATTTGTTTTATGGCAAATTTTCTTTTATTGAGGTCCAGAAAGTAAATACCTTAGTGTTTACAAGCCATTTGATCTCAGCTCTGTTGTTATTACACAAAATCAGCTAGAGATAAGATGTAAATGATGAGTTGCGATAAACTGTTTGTAAAAACAGGTAGCCTATGGATTTGCCCTGGTTTTGCTAACTCTGGTTTTATGGTATTAAATTAATAATTTAGTCTTTCAATACAGATTTGTTAAAATGGCATTAGGGAAACATTGAGGAACAGAAGAAAAGATAGAGGTTTTAGAATGGAGGAGTTAGTAGTCAGAAGAGGTCAGTAATCAGGACATATCTTCAGGATCTTAGTAAATGATTATACTGATGAATGAATATATTGAAATGTCATCATTATTAATCTGTATGTTTTTACCAGAAAGTGGTGTTTAAAGTTTATATTTATATTTCAAATACTTTATTTTAAATCCTCTTCCAGTTATCACCACACGATAGTCTGATCCTCAGTCAGCCTGTTTCTTCACCTCTTCCACTAAGGCAAGTAAAACTTCCTTTCTGTTTATTTCTCTAAAATTAGTGTGAGCTCAAATAACATTCAAATATTTCCTCTCTTTCCTAAGTAAAATTTCAAATGTTGATGTAAATATTTTCATTTAACTGTTTTTCACCTAAATTTCATTTACTTAATATTTAGGTTAATATTATTTAAAAAAGAAAGATTTTCGAGGTAGTTTTTGGTATTTTGTGTATCCGTTTGTTAAGTACTATTATATAAATAGGTACATATGTATGTAGATTATGAAACAATTATCTTTAGCTTTAAATATTCCCTGAAGAATATTTGATCTAATTAACTTTCTATTTAATCTCAAAATAAAAAGATATGTATAAATATTAAACCATGGGATAGAACAATGTATTTCATCACCTTAAATATTCAGAGAAATTATGAAATATATTTTTTTCTGTGCTATCATTTCTTGAAATTTAATTAGCTGTATAATTTTTCTTGCAGAGAAATAGCTACAATATAATTAAGTTATTTTGTAGCACACATCTAAGGGAGACTAGGTGCCATCTTTGACATTAATTTTATAAAAGTTACAGATTATTTCATCATCTGAGTGATCAGTGTTTTCTTAACCTTTGTTGAAGTCAAAAATAAACTAGAAATACTGGCTGAGACTATATTAAAATGATTCTAAATTACCCAAGGACTTTGTTTTTTAACAGCTTTTTTTGCTATATATTTCACATATTAAACAATTCAATTAAATTGTACAATCTACTGGTTATATTCACAGAGTTCTGCAACTATCACTATAATCAATTTTAGAACATTTTAATCTCTCTAAAAAGAAGCCCTGTAGGCTTTAGCAGTTTACCTTCCCTATTTCTCCCATCCCTACACACACAAACACACGTACCTCCCCAACTCTTGGCAGTAGCTAATCTGCTTCTGTCTCTACATATTTGCCTATTCTAAATATTTAATATAAATGGAATCATATAATATTTGACCTTTTGTGTTTAGTTTCTTTCACTTAGCATAATGTTTCCAAGGTTCATCCATGACTTAGTGTGTATCAGTACTTCATTTTTTTTTTTAGTTCCAACAAATATTTCAGTATATGAACATACTACATTTTACTTATCCATTCATCAGTTGATAGTCTTCTTGGCTACTATGAATAATGCTGCTATGAACATGCACAAGATCTTTGTGGAGATATGTTTTCATTTCTCCAAGAGACTTTTGTTACTCATTTTGCTTTATTTAAAAAAATCCAGTAAAGCCAATTATTTAGCACTAGAGGCCTGATGCATGAGATTCATGCAAGAGTAGGCCTTCCTTCCCCCAGCTACTGGCACCGGCTTCCCTCTGGCACCCGACACCCAGGCTTCCCTTGCCACCCTGGCTTCGTCTGGAAGGATGCCCAGTCTAATTAGCATATTATACTTTCATTATTATAGATATTATGCTTTTATTATTATAGATAGATTACAGAGACAAAATACTGGTTGGTTTACAGAGTTATTTACTTGTCAATATTTTGTTACTATATAGATGTATAAGTAATTTTAAAAAATATATCTTTATTGATTTCAGACAGGAAGAGACAGAGAGAGGGAGAGAGAGATAGAAGCAACAATAATGAGAGAAAATCATTGATCGGCTGCCCCCTGCACAACCCACAAGGAGGATCTAGCCGGTAACCCAGGCATGTGCCCTGACTGGGAATCAAACCATAATCTCCTGATTCATAGGTCTATGCTCAACCACTTAGATGTCTAAGTTTTGGTTATGAATTTGCTTTGTTATCACTTGATAGCTCTTGATTTCATATTACTATTATTATTACAATATGAAAGATTATCTATTTGTAATAATATGTGTATTTACCTTAAGGGAGGTGGGTCTCTAAGTCATGTATTTTTTTTTATTATTACAGTGGAAGATGAGCCAAAACTTTCAATGAAGGATTTGCTTTCAATCAAAGCATACCTGTTATAAATTAAATTTTTTATTTGTACATTATCTACATGGTAGATCTTCATATATAAAATAAAGCAGATGATTTTTCATTTTCCAAAATGAATACAAAGCAGAAGAATTCAATGATTTTGAAACTTCCTAAAACGTCATTATTTTCAGTGTTTCAGTGTTTCTGATGCAGTTTTCCCTACATACATCAGCAATCACATTTAAAGTTGAATATATAATACAGACTCTACCCTAATCAGAAATTTTTTTCATTATTTTGTGTAATGAGATTATTCGATCTTTATCTTATTAATTACATATTTTTGTTTGGGTTGACAGTGGTGGCAAGTTTTCAACACTACTTCAGAATTTAGGCCCTGAAAATGCTGTGACACTACTGGTGTTTGCAGTAACAGAACATAAGATTCTCATCCATTCCTTACGACCTTCTGTGCTTACTAGTGTGACGGAAGCATTAGTGTCTGTGAGTATCACAGTTTCTTATTGTGAAAAAGATGATTTTAATTCAAAGTGTAATGAGTTTTTATGTCGTGAAAATAATTTAAATGTTCTGACCATTGACATTAGTTACAATTATTTAATTCATTTTGAAGCATTAGACTTTAAGTCTAAATATTTAAAATATAATTTGTTGTGCTTGCTGATAAATTAAGCTTCAGTGTCAAACAGCTAAATAGTCTTCAATCTTTTGTTTATTCCAGATGATATTCCCTTTCCACTGGCCATGCCCGTATGTTCCTCTCTGCCCACTGGCTTTAGCCGATGTCTTGAGTGCACCATGTCCCTTCATAGTAGGAATTGATTCAAGATATTTTGATCTCTATGACCCTCCACCAGATGTTAGTTGTGTTGATCTAGATACCAACACCATTTCTCAGTAAGTACATTTTACTGATTCTACACCCACTGATTTTACTTCATAGTCTATATGTTTAATTGTTTATTTTATGAATACTTATTAGAATTTCCTTTTAGCTATATTGTTTTTGTGTTTGGGATTATTACCACCTTTGAATCAGCTCTTACTATATTAAGTGGAATAGATTTAGGGCATTGAAGAAGGTTTTATTGGAAAGAAAATGTACCTTTCATCCTTAGCTTTCTAAGTATTTAAAAAAACATTATAATCTTATGCTTACCTAGAAATTTAGCAGAAGGGAAATTGAGGTTAGAAATAGAAAAAAAATTATTTCCCTTTAGGCAAATGAATATGGGTGAAACAAATTGAATTGAAATACTATTCCTTGATTAGTATTTCAATCCTATTTCTAGTATAATATAATACTATTTAGAATTATTGATGCTTCATATCAAAATTAATGTAATGTTTTAAAATTTTTAAATAACTTAAAAAATTTTTATTATTCATACTATTGCAGGTGTCCCCGATCCCCCCAACTCTTTTGCCCACCTCCATTCAGCCCCACCTTCTCCCCTCCTTTGGCCCTCATCACACTATTGTCTGTGCCATAGGCTATGTGTATATATATTCTTTAGCTGGTCCCTTCACCTTCTTTTATCCAGTCCTCCTAGCCTCCAGCCCTCTGTCATTAAATCACTTTTAAATTATACTTTTTTTACTTTTATATCTTAGAGTGTAAGGATTTTATAAGATTCTCTACTGGAATGATATTTAAGTTGTACTACTGAAGCTGTATATTTACAGCTGTTTTATAATTGTTCTTCTTATATCCCTTATTTTCAGTTTAAACATACTTCCGCTATTCAGGAAAGAGGAAATTGTTGCAGTGACCACATTAAATCCACAGTACATGCTTAAAATAATTATCAGAAAAGCCCAAAAGCTAGTATACCTTTTATAACTTATGTATATGTGAAATAGGTTTTTCTTCATTTTAAAATATGCCTGTGTTATATTAAAGCTTTTTAATTTATTCTTGAAATCTTACATTAATTCTAATGTTGTCATATGTCAAAACTTCAAATCAGTGGTTGGCAAACTCATTAGTCAACAGAGCGGCAAACCACAGTTTGCTGACCACTGACCTAAATCATCAGAAAAGTTTAGCAAAAAAATAATTTCCTAGTATAAAACGTATCTGTTGTCAAAAAGCTTTTATTCAGAGAAAGCCTAACCAGGAATATATGGGATGTATTTGGTGTGTAAAAGCCATTTTATGTATGGGATCAGTAGAGTCAAAGATTATTTACTAGGCACTAGGAATAAAAAGCTAAATCAAGTACACTCCCTTTTCTTAAGTTACTCATTTAATTCTTTACTCAGAATATTTAACTCTTTAAATATTAAAATAGTATCTCTTTTCTTTGCCATTTGTTAATGTTATACATGATATAATGTTTTTAAAATTTGAAATTAAGGATGGTAAATGACTAGATACTAGGTTTATTTGGGTGATAAATTACATTTCCCTCTTTTTATACTTTCCCTCAATTTGTTAAAAGAATTTTTTTAATCCTCACCTGAGGATTGATTTTAGAGAGAGTGGAAGGGAGGGAGAAAGAGAAAAATATCGATGTGAGAGAGAAATATGAATTGGTTGTCTCCTGAACGTGCCCCGACCTATATATGGACCCTGACTGGGAATTGAACCAGCAACCTTTGGGTGCATGGGAAGATGCTCCAGCCAACTAAGCCATACCAGCAAGACTAACAGAATTTTTAATTATTATTTTATCTTTCTGTTTTGACCACTAATGAATTAAAGAATCAAAGAAACATGAGTCTTTTGCATTCATTAGCATTCTTCCTTCTTGATATTATCATCCTTACAAAATTATAGGAGGACTAAACTAATAAACTAACAGCTCTTACCTTCCTTCATCCAGAATTTCTGGAGCCTCAACCTGAAATTTGAAAGAAAAATAAATTCTGAGTATGGAATTTTTGGCTTCCTTTTCCCTCTTTGACTCTTATGTACATATAATACAGAGTATATTATTAATGTCAAGATGCTGAAGAAAGGGAAATTAGAATCTGATATGTGCTAGTCATAAAACTGTATGCATAGCCTTAGTTGTCTCATATTATTCTTTTTATTTTGGAAGGTAGTTTTTTATTAACCCTGTGACAGAAGAAAACCAAAGCTTAGATTTTTAAGTTATTTATCAAAAGACACATAATTTATAGTGCTAAAACTGGATTTTTGAAACCATTACTGTCTGACTCCAAACTAATATATCTATTACTAATTATTGGCTAACTATTTATATAATAGTTACCTTATAAATGACATTACTATGAATGCAAATACAAATACCAAATTCAGATACCAAATTAACCTGTCCTACTTAGCCAAGTTTTAAAGTGAAAATATCAAGGGTTAGAGAAGGAAATTACTTATTTGATGTAAATAATTAGGTATAATGAAATGATAAGATATTTTTCATTCATCTATGCTACATCTTGAATACCTTTTTTTGCTAGGCACTGGGAATAAAAAGGTAAATCAAGTACACTCCCTTTTCTTTTTTCTTTTCTTTTTTTTTAATTAAATCTTTATTATTCAGATTTTTACATTTGTTTCTCTTTTTTCCCCTCCATATCTCCCCTCCACCCGGCTCTCACCCTTCCCTCTATCCTTACCTCCCTTCCGTTGACCTCATCCATAGGTGTATGATTTTTGTCCAGTCTCTCCCTGTATACCCCTCACTCCTTTCCCCCTGAGAATTATCAGTCCACTCGCTTTCTGTGCTCCTGATTCTATTATATTCACCAGTTTATTCTGTTGATCAAATTTTTAATTCATTTAATTTTTAGATTCACTTGTTGATAGATACGTATTTGTTGTTCATAATTTTTTATCTTTTACCTTTTTCTTCTTCCTCTTCTTAAGGAGTCCCTTTCAGCATTTTATATAATATTGGTTTGGAGTTGATGAACTCCTTTAGCTTTTTCTTATCTGTGAAGCTCTTTATCTGCCCTTCAGTTCTGAATGATAGCTTTGCTGGATAGTGTATTCTTGGTTGTAGGTTCTTGCTATTCATCACATTGAATATTTCTTGCCACTCCAGTCTGGCCTGCATCGTATCTGTTGAGAAATCAGCTGACAGTTGTATGGGTGCTCCCTTGTAGGTAATGAACTGTTTTTCTCTTGCTGCTTTTAATATTCTCTCTTTGTCTTTTGCTCTTGGTATTTTAATTATGATGTGTCTTGGTGTGGTCCTCTTTGGATTCCTTTATATAGGGTTCTGTGTGCTTCCTGGACTTGTAAGTCTATTTCTTTTACCAGATGTGGGAAGTTTTCAGTCATTATTTCTTTAAGTAGGTTTTCAGTATCTTGCTCTCTCTCTTCTTCTGGCACCAATTCTGATGTTGGTACGCTTGAAGCTGTCTCAGAGGCTCCTTATATTATCTTCACATTTTTGGATTCTTTTCTCTTCTTGCTTTTCCAGTTGAGTGTTTTCGGATTCTTTATATTTCAAATTTTTGACTTGATTCTTGCCTTCCTCTAGTCTGCTGTTAGATCTCTGTATAATATTTTTTATTTCAGTCAGTGTATGTTTAATTTTTAGTTGGTCCTTTTCCATCTCTAGTTGGTCCTTTTTTATCTCTAGTTGGATCTTTTCCATCTCTAGTTGGTTCTTTTTCATCTCCTCTTGGATCTCACTAACTTTATCCAACTTTTCTAGGATATTCTTGAAAAACCTTATAACTGTGGTTTTGAACTCTATATTCAATCGTTTGTTTTCCTCCATTTCTTTTGTTTGTGATCTCTTCCCTTTTCTTGGCATTTTCACTATGCCGGGAGAACTTCTGTGTTGGATTCAGCCTTATGATACCAGACTTGAAAAACCACAGAAGCCTCTGTTGAGCTTGGGATGGGTGGAGTCTCAGGGTTTGACAGACGCCTTGCCTTCCAGTCGGCCCTGCCCTCCGTGGCCCCGGAGTCTCATGTGACTGGGTAATCCCTGGAGCGGTCCCTGTGTGCACGCGCACTCTCTCGCAGTGCCTCTAGACTGCTGCCCCTGCGGCTCCCCTGGGGACCATATGAGTCTGGGTCCCCAGGGTTTCGCCCAAAACTGGGGTTTAGTGGAGTTAGAAGTGGCACAGTTGGGAGGGTCCGTCTCCCGCCCACTGGTGAAAGCCAGCAGCACAATCAGCAGTCGGTCCTCTGCACACAGTGCTGTGCACCCCATCAGACTTCTGATCTTTTGCTACTCCCCTAAATTTCCATGCACTTCTCCCTTTTCACAGTCCAAACTCCCCCCATGTGAGTTTCAGCTGGGTTTAGTGTCGTAAGAGATTCAATGCCGTTGAGAGTCTCCATCTCCCTCCTGCCAGAGAAAGCCAGCCAGGTTTTCCAGCTTTCACGTCTCCGTACCTCAGCTTTTTGCAGTTCCTCTGGGTCTCCGTGAGCCCCTCTCTTTCCTTCTAGTTGTAGAATTTCCACTCAGCCAGCTTTCCTGTGGTTCTGGATGATGTCCGTTCTGTCTTTTAGTTGTAGTTTTGAAATTGTTGTGTGAGGCAGCAGTGTAGGTGTTTACTTATGCTGCCATCTTGGATTCCTCTCCCTTTTCTTAAGTTGCTCATAATCTAAGGCAGGCATGCATACAGTGAATAAGACACAGTGGAAGTACTGTGTTGCAAAGTTTTATCAAAAAATATTGTAAATAGTGTTTCTATGTTGTGTTCTCACTGTAATGTAAGGTTCCATGCTCCTGGTCACGTTATCTATAATAATAAAAGCATAATATGCTAATTAGACCTGATAGCTGAACAACTTTTTGGACAAAGCCAGGGCTGCAAGGACCAAAGCAAGCCACCACAGTTGTGAGGGCCGGCCCCCTTGCACAAATTTCGTGCATCAGGGCCTCTAGTTAATGAAATAAAACCTTTACAGCAGGACACCTGCAATTTGCCCTATCTATATTTTTATTCTCATTTGTGGAAAGATAGGGTAGATTCCAAGACAGTTGTTCTTTGTCTGCTTAAACTTTCCCATCCACTCTTTTTTCTTTGTTTAGTTTTCAAAATGATATTTGTCCTTTTGTTCTGTGGAAAGTTTAAGGAACATTGGGGAAAAAAAGTTCAGCAAGTTTCATTGCACACCTGTGCTATATCGTTATCTTTGGTGGTTAAAACATGAGTGATGTACTTTTCTTCTTTTTCTGTACATCTTTCAAGTTTTCTAAAATAAGTATTCATAGCTATTGAAATTTTTAAAAAAGATTTAATAAAGAGTGGAATAAACAAAGTTATAGTTAAGTCGAAAACCTTTATGGTGTTTATCACCATTTTTTTTCCTCCTACCCCATATGTAGTTTAAAGAGCAACTAACTGTTGCCATAGTGGTACTAAAGGAGATTATAGAAGTTTGTCATAGAAACAAAGATATCACTTTTCTTGTTTTTTTCCCCCCCTAAATATACCACTTTCAAGCACATATCCTCTTTTATAAAAGTTATAAAAGTATTTTTGGAATGTTCTAATTTATTCGATTAAGGTAATATTATAGATTACTTCTTTTCTGAAGAAAACAAAAATAAATTTTCATTTAGGAAGCTAAGAAACAGTATTTAAATATATCAAAGTATCCATATAGTAGGATTTTCCTAGTATTTAGGTTTCTAAAAACTCTTAAGTGGAGTTTAAGAGTATTGACCACCACATTAAATTTGGTAGTGATTGGCATGATTCCAATTCACATGCAATGTACTCAATACCAACATAATTACAAATATTTGAGCTATATTTAATGCAAGTTTTCACCCTCATATAAATTACTTTTTAATATCCAACATTCCAACTTACCCCAGTAATATTTTTCTCCTGTTAACTAGAATATTTTACGTGTTTTCTTTTTTGTTCAATGTGTTTTCAATTTTTTCTTTTTTACATAATTAAGTATATATTTCCCCTTTCCCTCCCCAAAAAAGGTCCATCTAACAAATATATTATTTTTGCCATTTAATCTCAGAACTGGTGACAAGAAAAATGTAGCCTGGAAGATACTTCCAAAGAAACCATGTAAAAATCTGATGAACACACTGAACAATTTGTACCAGCAACTGGCAAAATGTAAGTGTCTAACTTAATTAAAGGGAAGTAATTTAATCTGAGAAAAGAACTCCAGTTACTTTGCTGTATTTATAAAAAGTTTATATAAAGGAAAGTATTTTTACAGTCTTAAAGGCAAATGAGCATATAGGCAAAATTTGTTAGAAGCTAAATGGGAGATTTATTTTTGATATCACATTTTTATAGAACCATTTTAGAATAATAAAATTCAAAAAGAAGTTAAGCTGGTTATTTTTTTAATTTTACTGTTACTGAAATGCCATTGAAAAAAATAAGCATTTATGCTTGTATATTTTCTTCATACATAGAATAGAAAGGTAGTTTTGAATATATTAGATGGTTTCAGTTACATTAGAAAATGCTAATTTCCAATAGGGTGAGAGCTAGGTCATTTGCTTTTCACCTACTGTGTTTTCTTCAAATAATTTGAAAATAGAAACTTGCTACAAGCATTAGGAAATTAATCATAATGAAAAATAATTAGAATATGGAATATTTCAGTAAAAAGCTATGTAAGAATATCTTGACAGTGATCCAGAGTTACTAAGAAGAATTAAACCTTCATTTATCTAATCCTCTTGTTATTTTATAGTAACTGTCTATTCGGGCCTTTAATTGAATACTTACTGTATGAAAAATGGTCAGTAACTGTTTAGCAATATTTGAGGTTCTCTTTTATGTAGAGGTGAAATATAAGCATAGGAAATGACTTATATCCTGTAATATACTTGGAAGAGGACATGAAAAACAATGTTTCGTTGTTGTTTTTTAAAGTATATTTTTGTTGATTTCAAAGAGGAAGGGAGAAGGAGAGAGATATAGAAACATCAAGGATGAGAATCATTGATTGGCTGCCACCTCCGCATCCCCTAATGGAGACCAAGCCTGCAACCTAGGCATGTGCCCTTGACAGGAATTGAATCTGGGACCCTTCAGTCTGCAGGCCTATGCTCTATCTATTGAACCATACTGGCTAGGGCGAAAGACGTTTACAGAGTAAACCTCACAACAAGTAGATAATTTGGATGTGGTTCATAAATATTGGGATATATAAAAAATAATATCAAATGAATAAAATTTTATCTTATAGAAAAAGTAAATTGTATATGGAATTTTATTTGAACTTACTTAGTTCATTACTTTCTAAAAGTACATGCACTTCCTTCGAATAGCTGAAAAGTCCAGCAGTGAATATTTAGCAATACTTAAATATTATTAAAATCAATGAAATAGTTCATTTAGCTCTATTGAAGTACAGAATCTTAAAGCTTAAAACTACAGACTTTTGCCAAAACCAGTTTGGCTCAGTGGAAAGAGCATCGGCCTTCGGACTGAAAAGTCCCAGGTTCGATTCCGGTCAAGGGCATATACATTGGTTGCGGGCACATCCCCAGGAGGGGGCGTGCAGGAGGCGGCTGGTCGATGTCTATCTCTCATCGATGTTTCTGACTACTTTCTGTCCCTCTCCCTTCCTCTCTGTGAAAAATCAATAAAATATATTTTTAAAAAAAGCACTACAGACTTTTAAGCAATACTGACAGTTCAGGATTGTATAACATTTTATAGCTTCAGAGTACTTTCACATACATTCTTTTATCTTTGCATCTATGAGATGAAGATAACAAGGTTGAGAGAAGTAAAAAGTACTTTCTTAGGAATCATTCAATTGATGCTAATGATTAAAACCTTCTGTTCCAATGCCTACATTCTTTCTAATACTTCTACTTTTTTAGACAATAAGAACTCGAAAAAACTTGCTAATAAGATGATTTATTTCTCGTATTTTAAAGAGTTTTTAAAGTTTTAAGCATCGATCCTTGGAGAATAGCTGTCCCATCACCTCTAAATGGAATGTATTCCTTACCAACAAGTATATTCTCTTGTAGCACTACAATATAACCACATAATCATGAAAATCAGGAAATTAGCATTCCTGCCATCCTTATCTTCAGACCTGATTTGAATTTTGCTAGTTATCATAATATGTAATGTTCTTTATAGCAAAAGAACCCATTTGCATATCAGATTTTTTATTTAGTCTCAAGTTTCTTTTGTGTCCTTTTCTCTAAACAATTCATCAATTTTTTCTTCATTTTCTTGACACTTTTGAAGGTTGTACTTATTGTAAAATGGTCCATGATATAGGTTTGTCTAAATGTTCTCATGATAAATACAGATCATGCAACTTTGACAGAAGTGACACTCAGTTTTTAGCATGGTATCCTTATCAGATTGAGCACTATATCAATATGTCCCATTATTGATGAAGATGTTCACATTGGTTACTTGATTATGTGGTGTCTACCAGGCTTCTTTTCTACTATAAAATTATTCTTTTACTATCTAATGGCTTTAGCATTGAACTATTCAGAAAGAGTAAGAGTTGATTTTCACATTTTAATCCCAGAACGTTCCTCCTATAAGCACTTATATTTAAAAGAAACAAAAGAGGAAAGGAAGACTATTGCATTTAACCATGTGTCCAGTTGCTATGGTTGTTATGATCTTTATTTATTAACCTACATATAGTTATTTTATAACATAAACAGTTTTTCTGGTGTAGTCAGATAAGAAGGAATTATTTTGTATTCAATTTTTAAATATATATATTAATTGATTCCAGAGATGAAGGGAGAAGATAAGAGAAAAATATCAATGATGAGAGAGAATCATTGATTAGCTGCCTCCTACACACCCCTACTGGAGATCGAGCCTTCAACCTGGGCATGTGCCCTGACTAAAAATCAAACAGTCACCTCCTGGTTCATAGGTCGATGCTCAAACACTGAGTCCGGCGGGCTATTTTTTCTTTGTTTTTTTTTTTAATATATCTTTATTGTTCAGTTTATTACAGATGTTCCTCTTTTTCCTCCCCCCCCGATATAGCTCCCCTCCACCTGATTCCCTCCCCACCCCATGCCCTTACCCCCACCACTATCCTCATCCATAGGTGTAAGATTTTTGTCCAGTCTCTTCCTGCACCCCTCACTCCTCCTTTCCCCCAAGAATTGTTAGTCCATTCCCTTTCTATGCCCCTAATTCTATTATATTCACCAGTTTATTCTGCTCACTGGATTTTTTTATTCACTTGATTTTTAGATTCTCTTGTTGGTAGGTATGTATTTGTTATCACTTTGTTGTTCATAATTTTTATCTTTACCTTTTTATTCTTCTTCCTTTTCTTAAAGAAAACCCTTCAGCATTTCATATAATCCTGGTTTGGTGGTGATGAACTCCTTTAGCTTTTTCTTATCTGTGAAGCTCTTTATCTGCCCTTCAATTCTGAATGATAACTTTGCTGGGTAGAGCACTCTTGGTTGCAGGTTCTTGCTATTCATCACGTTGAATATTTCCTGCCACTCCCTTCTGGCTTGCATAGTTTCTGTTGAGAAATCAGCTGACAGTCATATGGGTACTCCCTTGTAGGTAACTAACTGTTTTTCTCTTGTTGCTTTCAAGATTCTCTATTTGTCTTTTGCTCTTGGCATTTTAATTATGAGGTGTCTTGGTGTGGTCCTCTTTGGATTCTTTTTGCTTGGTGTTCTGTGTGCTTCCTGAACTTGTAAGTCCATATCTTTCACTAAGTAGGGAAAGTTTTCTGTCATTATTTCTTCAAATAGGTTTTCAGTATCTTGCTCTCTCTCTTCTTCTGGCACTTCCATAATTCTGATGTTGGTATGCTTGAAGTTGTCCCAAAGGCTCCTTACACTATCTTCACATTTTTGGGCTCTTTTTTCTTTTTGTTTTTCTGTTAGGATGTTTTTTGCTTCCTCATATTTCAGATCTTTGATTTGATTCTTGGGGTCTTCTAGTCTGCTATTTGGATTTTTGTATATTCTTTATTTCAGACCGTGCATGCTTATTTTCTGACTGGTCCTTTTCCATTTGTTTTTTGGCATTCTCATTAAGATCTTTGAAGGTCTCACTAAGTTTCTCAGAGTTCTCAATAAATTAGTCAGCGGTTTGTAGCAGATTCTTGAGTAACCTTATGAACTCTATGTCCAGTCATTTGCTTTCCTCCATTTCTTTCATTCGTGACATGTTTCTTGGTCTCCGAATTTTGGCTGCTTTGTGTGATAGTTGTCCTTAGGACCCAATAGCTCCACCTCCCCAATCACCTGAGGTGGACACTCTTGGTGCACCCTTTTGTGGGCTGGGTTCACAGTCTTGTTGTATAGATAAGCCTTGATTGCTATTGGTACACTGGGAAGAATTGACCTCCAGGCCAGTTGACTGTGAGGATTAGCTGTTTCTATTAATGGAAGAACTGCTGTGCTGGAGACACCCCTATTGGGCAGAACTTGCTTCAGTGGGGCTTTGGTGCTCACCGAGTCTGCCCCTTGAGTGTGTCACTTATGCATGTGAGGAGTTGAAATCTGATGTCATCTCACACTGACCTCTAGGTACACTGGTTCCTGAATCTCCAAGGAGGTGCAAGTCAGCTAGTGTCTGAGGCCACCCAGCAGGAGCTACAGGGAGCTCTGCAGATTTCTCCTCTTTGCTTGGAGGTTGGAAGATTTGGAGTTGATTTCTCCTCTTTGCTTGGAGTTTGGAAGTTTTGGAGTTATCAGACCCAGTTGCAATTTGTTAGGTTAAGCTGCCAGAGGGCAGGCCATTCATATGCAAAAGTCACCACACAGCTAGGTGGATTGTAAATTGGGCGGGGCAGGGTCTCAGGGAATCGCTAGGGCATGGCAAACAGCATGGCTGCCAGTAAGCCCTCTCTGCTGCGTTCTGTTCAATGTCCTGTGTCCCGTGCCCCAGCACAGTAAACAATGATTCCTGTGCGCACCTCTGCAAGAGAGCCACCCTCCCTTTCTGACTCGATGGCAGACAGTCCAGTTTCTCCCTGTATGATTCGGGGTCCCCAGAATCTCACCAGAAACTGGAGTTCAGAGCAGTTGGGAACTTGTAACTCCCTCCCAATTGAAAAACAACAGCGTACGCCAGCCCGATTCACGTGGGTCTCCGTACCTCTGCCTTTCTGAGCCTCTGCACATCCTACCAGATCTGGATGCACTTTTTTCTTTCCTTTCTAGTTGTAGAACTTCCACTCCACCAGCTTTCCCATGGTTCTGGGGGATAGTTATTTTGTCTTTTAGTTGTAGTTTTGGTGTGGTTGTGAGAGATAGCACATAGAGATGTATATCTTATGCCACCATCTTGGTTCTTCTATTTTTTGTTTAATTTGGATAAAATGTACTCAGCAGAGTTTTAAAAGTTTATATGGCAAACTTTTCTAAGATTTCCATATTATGAAGTTATATATAAACAAAGTTTGAGGTAGCTTGAGCCCTTTTGAAAATACAACAAATGTTTCTTTTTTTCTTTCAATTTTATTCAGATACTAGAAGCCCGGTGCATGAAATTCATGCATGGTGTGTGTGTGTGTGTGTGTGTGTGTGTGTGTGTGTGTGTCTGTCCCTCAGCCCAGCCTGCACCCTCTCTAATCCGGTGGAATTGGGCCTAAACAAGTAGTCGAACAACCCTCTCACAATCTAGGACTGCTGGCTCCCAACCGCTCTCCTGCCTTCCTTCCTGATTGCCCTTAACCGCTTCTGCCTGCCAGCCTGATCACACCTAACCACTCCCCTGCCAGCCTTATCTACACCCAACTGCTCCCCTACCAGCCCGATTGCCCCTAACTGCCCTCCCCTGCAGGCCTGAGTTCCCCTCAACTGTCTTCCCCTAAAGGCCTGGTCGCCCCCAACTGTCCTTCTCTATCAGCCTGGTTACCCCTAACTGCCCTCCCCTGCAGGCTTGATTGCTCCCAGCTGCCCTCCCTTGCAGGCCTGGTCTCTCCTAACTGCCCTCCCCTGCTGGCCACATTCCCCACAACTGCCTTTCCTGCTGGCCAACTTGTGGTGGCCATCTTGTATCCACATGGGGCAGCCATCTTTGACCACATAGAGGTGGCCATCTTGTGTTGGAGTGATGGCCAATTTGTATATTACCTCTTTATTACATAGGATAATTGATGTACAGATCTAGTAAGTTTTAAGATGTATAGCATAATGACTTGATATACATATGCAACAAATTTATATTGACAATAATACAACTATTAACATTAGTTTTGACTATTTGGAAAAACATTAAAACTATTTCTTCACAGTGCAGCAGAGACCAAGAGATGATGGACTAATGGACTTAGCAATGAATGACTATGATTTTAATTCTGGAAAGAGGTTACATATGATAGACTTGGAAATCCAAGAGGCATTTTTGTGTTTCATGGCCTCTATTTTAAAAGGTTATAGATCATACTTAACACCAATAACACAAGCCCCATCCGAGACAGCCACAGATGCAAGCTCTCTTTTTGACCTACAAGGTGAGTGATTGCATAGTTTTACAGTTGTCATATTATTGAGCTTAACCTCGTGTGATTTAATTGCTTTCTGGGTCAATAGCCCAGACTTATCAAAATATGTAACTATTTTGAGAGTATGTGAATAGCAATTCTGTTGATAATCCATTTCCAAAAGACTAGTTATTTCTCAGGCACATTGAGTATAATCCCATTGGCAAAGTATGCATAAAGAACTATTTGGAAAGTACAGAAATTTCTAAACATACTCTATTGCACTTGTATCACAGTTGTATTGATGTTGATGCTTTTAGCTTTCAGGGAAGTCAGACAATGTGGTCATGCCAAGTAGCCTTTGATGGTCACCTCTAGGCTTGAGCAGCTTCATTTGTTTTACTTCAGTATGCTTTACAAATATTTTCTGTGCATGACACAAAGTAAAAAAAAAAAAAATGTTGGGAAACCCTGGAATGCATTTGTATCATAATGTATATTTACTTTCTTTTGTGGTATTAATATTTAAAAGATAAATTTATTTAATAAACATATATTGAGTGCCTCCAAATGATAGGCTTTGGGTAAATAATAGTATGCATAAGATACGTGGTCACACACACAAAAGAAAAAGGAAAGAGAAACATGGTCACTTCTCCCATAGAGCTTGTAGTAAAAAGATAAGCAATCTATAATAAAAGCATAATATACTAATTAGACTGGACAGCCAAACGACCTTCCTGATGACCTTCTGGATAAAGCTGGGTTTGCAAGGCTCAAGGCAAGCCACCACAGCTGTGAGGGCCAAGCTTCTTGTACGAATTTTGTGCATCAGGCCTCTGGTTTGAAAATAATATGAATGAACACTTCACTTCACAACTTTAGGTCACAGAAAGCCCTTGTGAGGAATTCACATATGAGCTATGTTCAAAAAGAGTAGAAATTAGACAGGCAAAGGGAAAATGGAAGAATATTTTAGGCAGAGAGAACAGTTTATGCAAAGTCCCTGAGGCTAGAAATAGTTTGAGTTCATGCACCCAAAAGAAAACCCGTGTTATGTAATTTAATACAGTGAATGAGGTGGAGTGTGAAATCAGGAAATAAACTTTTACTCTGTTACAGTAAGTATTGACACAAGTATAAATGAATACTAGAGATGATGTAGCTACTGCTTTGAAAAAGCTACATATGTATATGGAGAGAGCATGAGCCACATGCACATATCAGGCAACACATAAAGAAGGGGTGAAATTGCAGTTTTAAGATGCTTTCACATTTACTAGTTTATGTGTAACCTTCAAGGTAGAGACAGTTCTGGTTGAAGATTTGAAAGATCTTGATTAAAGTTTCTTTCCTGTTGCTATCTTTGTCAAATCACTTCTATTTTCAGGGTCCTAGTTTCTTTTTCTGCAAAATGGTGGGTATAGATGACATGGTTGGTCAAGTTCTTTCTAGCTTAAAAGTTTAATGAATCTACAAATGATATTCTGACATTGTAAATTTATGTTGAACAGCTTTCTTAAGAAGCCGAGACCGATCACATCAAAAATTCTATAACATGATGACCAAAACACAAATGTTTATTCGCTTCATTGAGGAATGTTCTTTTGTCAGTGATAAAGATGCAAGCCTGGCATTTTTTGATGACTGTGTAGATAAAGTAAGTTTATCTGCAGTGCTCTACTTATTATGTTGTGACTGTTATAAATGTTAGAAATTAGGGTTTCTACTTATAAGTTTTACTAGTTTTTAACAAAATCTAAATTAATTTCATTCCATTATTAACCCATCCCCCAGATGGCCAGCAGTCCTGGATTGTGAGATGGTTAATTTGCATATTGTTTTTTTATTAGATAGGATATGCACCTTTGAGATGTAGAGTTTGATAAGTTTTGGCAAATATAGATTTCCATGCAACTCTGACTCCAAATGTAGAACATTTCTTAGGAAGGATTTTTTTTTTGGAGGGGTGGAGGTAGGATGGGTGATTTGTTTTCTGTATTTTGAATAACTTATTTACAATTGGACTTTTAGAACCATGCCTTTTCATAAGTTGACCTCTGTCTATATAGAGCTTTGAAACCTCATTTATTTTGAGAATTAATGTTAAAGATCCTTGACAATTTTGTGTTCATTATAGCATTGTACCAAGAATTTGTCTTAATAATCTTTATAATACTGAAATTAGAGCAGTTTTCCTTGTCCACAGGTTTTTCTATGCAAAGGGCTTGAGAGTTAAGAAGTAGGCACAGGTCTGGAGAGGGAGAAGCTGTTAAATAAGTAAATAAAAATTTTAAAACACTTGGTGCTCATTGACAAGCACTTCTCTTATAATGTTCCATCATGATTACAGGAGTAGTTTTCAGCTTCCTTTCCAATGACCTTGGGTATCTGTTTAAACCTTTTTGTTCTAGTCCATCTTTTATATTTCATTATCATTGCTGCCCTTATAATTAGATTAAACCCACTTCCTCTGAATAAAAAAAATGTATGAGCTTTTCATTTGTTATTCATTTGATATAAGTTATCATTGATAGGTTACTACTATGTTCCTAATGGGTTTTTTTTTAATACTTTCAGGCTTGCTAATAATGTTCTCTTTTAATTAAAGGCTTAACTTTATTAACACTTTTATTAAATTTTGTGGAAAATAAAAGGGAGAAAAACTTTGTAAGCCCAATGCTCTAATATCCATTTTACCTTTTCCGTGGTTTTACATAATTATAATATGGTCTCCTAATTTTTTATATAACCAGATCTTATAAACCCATTTTTAAAATATTTTCATTGATATTTTAGAGAGAGGAAGGAAGGAAGGAAGGAAGGAAGGAAAGAAGGAAGGGAGGGAGGGAGGGAAGGAGGGAGGGAGGAAGGGAGAGAAAGAGAGAAACATATATGTGAGAGTGAAACATAGATCGGCTTCCTCCTGCATGCCTCCTAATGGGGATTAAGCCCCACAAGCCAGGCAAGTGCCCTGACCAGGAATTAAACCAGCAACCTTTCTGTGCAGGGGACTACGTCCAAACAACCGAGTCACATCAGCCAGGGCTAAGCATTCTTAATATTGCTGCCAAATCTCTTAAAAGTACATTTTTTACCACTGTAAAACATAACATAGTTTAGAAAGTTAATCTTATAAAATCCTAATGTGCAAATTAACTGAAAGGCAGAATGACCGGTTGCTATGATGCCCACTGACCACCAGGGGGCAGACATTCAACACAGGATCTGCCCCCAGCCTACAGGCTCCAGACCAGCCAAGATAGGTGCCAGCAGGGGACCCCCAATCACCCAACTGGTCACCCCACAGAAGGAGGCAACCAGAGGAAGGTGACTGGTGGGGGGAGCTGGGCTGGCCAGCAAGTGGATGGCAGTGGGGGCAGAGCCAGCAAGTAGGCGATGCCAGGCCAGCCAAGGCAGGTGTCAGTGGGGGGACGGGGAGGTGGAGGGAGGGCCGATCACCCCACCAGTCACCCCACAGATTGACCCTGATCTTCAGCCAGGCCTAGGGACCTACCCATGCACAAATTTCATGCATTGGGCCTTTAGTACTTTATAAGGCAAGGTCCCATTCCTTTCTACCCTAGCTTCTATTCCCCAGAGACCACCACTTTCTCCTTCAGCTGTATCTTCAGTTATTTAACTTGATTTCCAAATAATATGTTTTTATTGCTGCTAATTACTGTCTACCACAATACCACAATTCTCCCAGTGTAGTCATACATTATTTTTGGTCACTTTGTATATAATCACAGCTAAGCCATATTTACATTATAACTAAATAGCCTTTCATGTATGGATTTTGTTTTCCCTGAAGTTAATAATTACTATGTTCCTTCCTTTGTGTCTACTGTTAATTCATCTCCAAAGTCTTCTACAAAAGTGAAAATGTCTAAACCTGTCCATTTTTCTAACATATCCATTTGATTGTTTTAAATTTTTTTGCTAGAGCATTCTATCTTTTATTTCCAATATGAACTGATTGCTTTTTACTCTGTCATCCTAGATTCTCCTTCACCATCATCCTAGAATTATATTGACCTCTCTCTGGAGTTGTTGCTTTCTGGTTTCAGTAGCTTCTTTCTTGGTTTACCTCTTTGTTATGATGGAGTACATCTTCCAGCAGCTTAGTGAGAAAGAGTACATTGAAGATTTTTTTTTGATGCCCTGCCTGTTTGTACTTTTTTTTAAATCCTCACCTGATTTGAGAGAGAGAGAGAGAGAGAGAGAGAGAGACATCAATGTGAGAGATTGATCAGTTGCCTCCTGAACATGCGCCCAACCACTCACCCCGACCCAGGATCAAACCCTCAGTCTTTTGGTACATGGAATAAAAATACCCAATCAACTGAGCTAGACTGGCTAGGGCTATGTCTGCATTTTAAAAATTATTATTTCTTGCCGAAACCAGTTTGACTCAGTGGATAGAACGTTGGCCTGCAGACTTAAAGGTCTTGGGTTTAATTCCGGTCAAGGGCACGAACCTTGGTTGTGGGCACATCCCCAGTAGGGGGCGTGCAGGAGGCAGCTGATCAATATCTCTCTCTCACCGATGTTTCTAACTCTCTATCCCTCTTCCTTCTTCTCTTTAAAAAATCAATAAAATATATTTTTTTAAAAAATTATTTATTGAATACATTCCCATTATTCAAAATAATATGAAAACATATACATTGGGAAATCTGGGTCTTGTCCCATCTTGTTCACTCCATTCACCTCCCCTCCCCCATACAGATAATTACTTTTCTTAATGTTCTTTAGTATTTCTTTATGTGCATACAAACAAAAAATCCTATATAATAAAAGGCTAATATGCTAAGTGTCTAACCATTTGACCATTCGACCAGTCACTATGATGCACACTGACCACCAGGGGGCAGACACTCTGACTGATAGGTTAGCTTGCTACTGGGGTCTGGCTGATCAGAACTGGGCAAGAGGAGCTAGACACGCCCTAGAGCCCTCCCATGGTTCCTCCCCGGCCTGATCAGAACTGGGCAATGCAGCCCCGAGGCAAAGCCGAGGGATCCCAGTGGTGCACAAATCCATGCACTGGGCCTCTGATGTGTGTGTGTGTGTGTGTGTGTGTGTGTGCGCGCGCGCACTTATTTCTCTCTTTTTTTTTTTAATCCTCACCCAAAGAATGAGGATCTTTTTTCCATTGAATTTTAGAGGTAATGGAAAAGAGGAAGTAGAGGAACAGAGAGAGAAGAGAGAAAGAGAAATGTTGATGTAAGATTGATTGGTTGTCTCCCACATCTACCCCAACGGGGGGTGGAAATCAGACCTGCAACCCATATATATGCCCTTGATAGGTAATCAAACCTAGGATGCTCTAACCACTGAACCATGCTGACCAGGGCTCCTTTCTTCTTCACTATATCCAATGTTTTGTGCCTTGTTACTTTCATTTAATTATCTTGGAGATCTTTCTATAGTCATACATAGACAACTTTCTCGTTCTTTTTTTTTTATATATAGCTCTATAGTACCCAGTTGTATACATGGTTTATTTAACCATTCCCCTATAGATGAACACTTGGCTAACCATTGTGGTGTGTGTGTTTTTAATATATACTTTTTTAAAACTCCTTCAGGTGGATATGGACAAAAGTGGTGAAATGCGACTTATAGAACTGGATGAATCTTTCAAAAGTGAACATACTGTTTTTGTAACACCACCTGAGATCCCCCATCTACCCAATGGTGAAGAACCCCCTTTACAGTACAGGTATTCAAGACGCAAATGTGTGAGATTGAAAGAGAGAAGCAAATCCATCATCTATGACGTAGCTTTCTAAGGACTGTGGTATTTTCAAAAATCCAAACTTTACAGATCCCTAATTTTTAGGTGGTAAGCAAGCTTATCCCACATCCATTATTAAGTTTTGAGGTCTAAAAAGAAAAATATTATAATTTTGCATAATATAGACTTGGAAATGGGAAGTTCTATATCTGTATAAGTATCTGTTCTCATAAATATTGATTACATTCAGTTAGGACTCTACCCCCACCAAAATGCAGCACTTTTATTATAAAGTTTTGATTTTTGTCTTTTGCTAAAGCTGGTTTCCTCACTCCCCTACCCCCATGCACACACATATTGGTTAATGTGTAATTATTTTTAGGTTATTAATTATTCCATGATTTTTTATTTTAAGTCAAGGAGATTCAGAGCTATTGGAATTGATGGTTATTAATTAGGAAATTTGGCCAGACACTGCTAAGTGCTTGGTTTTAGACTTGAATGTCACATAGTTCTTGTCTTCAAGTCTAGAGAAAAGTTCTAATAGAGGTAGATTTATTATACATCTATCTATCTAGATATATTTTATATATATACATTTCTTCTGTACTATAGTTTCCAGTATATATTTATTTTTACTTAAAGTAGTATTTCCTTTTAGATTTTAAATTATTTATTTCTTCTCCAATAATACTCCTTACTTTATTTAAAGATTCTAAAACCACTTCTCACCTATCATTCATTAAGTCACAGTTTATTTTCATTAAGAATGGATTTTTCAGGACATTCTTATTTATAACCCAGATTATTAAATTTGAAAAAGTGGTGTAACCGATGTTTATAAATATTCATAGGCTACTTGATTCCTGCCTTTACATCTATTGATGATGTTATTCATATCATTTTTAAAAATACACATATATTTTTTATTGACTTCAGAGAGGAAGGGAGAGGGAGAGAGAGATAGAAACATCAATGATGAAAGAGAATCGATCAGCTGCCTCTTGCATGCCCCTGCTGGGAATCGAGCCTGAAACCCAGGCATGTGCCCTGACCTGGAATCGAACTGTGACCTCCAGGTTCATAGGTTGACACTTTCAACCACTGAGTCACAGTGGCCAGGCTGACTTATTTTTTTTAGTCCTCACCTGAGGATATTTTTTATTGATTTTATAAAGAAGGAGAAAGAGAAATATCAATGTGAGAAACATCAATCAGTTGCCTCCCAAACATGGCCTGACCAGTGGCAGGAAGCAAACCCAAAACCCAAGTAGATGCCCTTGACCTAAAATCAAACCCAAGATACTTTGGTGCAAGAGCTGACACTCTAACCAGCCAGGGCTGTACATGATATTTCTAAGACTTCTTTTGGTATGTTTATTAATATACTTTTAGGGGATTTTTGTGTTTAGTTTTAACCTTTTAATTAAAATTTTACTTTGACATTTAGTCCTTTAATAAGAAAATTACTTAGCTTAAAAAGTTCCCCTTTTTTAAAGA
This sequence comes from Lasiurus cinereus, assembly GCA_011751065.1. Lineage (NCBI taxonomy): Eukaryota > Metazoa > Chordata > Mammalia > Chiroptera > Vespertilionidae > Lasiurus > Lasiurus cinereus. The sequence continues at coordinate 36,236,429 of JAAGEH010000076.1, forward strand.
ATCTAAGTCATTTTTTCCCCCTTGAGACTACCCAGTATAATTTTGGTGTAATCATCCCCATTACTCAAAACAACTTAAATGTCTGTAATGAACACAGTCTGTTCTCTTAATAAGAGATGATCATATACTTACATTTTCTATATAGAATGATAAGGCAGTAAGTTTCTATAGGATACACAGAGTGGTCTTATCACACCATGTACATACAAAGAATTTTTAAGGGTCAGGATTTTCCTGAAATTTGAGATTTTATTGCTATTTAACATTCAGTCATTACCAATATTTTATTACTCAACTGAATTTGTTTTTATATAATTGATATAGTTTGCCATCTTTTATTATTGTTTTCTTCTTAATTAATTAAAACTATTTATATGCCTTTAAGAATATTGTAAAATAGGTTAACTTTGCTATTCAGGGGCTTCTTCTGTTCTTTTCAATATGTCTTTTTCGTAGCTGCTGCTATCTTTTAAATGCCCAAACATGTTCCACTAGCACCCAAATTTAACCCCCCTCCTCAGAGAGCTACCTAATCTAATCTTTTTCTTCTTCTTCTCCACTCTCTCCAATTTTTTTTCCTCATAAATAAGGCCCTAAACCTGCTTGCTAACCCGATAAACCAATTCACAACAATATGAGAGCTTGTCCTGGTGTGCTAATATGTTACTTACATCTTTTTTTAATATAGAACACTTCATGAATTTGCATGTCATCTTTGCTCAAGGAACATGCTAATCTTCTCTGTATTGTTCCAATTTTAATATATGTGCTGCCAATGCAAGCACTGTTATTTACATTTTTTAAGAGGGAGATTCTGCAGTGATTAGTTATTTCAAAGCAATGATATTAATGACTGTCTTTTACCAACTGTCATATTATCTGATAAGTTTGCTATATATTTATACAAATACTACCAAAGTGTTTGAGTTACTTTGTAGTTTAATGTCAATTTAGCAAAACTTTTTCCTCCAAAATATATATTTGAGTTTATGTTTGGCTATTACATTTCTAAATCCTATCTAATAAAAAAGTAATATGCAAATTGATCATACCTCCGCTACACCCACCAGCCAATCAGAGTGAATATGCAAATTAACCCAACAAAGATGGCTACGGTCACAGAGAGAGTAGGAGAGAGGATTGAGTTGCTCCTAGCAATGGAGGAAGCCAAGCTTTCCACAGAGCCTGGCAGGCCCAGGCCTCTGCTTAAGGCAACAAAGTTTCAATGGCAGTGCGAGCAGAGGCTTGGCTCTCCTCCAGGCTACAAAGTTTCAATTGTAGAAGATAAATAAATCCCAGATACCAGTGCCTCCACTTGGGTCGCTGGGGGACATGGCCATCCTGCAAACTGCCATAGGCCCCTCGCCCAGGCCACCCCATGTCCCAAGGAAATCCCCATCCTGATCTGGGACACCTTTCAGGGAAAATCAGCTGGTCCCTACCCATACACCAGGCCTCTATCCTATTTAATAAGAGTAATATGCAGATTGGCCATCACTCCAACACATAAGATGACTGCCCCATGTGGTCAAAAGATCCTGCCCCTATGTGGACACAAGATGGTCACCACAACATGGCCAGCGGGGGAGGGCAGTTGTCAGGGACCAGGCCTGCAAGGGAGGGCAGTGGTGGGCAATGAGACCAGCAGGGGAAGACAGTTGGGAGGGATCAGGCCTGCAGGGGAGGGCAGTTATGGGCAATGTGGCCAGCAGGGGAGGGCAGTTAGGAGGGACCAGGCCTGCAAGGGAGGGCAGTTGGGGGTGATCAAGCCTGCAAGGGAAGGCAGTTAGGGGTGACCAGGCTGGCAGAGGAGGGAAGTTGGGGTGATCAGGCCTGCATGGAAGGGCAGTTGGGGGGGACCTAGGCCTGCAGGGGAGGGAAGTTAGGAGTGACCAGGCCCACAGGGTAGGGCAGTTAGGGGCAAACAGGCTGACAGGGGAGTGGTTAGGGGTGATCAGGCTGGCAGGCAGAAGTAGTTAGGAGCAATCAGGAAGGCAGGCAGTTGAGCAGTTGGGAGCCAGCAGTCTTGGATTGTGAAAGGTATGTCCAACTGCCCGTTTAGGCCCCATCCTACTTGGATCGAGCCTAAACGAGCAGTTGGACATCCCTAAGGGTTCCCAGATTAGAGAGGGAGCAGGCTGGGCTGAAGGACACCCCCACCACCCACCCCCCATGCACAAATTTCATGCACCAGGCCTCTAGAATTATAATAAGAAAAGTAACATTAGCATGTATATTCATTGGGTATATATCCCAGTCTGATGGAGAAACATAGGATAAATTATAAGTTAAAAAGTTATTAGTCATACATTTTTTTAGCATGTAACCAGTATGATATAATATATGTGTGTTTGAGGTTTTCTTTTTCTTTTCAAAAACAGCTATAATGGATTTCCAGTTCTTAGGAACAGTTTATTTGAGAGACCTGAAGGATTTCTACAAACACGAAAGAGCAAATTGCCTTCAAAATCAAGTAGTCCTAGTAGTCCTTCTCCTATGTTCAGAAGAACAAAACAGGTGCTTTGAAATTTTTGCATATTTCGTGTAATCAAATATTAGAACAAAAGTAAATATGATACTCATCCTCCTTTAATATACTTTACCACCTCATATATAACTGTGACTAGATAAAGCTCCCTAAAGTATTTTGAAGATAATTTTGAGTAAGCGGACTTCAAAAAATTAACTAGTTCTCTTGTCCTAGAACTTTATTTTATATATGATGTAATACAAGTTCAAGAAGAGCCTTAAATATATATTAATTATAAGCAGATTTTATTAGGGAAACATTATAAAAGCAAGTGACTTGTATCTATTCAACAGGCAGTTAAATAAGAATACCATGCGTGTAAATTTATTAATGAGATCCTTACATTTTTTTTCCCTAGGAAATTAAATCAGCCCATAAAATTGCCAAGCGGTATTCTTCCATTCCTCAGATGTGGTCTAGGTGTCTGCTGCGTCATTGTTATGGACTGTGGTTTATTTGTCTCCCAGCTTATGTGAAAGTATGTCATTCAAAAGTCAGGGCACTGAAAACAGCATATGATGTGCTTAAAAAAATGCAGTCAAAGAAGATGGATCCACCTGATGAGGTAACAAACTTAAAATGCATTATTTCTATATTTATGTTCATAGGTGTTTTGTTTCTGAACTCTTTTGAATTTAACTGTATTTCAGGTGTGCTACCGCATCCTTATGCAGCTCTGTGGACAATATGATCAGCCAGTGCTTGCAGTTCGAGTGCTTTTTGAAATGCGGAAAGCTGGTATTGACCCCAATGCCATTACTTATGGTTATTATAATAAGGTAATTACTTTTATTTCATGGAGAAAGAGTATAACTTTTGTGATTATACAACCTTAATTTAATGGCAGAAGTTGCTGATGCAGGGTTTATTTGACATTTATTTTAGCCTATTTAAAATATATTTTGTAAATCAAGTAAAATTTCTGTACTACTTTGTGTTATACAATCTACTTTGATATTCTTTAGTTTGAATCTAAAACCAATGTGTTCATTTATAAAAATTACTATGCTAATTATTTTATTTTGTTGAACAAATAGGCTGTTTTAGAAAGTACCTGGCCTTCGCGAAGTCATAATGGCTATTATCTTTGGACAAAATTAAGAAACGTTGTTTTAGGAGTAGCACAATTCAAAAGAACTTTAAAGAAACATGCACACTTATCACAAACAACTCTCTCAGGTAATTAAAGATTTTTAAGGATGTTTATATTTAATTTTTTCTTTAAAATTAATTGACATGTTATACTTTACATTTTTAGAAATTTTAAATACTTTCAAGTTATTGAGTGGTTTCTAGTTTTTATTAAGCAAATTCTAATTTGAGTATTCTTCACATTTAAAAAACACAAAATTTTACTTTTTTTCTTGTAACAAATTACCAACTGTTGGTGGTCTCATTTTAGTATTTGTTAATGATTCACAATAGAGTTCTTTGTTAATAGTTATATTTTGCTAATTATGTGGCACTTTTTGTATTCAGTATTAGTAGATACTAGTTTGAGCAACAAACTGATGTGTGTTTTTGGTATCTCCCTGAGTAGTAAAATGCTGTCAAATTGTGTTCTTAAGCAGATGGCAGTGACCTGGATGCTATTAGTCATGGCAGCATGGATAGTGCTCATGGGACACACACTGTGGAGCAGGCACCTTTTAATACGGGTTTAATCAAAGTATATGCTACTGATGATAGAGCTAGTACAGGTTTGTTTGTGCTTATGTATACATTATTAAAGTACATTTTAAAAATTAGATTTGCTCTCTGGTCTTTTCAGGATTTTAATTTTCAATGATGTATTTAACTGTCACTTTTTAATTTTATATGTTAGGTATTTAATTTGATAATGCATTTAATAACTTATGCAATTTTATTCATTCTTTATTTGACTAGAAATAAAAATTCAAGTATTAAGTCCATATTATTCAATTAACTCTGGATGGCACACAGATTTCTTCATCCTATCAATTTTATAGGATAAGTTCTTCTTTGTAATTATAAAAATTTATTAAAGTTTTAAATAAAGAAACTTATAGCTTTGATCTGAGTTAATAGTACCATATTAACATCAATTTACTGTTTCATATACGATATTATTATTGGGGGAAGCTGAATAAAGGATACACAGGAACTTTCTCTGTATTGTATTATTTTTGCAATTCTTATGAGTCTTAAACTATCTATATTTATAAAAGCCTGAGCGACTGGCTGACTGGTCGGTAACTGTGACGTGCACTGACCATCAGGGGGCAAATGCTCAATGCAGGTGTGGAAGCCACAGGCATGGAAACATAGAACAACTGATGAGTCTCAGAGGGAAAGGGTTAGGGGGGAGGGCAAGAAGAGATTAACCAAATATCTTATATGCATACTAGAAGCCCAGTGCACAGATTTGGCCTGGCCTGTGGGGATTGGGCTGATACTGGCAGTCAGCATTCCCTAACAGGGATGGGGTGGGGGGAGTCCTCAGATTGCAAGAGGATGCAGACCAGGCTAAGGGACTCCATCTGTGCATAAATCTGTGCACCGGGCCTCTAGTCCTTTATAATAAAAGGCTAATATGCAAATGGATCAAATAGCAGAATAACCAGTTGCTATGATGCACACTGACCCACCAGGGGGCAGATGCTCAATGAAGGAGCTGCACCCTGGTGGTCAGTGCGTTCCCACAGGGGGAGCACTGCTTAGCCAAAAGCTGGGCTCATGGCTGCCAAGTGCAATGGCAGTGGCAGGAGCCTCTCCTGCCTCCTTGGTAGTGCTAAGGATGTCTTTGAGCGGGACTAAGCTGTCTTTTGGACATTCCCCAAGGGCTTCCAGACTGGGAGAGGTTTCAGGCTAGGCTGATGCCCTCCCCCCAGTGCAGAAATTTTGTGCACTGGGCCTCTAGTATTAAAATAAATAGTTACAAATAAATAATTTAAATATATATAACATTTGTAGCATTCTAGCACTGAAGATGGCATTAATTTCATTAAAATAGGTTTGTATATATCCTTCTCTAATACTAAAACTGACATTTTAAAAATAAATTACTTTAATAATTCTGTCTTTTTTATTATTACATTAAAAAATTACATATGCTTTTCAAATATAGGAGCTACCTCTTAATAGACAGAAATTTTATTTTTTTAATATATTTTATTCATTTTTTACAGAGAGGAAGGGAGAGGGATAGAGAATTAGAAACATCCATGAGAGAGAAACATGGATCAGCTGCCTCTTGCACACCCCCTACTGGGGATGTGCCTGCAACCAAGGTACAGGCCCTTGACCGGAATCGAACCTGGGACCTTTCAGTCCGCAGGCCGACACTGAGCCAAAGCGGTTCGGCTAGACAGAAATTATAAATTTAAAACTTCAACCATTTATAAAACATACAGGCTTCTATAAAGGAATAAAATATAAAGTTTTACTATCTCTGCAAACAGTAACATTTTGGCTGGTCTCCTTTTATACCTGCTTTTAAGAATATATATATATATATATAAAGCTAATTGTGTTAAAATATGGTTTTCATAGATGTTTTTATGGGGCTGGTTTTATTAATTATACAATGTGAATATAATTAGTCATTGCAGTCATCCTCAGGCATTATCTCTTAGAATTGAAGTCTATCTTTTGTTTTTAACTACGGCCTTTAAAAAAAAAAAAGACTATCTTAAAACAGTACAGGACCTAATGAAAGCATGAATTTCAAGATTATCTTCACATTTATAACTTATTTCTTTGGGAATAGAGCTGAAAGATTGACTACTAAAAGTACAAACTCAAAAGTATAACAAATGTACTAAATATCTAGTGATACTTAATAAAGTTTCCTTAGTTCTTTATAAGTATTTAAACCATTCCATATATAGTTTCTCATGTAATCATAACAACGGTGTGTATTATAAATCTTGGAATTAGAGATCCAAACAAAAAAGGTCATGGTTTACTTAAAATTATGTCTGCTAGAATAGAAAACTTGGTTTCAAAACCTATGTCTTGATGCTAACTAGTGAAAATAATTTGCTGAAAAGTAGAGAATCTCTAACAATACTGTAATATATTAGAAGTTTTCTTGTATTAATGCAACTTTTGCATTTCTTAAAAATAACTTTAACATGTTCTTTTTCTCATTCTCATGTATTTGTACTTAGTGCATTTCAGTATTCAATTGAATTTTTAGGAAAAGTAATTACCAACTTATAAACTTACATAAACCCCCCTTTTTTTTTTGGTAAAATTATTTAGACATTCAGCTTCCTGTGTGAGGTTCTGTTATGAATTCCCTGCAGATTTTTCATCATTGCTTAGTTGGATCTCAGACTTTTACTAGAAAGGTCATGGACTTGTATAAAGAATGTCTGGTTTGTCTTTATCTTTTGGAGCCCAGCTAGTAGTGTGCATATATGCTTTTGACTGCAGCATGGAGCCAAAAATAAATTATTTTCTTACTTTAATAGAGATGGGGGATAGAATCTAAAAAATAATGCTTCTAATTAAAAGTTATCCAGAAAAATTTCTGTAAGTAAATCGGAATAGTAATGTGTTGCTCCTAACTCCAGTTCTCAATAAGAAGTTTATGATAAACACCAGAGGGATTTTTTTCTTTTTTTTTTTCTTCTAGGTGGCCAGTCTGATCTTGGATATAATTCATTATCCAAAGATGAAGTTAGAAGAGGAGATATATCTACTGAAGACATTCACGAAGAAAAAGATAAGAAAGGGAGTGATTCTAGTTCCTGTAGGTATTAATTTGATATTGTGTAAAATTGTGGGCTTATATTAATAATAAATACAACTGGCTTTCAGTATAAAAGTACTAATTTTATTTTTCACTTTTCTATTATAATTCCTCTTTCTTCCCATTACAAGCCCTCTCTAACACCTAATATTCCAACATACAAATCTTCATGTGTGAAGTCTAGTTTTAGTGGCACAACCACTCTCCAATTAAGTACTGTTCTTGTAATAGAAATCTATTTCTTCAGACAGTAAATTTTTTTTTAATCCTTACCTGAGGATATATTTTTGTTGATTTTAGAGAAAAAGGAAGGAGGGAGAGAGAGAGAACTTTGACGTGAGAAACATCAATCAGTTGCTGCCTGTATGCACCCCAACCGGGAATCAAACCCACAACTTAGGTATGTGCCCTGACCAGCTTTGAAACCTAAAACCTTTTGGTCTACGATACTCCCACCAACTGAGCCACATGGCCAGGGCCAAACAGTGGCTCTTTTCCTAAAGTTTAACAATAATTTTATTTAATGCTTTTAATAATGGTCTTTTGCTTATATTCTCACCCTTACCTCTTCCCATTGAAAAGAGTGATTTACATCCAAAGAAGTAATAAAAGATGTATGCATGGACTTCATTCATAACCAATACATAGTAATTTGATATATACTTTGAGGCCTCAGATCAGTGTAATTACTTGTGATTGACAAATTCATACAGAGGTGTTTGATAATTTCTTATTACCTATTTGGAGGAGAAATATTTAGAACTAAAAGCTACTTCTTTTTATGCCTTATATGATGCATATGGTTTTCATCTTACCGATTTAATTTTAATTTTTACAGTGTCAGAGAGTGAGAGTACAAAAGGAAGTGTTGATTGTCTTCCTAAGCTCAGTTATCAAACTTCTTCCAGTATAGTTCGCCTCAGTAGTACAAATAACAACAGTGCTGATAAAATACCAGGAGAAGGCACAGGTGAGTTGAATAGTATACTTCTGTTATGTGCAGGATATCTTGTATCTGTGTTTCTAGTAAATATTTTTTAAGTCTTCATTCTCCAGGATTATTTTGTATATATTTGTGCATCCTCACATAGCATAGTTTAGTAGCTTGAATTCTGTATTTTGTAATATACTTTATTCAAGTTTTTATGATAAGAAAGTATAGGGACAAACCTACGAGCTACATACTATCTTTTGAATTTGGACTGTTGGCACTTTTGGGAAGGGGATAGTGGGAGCAATTGAGATGATCAGTCTGAGGGTACAGCATATCTAGCTAGTTTTTAAATGAAACTTATAGGCTTAATGAAGACATTAGTCTTCATATTGTTCCTGGTTTTTCATGGGCAAAAGGATAGTCCTTAGATTGTTTTGATAACAATACATAATATTTTTTCTTCTTAAAATGCTTTTTATATATTATTTTATATTTATTAATATAGTAATGCTTGCCTAGCTGGTATAGCTCAGTGGTTGAGCATCGACCTATGAACCAGAGGGTCTCTGTTAGATTCCCAGCCAGGGCACATGCCCAGGTTGTGGGCTTGATCCCAGGTAGGGACCATGCATGGGGCAGCTGATCAGTGATTTTTCTCTCAGCACTGATGTTTCTATTTCTCTCCCCCTCTCCCTTTAATCAATAAAAACAGTAAATAATTACTATTTTTTGTGGATAAAGTTATCATAGATACCTTTAATTGGTTTGGTTTTTCATTTTTATAGGCAGAAGACTCAGACTTTTAAGGTCATCTAACGCAACCACAATTGTAATAACCATTGTTATTTAATCGATTTAGTGGAATTAACATGAATATTATTATTAAAAACTAGAGGCCTAGTGCACAAAATTCATGCACTTAGCCTGACCTGCTCCCTCTAGCAATTTGGGAACCCTTGAGGGTCCTTAGTGCTTCCACAGAGAGGCCCCTACCACCACCACTGCACTGGGAAGCCATGAGTCCAGCTTTTGGCTGAGTGGCACTCCCACAGGGGATGCCTTTGTTGAGCATCTGCCCCCTGGTCAGTGCGCGTCATAGGGACCAGTTGTTCTGCCATTTGGTTGATTTGCATATCAGACTTTTATTGTATAGGGTAATAATATTAAGTATACCATGAGTAAATATTAATTTTAATTTATAAGTTTTAAAAAGCAGTGCAGTCTAATATGTAGGAATATACCTTTTATAGTTTGTCAGATCTGAGTTTTAATCCCAGTTCTGTCATTTAAGGACTGGGTAACTTTGGGCTAGATATTTAATCTCTCTTGAGTATCAGTTTTTTCTTGAGCTATAAGAATGTTGGAATAATTATGGGTAGACAATGTAAATAAAGTACCTAGTATAGTATCAGTCAAGTAACAGACACTTGATGAGTACTTACTATTATCATTTTCATTATTAGTATTTTAAATATTTAAGACAACTTATAATAGCACATTACATTTTTTATGGCTAAAAACACTTCTCTTGTTTTTCAGAAAGCACATCTGAGCCACTCTTAATATCATCTTTTGAGGATACAAATGAAACAGGAAACATTCAAAGTAGATGCTTCAGGAAAAGAGATAAAAATGGCAGTGAACCTAATTTGCAGCAGCAAATGTCCTGGGGAAATAGGAACCGCAATCATAGTGGAGGAGTAATGATGGGACTTATGCTCAATAGAATTAACCAGGAAGCAAACCCTGGAGATATGGTTGAAAAATTAGGAGCTGATGCAAAAATTCTTTCACATGCTATCTCAAAAAGCAAAAGACCAAATAGTCTTGATATTGGAAGGCCATCTTTACGATCAAAGAGAGACAGTCTAGAAAAGGAATCTAGTGATGATGATACACCTTTTGATGGTTCTAATTGTTTGACAGATAAAGTGGATTCTCCAGTAATTTTTGACTTAGAAGACTTAGACAATGATACCTATGGGTCAAAAATGGGGTATGTTTCCACACAAAATCCCAAGAGGATTCAGCGTATGAATAGCAGCTTTTCAGTAAAACCTTTTGAAAAAACTGACGTTGCAACAGGATTTGACCCCCTCTCTCTTTTGGTTGCTGAGACTGAGCAGCAGCAAAAAGAAGAGGAGGAAGAAGATGAAGATGACAGCAAAAGCATTTCAACACCTTCTACTAGGCGTGATTTAGCTGAAGAAATTGTGATGTACATGAATAACATGACCAGTCCTTTGACAAGTCGGACACCAAGCATTGATTTACAAAGGGCATATGATGATAAATTAATCGATAAGAAAAGTCCAACATTGATCAAAGCATGTAGAAGATCTAGCCTGCCTCCTAATTCTCCTAGGCCAATGAGACTTAGCAAATCTAAAAGTTATACAAAAAGTGAAGACAGACCAAGGGATAGACTTTGGTCTTCTCCTACATTCTCACCTTCTTGCCCATTTAGGGAAGAAACTCAAGATGCATTGACCCATTCATCACCTTCATTTAATTTAGATACACTGCTAGTACCTAAACTAGATGTTTTAAGGAACAGTATGTTCACTGCTGGAAAAGGAGTTGCAGAGAAAGCAAGCAAATGGTATTCAAGATTCACCATGTATACCACATCATCTAAGGTATGTATTGTTAGTATTTTCTACTTATCCTTTTATCCTCCTTTACCACCAAAATTCCCTTGTAGAGATGTTTGGGGCTTATTTACATTCTCCTTAAACACAGCTTTTAAAAAGGATTCTTCAGATGTGTGAGGTTTGTAAATATCAGAATTTAGACTTGAATACAAACTTGAAAAACAATTCATTAACTAAGGTTATGTTTATAGTTAATTTTTGAAAGGAAGTGATTTGTAGATAGAGTAAAAATTAGTATTATCTGAAAATGCTCACTTCATTATTTCCTTCAAAATGCAGATTTTTTTTCCAGACATTGTCCAACATGCCTTCAAAAATTACCAGCCAGGCATAGGACTTTGCCTGGTTATGATGGAGTAGCTTGTGACCTACCTGTATACCTCCTAAGAACAAAAAGCTAGATGAAATATAAAAAGTAGCTGTTCAAAGTCATCAGAGAACTGCTGAAGCAATTAGAAAATACAGGGACAAGATTCTAGGGAGAGGAGGCTTGCAGAGGTGAGCTGAAGTTTTATAGCTACTTTTTCCCTGAGGTCATTTGCTTGTTTTGAGGGCAGAGCAAGAGTTTGAAAATCCAGGCTTTGCCGTATCAGAGGGCTGTGGAGAGGTGAAGGGGGCAGCAGAGCTTCGGAGATCTTCTGTAGAGCTGGAGAAACAAAATTAGAGTCCTGAGGGTCTTTGAATACACAATTGTTTTCCTTCAAGACATTTTCCAAACACTGAAACTGTGTGAGACAGGAGGCTAAAAAAAGTAAGCAGAAAGTCTCTGACAGATAAGAAGTTTTATGATACTGGGAATATACTATAGTAATAGCTAGAGTTCATGAGCTGCTGGGCAAAGGGGTGGGGGTGCTGGTGAATACACTAAGCCCTTAGTTGGAAGTCCTGTAGAGCTATACCTTAGGAGCACTGGCAAACTGTAGGTAGACTGGGTCTGCCTAAAACTGAAACCCAGGCTTGATTCAGTTCAATCTGTGGTTAGATGAAAATAATCAGCTTTTATCAGAGAGAGGAAAAAGTATACCCTTTCTGAAGAAATAGAACATCATCTGGAGTCCATACAATTTTTTTATATTCTGTCATTCAATTAAAAATAGCTATGCCAAGAGACAAGACCACAACTAAAAAAACAAAAGAAAAACAGATATCGGAAATAGATCTTTAAGACATCCAAATATTTGAATAGCAAGAGACTTTGAAATAATTGTGTTTAAAAAAAATACAGAAAAGAGGTTTAAAAAATAGCTCCCTAGTTGCAAAATTTCACCAGATAATTATTTATTAAAAAGAATCAAATGTAGCCTGGCCAGTGTAGCTCAGTGGTTGAGCATCAACTTATGGCCCAGTAGGTCGAGGTTCAGTTCCCAGTCAGGGCATATGCCCAGTTGCAGGTTCAATACCCTGTAGGGACATGCAGGAGGCAGGCAATCAATGATTCTCATCATTGATGTTTCTGCCTGTCTCTTTTTCCCTTTCTCCTTCTGAAATCAATTAAAAAAAAACATATAAAAAAGAATCACGTATAAATTTTAGAACCAGAAAAGATACAAAAATTAAGAGTACAGTAGTTGAATTTAATAACAGACAAAACACAGAAAAATAAAAGCTAATAAACTAGATGAGAAGTGAGTAGAAAATATCTACACTGAAGCATAGACGAGGGCAGCTGGCAGTCATTTTCTTTCAGCACTCTAAAGATGTCTTTTCAGCATTTTATGACATCATAATTTCTGTTCAAAAGTCAACTGTCCTTTTAATATATTTTATTGATTTTTTACAGAGGGGAAGGGAGAGGGATAGAGAATTAAAAACATCGATAAGAGAAGAACATTGATCAGCTGCCTCCTGCACACCTCCTACTGGGGATGTACCTGCAACCAAGGTACATGCCCTTGATGAGAATCAAACCTAGGACCTTTCAGTCAGCAGGCTGACACACTATATCCACTGAGCCAAACCAGTTAGGACATCTGTCAATTTATTAATGTTGTTTCTTAAAAGTTAATATATCTCTTTTCTCTGGCTCTTTTAAGATTTTTCTTTGCATTTCATTTTCACCTATTTCAAAACTGAAGGATGATTTTTTTGTATTTCTTCTGCTTGAGATTTGTAGATACTTTAAATATGTACCTTGACATCTTTGATTAGTTTTCTTTTGGAAAAGTATTGGCAATTGGCTTTTTAAATGTTCCTGTATCCAATTCTTTCTTCTTCTGGAATTCAAATTACTTCAATAAGGTGCTGAAAGAAAATGACTGCCAGCTTCCTTGGCTGGTGTGCTCAGTGGTCAGCCTACACACCCAAGGGTCTTGGGTTCAATTACCAATCAAGGACATAACATAGACTGCAGGTTTGCTCTGGGGCCCTGGTCAGAACATGTGCAAGAGGCAGCCAGTCAATGTGTATCTCTCATATCAATGTTTTTCTCTATCTCTCCTCTTCCTTCCTTCCCTCCCACTCTCTCTAGAAAGCAATGGAAAAAATTTCCCTGGTGAGGATTAACCAAAAAGAAAAAAAGAAAATGACTGCCAACCCATAATATTTTTTTATAAATTAAGATGAGAGTTCTAGTTCCACTGTGGTAACATAAAGCCATTAACACCTGCCCTTCCCATTGGTTACAATTACAAACTCCACACAGAATACAAAAAACAACTAAGGCTCTAGCTGGTTTGGTTCAGTGGATAGAGCGTCGGCCTGCAAACTGAAAGGTCCCAGGTTCGATTCCGGTCAAGGGCACATGCCTGAGTTGCAGGCACATCCCTAGTAGGAGGTGTGCAGGAAGCAGCTAATTGATATTTCTCTTTCATTGATGTTTCTAACTCTCTGTTCCTCTTCCTTCCTCTTTGAAATCAATAAAAATATATTTAAAAAACAAAAAACTAAAGATCCTGAAAATAAAATTAGGCAAATATGAGGAGGGATTCACCCAGAGAAGAATTTCCCATTTTCTTTTTTTACTAATATTTGTGTCTAGTGCAAGTTTCCATCACAATGTGACATGGCAACTTTGGAAGCTAAAACTTTAAGAGAAACCCCATATTTCCTGGACAAAGAAAGGGGGCCTCTGTGGGCTGGAACATTTGAGGGAAATCTGAAAGAAGGGGATTCCCTAATTCTGTGTATGGCCCACACAAGTCTCAAAAATTGAAACACAAATTATAATCTGAAATAACTCACTTGACTGCTTGCTAAAACAAAAGCATCGATGTTTTCCAAGAGATAACAGCATTCAGACTACTCAACATAAAAGTGTCTAAAATAAAATCCAAAATTAGTTGATATATAAATAAATTAGTTGATATATATAAAGGAAAATATGACCAATTCTCAAGGGAAAGATAACCCTGAGATGGCCCTGACACTGGAATTATAAGACAGAAACTATAAAGCAGCTATTATAACCAGATTCCCTGTGGTAAAGAAAAACACATGATTATCAGAAGGAATAGGATTCATTTTTAAAATGTATAAAAAATACAGTGGTACCTCGAGATACGAGTTTAATTCGTTCCGTATCCTTGAGGCTTGAGAAACTATGAGACACTCGAGTCTTGGTAAACTGGTGGGTCGTGTGCAACCGGCCGATCCGCACGATTACTCCTATCTCAAATGTTGCTCGTATTTCAAACCAAAAATCACTCGCTCGATGGCTCATATCTCAAAAATCTCGTATGTTAGGGCACTTGTATCTCGAGGTACCACTGTATTTTGAAACTCATTGGATGGGTTCAATAGGAGAATGGAGATGGCAAAGGAAAGAGTCTAGAAACTATATAATTGAAGAATAGGGGAAGAAAGAAAGAATGGAGAAAAATATATTTTATGAATATGAATAGAACTTCAAATTTTGTGGACAGATATCAAAAGGTATCCTATCTAATAAAAGAGCATATGCAAATTGACCATCACTCCAACACACAAGATGGCTACCCCCATGTAGTCAAAAATGGCTGCCCCAATGTGGACACAAGATAGTCAGCAGGGGAGGGCAGTTGGGGGCAAACTGCAGGGGAGGGCAATTAAGCATGATCAGGCCAGCAGAGGAGGGAAGTTGGGGTGACCGGGCCTGCAGGGAAGGGCAGTTGGGGGGGACCCAGGCCTGCAGGGAAGGGCAGTTGGGGGGGACCCAGGCCTGCAGGGAAGAGCAGTTGAGGAGGACCCAGGCCTGCAGAGGAGAGTAGTTAGGGGCAATCAGGCTTGCAGGGGAGTGATTAGGGGGTGATCAGGCTGGCAGGCAGAAGCAGTTAGGGGCAGTCAGGAAGGCAGGCAGGCAAGCAGTTGGGAGCCAGCAGTCCTGGATTGTGAGAGGGAGTTCCAACTACCCATTTAGGCCCAATCCCTGAATGAGCAGTCCCATATTGAAGAGGGTGCCAGTTGGGCTGAGGGACACACACACACACATACACACACACACACACACACACACACACACACGAATTTCGTGCACCGGGCCTCTAGAAATATATAATTGGAGTTCAGAAGAACGGGGGAAAAATAGTGGTAGGAAAAATATTTGAAGAAGTAATGGCTAAAACTTATTAGAGTTGGTGAGAGATTTAGATTTACAGATAGATACAGGAGACCCAGTGAACTATAGATAGAATAAACTCAAAGAAAACCATACCCACACACACATAAGCAAATTACTCAAAACCAGAGCTGTGCATCTGCTAATGAGAAAGTAATTGCTGGAAAAAAAAGAAGAATAAAAAAGATCTTAAGAGCTGTTAAAGAAAAATGGCACATTACCTACAGAAGAATAAGGATTTGAGTGACCTTGTATTTTTCATCACAATCCATGGAGGTAAGAATACAGTGGAACAATACTTTTAATGTGTTGAAAGAACAGACCCGTCAACAACCCAGAATTCATATACAGTGGAAATATTCTTCAGGGTAAAGGTGAAATAAAAAACATTTTTCAATAAAGAAAAAATTCTTGGCCAGAAAATCTGTTCTAGAAGATGTGCTAGAAGTTCTTCAGGCTGAAAATAGGTGATACCACTGGTTAATATAAACACTACTTCTTTACCTCTTAAGTTTCTTAAAATACTTAAAATTGTCTAAAACAAATATTATAACACTATTTCATGTGATTTTTCAAAATACCTTTGTATGTGATGTTTTATAGTGGTGAAGGGACTCACCCTACTAAAGTTTATTATACAGAATGGGGTAAAAGTAGGTTTATAGTTGTGAGTATGTGAAAATTTATTCTTGTATAATTATTTATTATTATATTTTCCATAGGAACAACTGTAAACCTACTTTTACACTCCCCTATAGTGATATTATTATATACAAAGTGATATAGTACTAACTTTAAATAGATAAAAAATAATTAGGTGTGTATATTATAACCTTGAGCACCTACTTTAAAAATACAATAAGCCCTGGTTGGTATTGGCTCAGATGCCCAGAGCCTCATCCCTTGCATGGAAGGGTTGTGGGTTCAATTCCCAGTAGGAGGCAGCAGATCATTGTTTCTCTCATTAATGTTTCTCTCTCTCTCATTCTCCACTTCCCTCCTTCTCCCTTTCTTTCCATAATCAATGAAAATATATATATACTTGGGTGAAGATTAAAAAATAACAACAATGAGATGTAGCCAGAAAGCCCTTAAAAATGTTTGAATAATTTTATAAATAACAACTCAGTAATGCACACTCAACTAGAAAAAAATCAATTGTATTATCTGGACAGTAGAATTATAGATATTAATTTTTCTGCCTTCAAAAATTTGTATCTACCAGATTTTCTTATGGATTATGGTATAACCAGGAAAAAAAATAACATTCGTGTTCTTAAAAGTGAAAACTAGAAATATGTCTTTATAGCCTGGATTATTGTGAAAATGAATAAAATGTAAACATCCATTTTAAAGAATAAAATATATTTCTAAGATAATCATTATGGGCTGAGATTTACAGAGAGGAAATTAACAATAAATAGAGATTTATAAAGTCAGCAACAGATCTAATTTTAAATACAGATCTATCTTAAAAATTGCGCTATAGCACATGTTGGTCCAAAGTAGTTTGCACTTGTAAAATCGGTTGTTTTTGTCTTGTAATGTTGATTAACTGATCATCTAAGTAATTAAATACTTCCTCTAAAGTACTCCTTCTAAAGCCTTAGAAGTGACTTTAAATAATATACTTTAAATATGAAGGAAAGTAAGCTTATAATTATGTCCTTAGGATCAAAGTTCTGATCGTACCAGTCTTTCTTCAGTGGGAGCCCAGGATTCTGAATCTACCTCTTTAACGGACGAAGATGCCTGTCCTGAGTTGGAAGGAACCATTTCCTCCCAAGAGTGCAGTGCTGCCACAAGGACTAAGGGCATTGATTTCAGCAGAACAAGCCTAGAAAGTTCTGCTTCCCTGGAAGGTTTGTTCAGATGGTGTTGTCATATTTCACTTGATAGGTGGTACTTTACTTTTTTCCCCTATATGTTTTATTTTTATAAAAGATTTGCATGGCTCCAAAATCAAAACAATATTGAACCAAGGCATTTTCAGAGAAATCTAGTATCTATCCCCAACCCCTTTATTTATTTTCTCCCTGTCACTAGAGGTAACCAACCATTTTTATTCATTTTGGTTTATCCTTCTATTGTTGCTTAAAAAAAAAAAATAGGCCCATGTGTGCATGTGTGTGTATTTGTATTACCGCCTTGTCTTGTTATTCAAAAAGTAAACTACTAGAAATACCTTCCCATTCCTCCCCCCTTTTTTTTTTCACTTAACAGTAGATCATTACATATCATCATATAACATTGTCCCTCATTCATTTTTATGGTTGCATAGGTCATCATGTGTCAGTGTATCCTACTTTATTTTAACCATTACTCTGTTGATGGATACAAAGTTTCCAGCCTTTGACTATTATAAATAATGCTGTGATGCATGTATATCATATTATGTTTTTGCCAGGATACTTCAAAATTCTTCCTTGAAGTGATATTGCCAAATTCCCTTCCTCAGGACTACTCTATTTTGCATTCCCTCTGGCAATGGGAATATAAGAATACCTATTTTCTCACAGCCTTATCATCAAAACATGTTGGCAAACTTTTGTATTTTTACCATCTGATAGCTGAGGAATGTATTTCACTTTAGTTTTCATTTATATTTCTTTTATGAACTAAATTGAGGATCTATTTATATGTTTAAGGACTATTTGTATTTTTTTTCTATAGATTATCCTTTGCCTATATTTCATTTTCTAGTCCTTTATTTAAATAAACTAGAGGCCCGGTGCATGAAATTCATGCATGGGGGTGGTGGGTGTCCCTCAGCCCATCCTGCACCCTCTCCAATATGGGACCCCTCGAGGGATGTCCGACTGCCCATTTAGGCCCCATCCTACCGGGCAGTCAGATATCCCTCTCACAATCCAGGACTGCTCATCTGCTTGCCTTCCTGATCACTCCCTAATCACTCCCCTACCAGCCTGATTGATGCCTAACTGCTCCCCTTCCAGCCTGTTTGCCCCTAACTGCCCTCCCCCTTCAAGCCTGGTCCCCCCCAACTGCTCTCCTTTGCAGGCCTGGGTCCCTCCAACTGCCCTTTCCTGCAGGCCCGGTTGCCCCCAACTTCCCTCCTCTGCCAACCTGGTCACCCCTAACTGCCCTCCCCTGCAGGCTTGATTGCCCCCAACTGCCTTCCTTTGCAGGTCTGGTCTCTCCCAACTGCCCTCCCCTGCTGGCCATCTGGTGGTGGCCATCTTGTGTCCACATAGGGGCAGGATCTTTGACCACATGGGGGGTAGCCATCTTATGTGTTGGAATGATGGCCAATCTGCATATTACTCTTCTATTAGATAGGATAGAGGCCTGGTGCATGGGTGGGTGGGGGTCAGCTGGTTTTCCCTGAAGGATGTCCAGATCAGAGTGGGGGTTCCCTTGGGACATAGGGTGGACTGGGCGAGGGGCCTGTGATGGTTTGCAGGCCAACCACGCACCCAGTGATCCAAGCAGAGGCCCTGGTATCTGGGATTTATTTATTTTCTACAATTGAAACTTTGTAGCCTGAAGTGGAGCCAAGCCTCCTGCTCTTTTCTCCCTGGCAGCCATTTCTGTTGGGATTTATTTATCTTCTATAATTGATACTTTTAGCCTTAAGTGGAGGCCAAGGTAGCTAGGGTTGTGGAAAGCTAGGCTTCCTCCATCACCAGGGGCAACCCTAGCCTCCTGCTCTCTCCAGTTCCGTGGTTGCCGCCATTTTTGTTGGAATTTATTTATCTTTTATAATTGAAACTTTGTAGCATTGAGTGGAGGCCTAGGCCTGCCAGGGTGTGCAGAAAGCTTGGCTTCTTCCATCACCAAGGAAACCCAAGCCTCCCTCCTGCTCTCTCCATGACCACAGCCATCTTGGTTAGGGTTGATTTGCATACTCACTTCTGAGTGGCTAGTGGGCGTGGCTGGTGGTGTAGCAAAGGTATAGTCAATTAGCATATTACTCTTTTATTAGATAGGATGTTTTAGTAGTTCTTGTTATATTAAGGAATTAATCCTTTATCTCTTATGTAAATGGCAGTTACTTTTCCTAGTTGTGGGGATTTTTTTGTTTTTTTTGGTCACAAGTAAGGTTTTAATTGTATGTTATCAAATTTATCAGTCTTTCCCCCTCTTGCTTCTGGATTTTGAGTCATTAAGAAGTACTTCCCCTTCCCTATGTTCACCAGTGTTTTCTTCTGAAACTTTTCTGGTTTCCTTTGTAACATTGTCTGGAGTCAGCACATTTTTCTGTAAAGGACTGCCATATGTAAATATCTTAGGTTTTGTGGGCACTGAACATCTTTTTTTTTTAGTCACATAATTCTGTTCTTTTAAACAATGCTTTAAAATGTAAAAACTATTCTATGGCTATACAAAAATAGATTTGATCCCTGATTTAGATATTCATTCTATTTGAAATTTATCCTGGTATATGATATGAGGAATGGATGAATATTACATTTTTTTCATTTGTACCTTTGTTAATTTAAAAAAATTTTAATTGTGAAAATTTTAAAGCCTACAGAAAAGTAGAAGAAATAACATAATGAATCCCCCCTTCATATATCCTTCATCAAATTTCAGTATTATCTACAAATGGCCAGTCTTATTTTATCTTTTTCTCTCTCCCCTCTACTGCCAATATTATTTCTTCCTCACTGGATTATTTTAAATTAAATCTCAGACAACATTTAATTTTATTTATAAGTACTTAAATATGTATCTCTAAAATATAAGAACTTTAATGTTATCTTTAACATATTGAAGTTATTTTTATCTTATGATGTATTATACATATAATGTATACACTTTCTTTTTTTATTTAATTAATCTTTATTGCTCAGATTATTACAATTGTTCCTCTTTTTTACCCCCCAGAGCTCCCCTCCACCTGGTTCCCACCCCTCCCTCTGCCCTTACCTCCCCCCGCCACTGTCCTCATCCATAGGTGTATGATTTTTGTCCACTCTCTCCCTGCATCCCTCTCACACCTCTTCCCCTGAGAATTGTCAGTCCACTCCTTTTCTATGCCCCTGATTCTATTATATTCACCAGTTTATTCTGTTCATCAGATTTTTTATTCACTTGATTTTTAGATTCACTTGTTGATAGATATGTATTTGTTGTTCATAATTTTTATCTTTACCTTTTTCTTCTTCTTCCTCTTCTTAAAGAGTACTTTTCAGCATTTCATATAATACTGGTTTGGTGTTGAACTCCTTTAGTTTTTTCTTATCTGTGAGGCTCTTTATCTGCCCTTCAATTCTGAATGATAGCTTTACTGGGTAGAGCAGTCTTGGTTGTAGGTTCTTGCTATTCATCACTTTAAATAATTCTTGCTACTCCTGTCTGGCCTGCATAGTTTCTATTGATAAATCAGCAGACAGTCGTATGGGTGCTCCCTTGTAGGTAATTAACTGTTTTTCTCTTGCTGCTTTTAATATTCTCTCTTTGTCTTTTGCTCTTTGTATTTTAATTATGATGTGTCTTGGTGTGGTCCTCTTTGGATTCCTTTTGTTTGAGGTTCTGTGCACTTCCTGGACTTGTAAGTCTGTTTCTTTCACTAGGTGGAGGAAGTTTTCAGTCATTATTTCTTCAAATAGATTTTCAGTATCTTATTCTCTCTTTTATCCTGTCACCCCCATAATTTTGATGTTGATATGCTTGAAGTTGTCCCAGAGGCTCCTTACACTATCTTTCAATTTTTGGATTCCTTTTTCTTTTTGCTTTTGCAGTTGAGTGTTTTCTGCTTGTTTGTATTTCAAGACTTTGACTTGACTCTTGCGTTCCTTTAGCCTGCTATTAGGTCTCTGTATAATATTTTTTTATTTCAGTCATTGTATGTTTAATTTCTACTTGGTCCTTTTTCATATCTAGTTGGTCCTTTTTCATCTCCTCTAGGGTCTCACTAAATTTATCCATCTTTTCTAGGAAATTCTTGAAAAATCTTATAACCATGGTTTTGAACTCTATATCCAGTCATTTGTTTTTCTCCATTTCTTTCGTTTGTGATCTCTTCCTTTGTCTCCACATTTTCACTGCTCCCCTGAGTTTGTAGAGTAGCTTTGTGTGCTAGGTTTTCTATGTGACCCAGTAGCTCCACCTTCACAGTTACCTGAGGTGGACTCTCTTGGTGCACCCCTTTGTGGACTGTGTATGCAGCCTTGTTGTAATTAAGTCTTGATTGTTGTTGGTATCACTGGGGGGAATTGACCTCCAAGCCAATTGGTTGTGAGGATCAGCTGTGTCTATATCAGGAAAACTTCTGTGCTGGAGTCGGCCTTATGGTACAGGACTTGCAAAATGGCAAAAGCCTCTGTATTCAGCTTGGATGGGGTGAAGTCTCAAGGCTGAGCAGACAGCCTTGGATTCCCATCAACTCTGCCCTACATGGCCCCTTGCCTCAGTGTCCCTCAGTAATCACTGCAGCCCTCTCTAGGCGCATTTGTGCTCACGTGCCTCAGACCTCTGCCTTTCCAGTTCCCCGAGTTTCCATGTACTCTGGGGACCCGTATGAGTCTGGTTCCCCAGGGTCTCACCCGAAACTGGGGTTTAGTGCAGTCGGAACTGGATTTCAGCCCAATTGGGAGGTTCTGTCTTCCTCCCGCTAGAGAAAGCCAGTGGCACAATCATCAGTCAGCCCTCTGTGTGCGCACTCATGCTCGTACACCTCTAGACCTCTGCCTTTCGTGGTTCCCCTAAGTTTTTGTACACTCCTTCCTTTTCACGACAGTCCAGACTCCTTCCTGTATGAGTCTCCCCCAGAACTGGGGTTCAGTGCAGTCGGAGGTGGGGTTCCATACAGTCAGGAGTTTCCATCTCCCTCCCACTAGAGGAAGCCAGCCAGGCACTTTGTCACCCATCCCCTCCATGTGCGTGTCTCCATATCTCAGCTTTTCGCAGCTCCTCTGAGTCTCCGTGAGCCCCTCTCTTTCCTTCTAGTTGTAGAATTTCCACTCAGCGATCTTTCCTGTGATTCTGGATGAGGTCTGTTCTGTCTTTTAGCTGTAGTTTGGAAATTGTTGTGCAAGGCAGCAGTTCTCTTCCTCCCACTAGAGAAAGCCAGTGGCACAATCATCAGTCAGAAGACAGAACCTCCCAATTGGGCTGAAATCCAGTTCCGATGGTGTTCACCTATGCCACCATCTTGTTTTCTCTCCCTGTGTACACTTTCATGTACATAAATAACATTTTATAAATTGAGAACACCTAAGTAATCAGAACTCAGATCAAGCAACAGAGCATTAACAGTATCCAGAACTTCCTGTCATGCCCATTTCTTGTCACTACTCCCTTCATAGATAAACATTATCTTGTAATACTATATGTTAGCATGGCCATTTTTAAGCATTTTATGGGACTTATATGGTATGTATCTTTTATGATACATTCATTTTTTGAAAACATAATTGTAATACCATTGTATTTTTAGTATGACAATAGTTATTGTATATCTTCTATTAAATATTTATTTAATTTTTCACAATTATCTCATAATGCTCTTTTTTATGTGATTTATTCAAATTGGGATCCAAACAAGGTCTACTTGTTGCATTTGGTTGATGTCCATTAACTTTCTTTTATTTTTGTTCCCTCTCTTCTTTTTCCCCCTTTGTCATATATTCATAAAGAAATCAGGTGATTAACTCCCCTCCCTTCTTTTTTTTTTTTTTTATAATAACGGAATACGTAGTTTGGTGTGTAGGCAAATACAACTTGGCTCACAACCTGATTTATACTTGTGAAAATGAATATTTATTCTTTACTGATGATTCATTAGATACAAAGGTGCTCACACAAATTATTGAATCAGTCAAGGCAAAGATTAGAAAGCAACTTCGAACTAGCATTAGTAGAGAGGGATTACAGAAGGTTATTGGGGAGCCATCAAGGAAAGAACTGCAGTTCCCACCAGCTCTAAGCATCTAATGGATGATGTGAGGCTTCGGGTCTCCTCTCTGCCTCTATATCTCTGTGTGGCAGGGCCTAGGACCAATGATCTCTCTGGAGCAGTCTTCCCACACCCTCTTCTCCCCCTTCCCCACATCACCTATTTGCTGAAGTAATCAGGTCATTTGTCTGGATTATGCTGATTGCATGCCCATGGTGGTATTTAACAAGTTTTCCTGTCTTCTCTATTTCTTGTAAACTATTAGTTGCTTTTTTTTACATTTATAAATATTAAAATACCAGAGCTCATTCATAAAATTTAACAGCTGCTAGGGAAAAACAAAAGGTATAGATTACCTCTAGTTTTACTAACAAGATATAATCACTGTCAACAATTGATTTGACTACAGAAATCTTACTTTTTGTTGTTTTTATTGTTTTCATACTTATTAATATCCCATTGCTCTTAAGAATATACTTGAAAACTCTTTCCTAATTTGTAGAGCCTTTCATGATTTGAAACAAGATTAGCTATTTTATATTTTTTAAACCTTAGAACTAAACATTTTCTTGTATTTTAAATATTGAATCACATAAACAGCAAAATAGTAATTATAAATAGAATGCCTTCTATTCTGTACACATAAAGTGCTTAATAGTGAGTGATGAACACTCCAAGCATGTGAGAATCAGGAATTAGAGCACATTTCCTTAGGTTTACACTAAAAACAAAAATGTATGCATTGAAAAACATTTTTCATTGTTTATTTGTTTTTTTCTTAAATTACCTTTAATATTTTGAGTAGAACAGTTTGAATTTTATCAGAAAATTTAAGAAAGTGAAAGATTTTCATATTCTTTCTTATTAATTTTAATGGCTTTGCTCTTTGTTTTTTTAATAAATGGATAGGATCCCTGTCAAAGTTCGCCTTACCTGGGAAATCAGAGGTGGCATCTTCCTGCAACACGAGTAATACAAATATCTTCCAGAACTATGCAATGGAGGTACAATTTTAATCAAAAGAACATTTTTATGTACTACTTTATAAAATTTACATTTCTTAAGTATTGGTGGTTTTGGATAGAATAATAAAATGGTAAATATGTAGTATCTGAAAATTTCAAAATGTATGTTGCACCTAAATGAACTTAAAATATTTAGTATTTCAGATTGTTGAATTCATACCATTTTTCCTGTTTAGAAAAGTTCCTTTGCGATTTATCAACATACAAAAGCATTTTCATTTCAGCATTTATATTTATCCCTTGTTATATGTATGTTCTCTTTGAATTTTTATTTTACATTTTAAACACTTAACAACCAAGTTTGCTGTGCAACCACACTTGTTTGATGAAGGTACAGGGAGCCATTTTGGCATTTGTGTCAACTTTTTCCATCATATTTTTCATTCTTTGTATCAGTTTGATGTAACTATCTGCTGGATGTGCTGTTCTATCTCATTTTCTTACAATGAAAAAGTTACTCTTTTATCCTTTAAAAATTTTCCCTAATTTTTAGGTGTAATTTACTTTCAAAAACATTTGCATAAAACTGGAGAATAAATTTGGATACAGTTGGAAAATAAATGATGAGCACTGATGTTGCAATTTACAAAGTTTCTGATGACTTCAGAAATTTCTATATTTTATTAATGTAAAGACAGTATTTATGTTTATTCACAGCAACTATATATAGTGATAGTACAGGGGGTTATTGTTGCTTTAAACTCCAGTTTGTAATGGCTAATACTCTTGCAAAATACTTTGTTACACTTAGTTGTAACAGCATTGACAAATTACTTTAAAGGTTTCTAAATCGTCCCTTCAATTTCTTATTACAAACCAGTAAGAATTTGTGGACTAACATTTGTTCGGTGACTACTTTGAGTAGCACAAATCTATAATGCATAATTACAAATACTGATTAGGGGTACTAACAAATTATGCTTGGGTTTACTTTTCCATAGCAGGCTTTTTAGTAATTATAATGGTTAAAATGCTCACTTAAATGCAAGTTTCCTTTTCAGGCAAAAATTTTAGAATAGATTTAGCTGAAATAATTAAAAATAAATATATAATGCAGTGACTATAATTCATATTTTGTGTGTAACTTCCAAATCCTTCTGAATTTTAGTTTCTCAGTATATTTATGAATTGAACTGGTTTTTAATTTATAATATACACTAACCAGCTTACTTTATACAGTGCCTTTTTCTCCCTCAGGTTCTCATCTCAAGTTGCTCTCGGTGTAGAACTTGTGATTGTCTTGTCCATGATGAAGAAATCATGGCTGGCTGGACAGCAGATGATTCAAATCTCAATACTACATGCCCATTTTGTGGCAATCTTTTCTTGCCCTTTTTGAATATCGAGATAAGAGATTTAAGACGACCTGGAAGGTAATTATTTATGCTTTTTTTGCCTTCATGTTTAAGAGTCACATTTCTTAGAATCTCTTTGTTCTCAATAAGCTCCTTTGATTCACATTGCAGATACTTTTTGAAGTCAAGTCCATCTATAGAAAATATGCATTTTCCATCCTTTTCAAGTCAGGGAAGGCAGTCTTGTATCTCAACATCAGCTTCTGGTCTTGACACATCTGTTATCTCTGTACAAGGGAGTTTTGATTTAAATAGGTGAGTATATTATGTGGAACTATATGTTAACAATTTAGGAATATTTAATCTAAAAAAATTTGGAGCGGATAACAGAACTGTAAAATTAAGCTAAGATATGTACAGTAAGCCTAATAAAAATAAATCTATGCTTAAAATTCATTTTGGAGAAGTGCCAAATATAGATAGCTGGTAGATGAAGCCATATTGGAAGCCACATGTGCAAAAGAAAAATGCCTGAATAGTACTGGCAGGCTGGTATGATCTGCTTAATCCTAAATGCTTAGGCAGCAAAATTGCAAATCTGTGTGTGCACTATCTTTCATCACAGGTCTGTTGTAGCCCTTACATTGACTGCCACTAGCTTATGAATAGGTGGGAATCTCCCTTCCCGCAAGCTGAAAGAATAGATGCCTGTTTTCTCTGCTTTGTATTATCTGGGCCTGCTGTGGTCCCTGCTGTATAAAAGTTGTCCACTAACTGTTTTTGAATAATTAAATGACTCTTGAATATTTAAAGTGCACTGGCTAGAAAGGAAATTTAACATGACTAGACTACTTAAAAATATATTCCTTTTTCCAAGCTGAAGCCTGAGTTCCTTGGCTTTACTTTGCTATTTCCAGCACTGATGCTAAAGAGAAGGATATGGTCTTTCTAGAGAAATAGAATAAATCTAGACAATAATATGCTTTTTTATTTTTTCAATACCCAAGCAAATCTAAACGGCTGGAAAGTACATATGCTCGAAGTATTCAGATCCCTGCTGATAGATCAAAAACAGCGATATCAAAATGTCCAATATTTCCAATGACCAGGAGTGTCAGTACTTCTGGTCCCTTGGATAAGGAAGACACTGGAGGGAAGAAGCTAATTCCTACAGGCAGCCTGCCAACTACTTTACAAGGAGCTACAGTATGTATTTTGGTGTTTTTAAAAATTTGGACATTGATCATTTACATGATTTTGTTCACCTTGTCCAAAACAACTTTATTAGCTTTAATGTTTTTTAATTTTCATCTGAGGATATATTTATTGATTTTAGAGAGTGAGGAGGGGGGAGAGAGAGAGAAACATCTATTGGTTGCCTCCCATATGTGCCCCTACTGGGAATCAAACTAGCAACCTTTTTGGTGTACCAGACGATGCCCCAACCAACTGAGCCACTTTAACTTTATTATTGTCAAGGAAAGTTTCTTGTTCCATGATACAATTATAATATCTTCCTACTTACATGGAAAACACTGACGGAATTTTTTAATGACTTCATATCATAAATCTTGTATTTACCATTTATGTTTTTTATTTATTTAACAGGATTCTTTAGGATTAGAATGGCACCTCCCAAGTCCAGATCCTATCACTGTCCCATATCTCAGTCCATTAGTAGTCTGGAAGGAACTTGAAAGCTTATTGGAAAATGAAGGCGATCATGCAATAACAGTGGCAGACTTTGTGGATCATCATCCAATTGTTTTTTGGAACCTGGTGTGGTATTTTCGACGTCTTGACTTGCCCAGTAACTTACCTGGATTAATTCTTTCTTCTGAGCATTGTAACAAGTATTCAAAGGTATGAAAGTAAAAATTAACTAAAAGGCAATGCTGTTGTCACCATAGTAATGTTCGCATATTCCTAATGACAAAAAAGTAATGTTTATGCTATTTAATAACCATCTTAATCATTATAGACTAATTGATCAAATCGTGTTTACAAATAATTTTTCTCCTTACAGTCTAAGTCATGTTTTTTAGCCTTCTTGTTAAATTTATACAAAATGGGCTTGCATTTTAGTTATGGCCTCAAGAATTAACTGTAAATGACTCTTATGAGAAGAGTTTGTGAGTTGGTCCCACTCATGTTTCATACCTTTTTCAAAAACAAGCCTGACACTTCTTTAAGAGGATCTTTCTAATTCATATTGCAGTCATGTGCTACCATTCTCTTCATTCCTTTACTCTGAATTTTTGCTTAACATTTAGGTAATCATTTTGTTATATGTTCATTTGTAGTTTTGATACGTTGTTCTGTAAAAGTGTTCTTACTTTTCATATGCTATTACCACCACAAAACTGTACAGCCTCTAAGGTCAGAAACCTCCTATTCTCCTTTCTTGTGTTTTATATCTATGATTATGCACACATTTTGGATTTTCAGTGTATAATGAATGAGTGTCTAAAGGTTAAGTCAGTCATAGTTATCTGGCCTGGGGTCTTCGACTGATGTAGAATGGGGCTGCCTGGTTGATCTTTGCTTGGACCTTCAGTCATAAGCTGGTAGAGATTAGCCCTTCATACTACCTTTTCTCCCAGATCTCAGTACTTTATAAAATCTGCTTCAGAGCAGAGATCACTTTACTTTAGAAATCATTAGATTCTGAACTCAGCCCATCTCATCTTTCTTCAGTCAATGTAAACTGCATACAAACCAGTCATTTTCTGTTCTCTTTATCTCTTGCACACATACATCCGAAAAAATATTTATAAGATTATTTATAAGATATTTACAAAACATTATGTAAGGATCATTAATGAATGTTTGTTTATTTTTCAACACAGATTCCCCGCCATTGTATGTCTGAAGATAGTAAATATGTTTTAATACAAATGTTATGGGACAATATGAAATTACATCAGGATCCAGGACAGCCCTTGTACATCCTCTGGAATGCCCACAGTAAGTACTATCATAGAATGCTGGCTTTTTTTTATATGAGAGTAATCTCTACTTTAAGTAGTCTAAATTAATGTAACTGACTTTTATTTTTACTATACTGCTTTTTGTCTTACAGGTCAAAATCGTACTCTTTTGTTTGAGAGTGAGTGTTAAGTTTAATGCTTTTAGTGCTTCTATGGAGGTCAAGGGTTTTTATTTTTTTGTTTTGGGGTTGGGTTTTTTTTGTTTTCATGTTTGTTTTTTTTAGTAGTGTTGTATATGTGCTGGAGGGGTTATGTTTTATAGAGTTCTGCTTTTAGCATATTGCTTGTCCCAGTTTCTTCTTTATATTTATTTTTGTTTGTTTCCATCTGGGCTGCTGATGTAGAACTTCCCTCAGGAGCTATATTAAGGAAAACATTTTTTTTAAGTTTTGTCTTTGAGGCCAAAAAAGATTTTGGCCTATTTTTATCGTTATTTATCTTTTTTATTTTCTTTTTTCTTTCTTCACTTTAAAATTTCTATTGCCCTTAATTTATTTTTAGTGCTTTGTAACTTCTTCAGTTGCTGCTTAATTACATTCTCCTTTCTACAAAGAACATTTTCCTTCAACTGCTCTTTGGTTCTTTTACAGCCCAAAAGTATCCAATGGTCCATTTATTACAAAAAGGTGATAATTCATTTAGCCAAGAACTATTGAAAAATATGGTAAAAAGCATTAAAATGAATGATGTCTATGGACCAATGAGTCAGATTTTAGAGACACTAAATAAATGTCCTCATTTTAAAAGACAGAGGTAAGTCATTATCTTAAATTAACATATTGTTTCTCTAGGCATATTAGTAATTTGTTAGAATATCTCATGCTTATATTAGCATAAAAATTTTTGTGGAAAATGAATAAACTATATGCATAGTAATATCTTCCCCATTCTTCCCTCCAGGAGTTTATATAGAGAAATATTATTTCTCTCACTTGTGGCACTGGGAAGAGAAAACATTGATATAGGTAATTCTGCATAATATTTAACATGTAATACTTACATATCATAAAATATATGTTTGTGTATATACTTTCAATAGAGTATAGTTTTATATTGGTAGTCTTTGTTATTTTAATTTATATTCATATAATATACTTTTTCTTTTATTTTTTTGATATGAGATACTTTGATATTTTGCTAATGTTAATAATAATAATAAAGGTAACAATAGAATTTCCATATGATCCATTAATTCCACTTGTGAATATATACCCAAAAGAATTAAAAGTAGGGTTTTGCCCTTGCTGGTTTGGCTTAGTGGATAGAGCATCAGCCTGAGGACTGAAGGGTTCCAAGTTCGATTCCGGTCAAGGGCACATACCTGGGTTGCGGGCTCAATCCCCAGTGGGGGACATGCAGAAGGCAGCCAATCAATGATTTTCTCTCATCGTTGATGTTTCTATTTCTCTCTTCTTCTCCCTTCCTCTCCAAAATCAATAAAAATATTTAAAAATTAAAGCAGGATCTTGAAACATTTGTGCACCCATGTTCATAGCAGCATTATTCATAATAGCTAACATGTGGAAACAACTCAAGTGTTCATTGAAGTATGAGTGAATAAACAATACAATGGAATATTATTCAGTCTTAAAAAGGAAGGAAATTCTGACATATGTTATAACATGGATGAACCTTGAGGACATTATGTTAAGCAAAATAAGCCAGTCACAAGTCAAATTCTATTATGAGTCCATTTATAAAGTACTTACAGTAGTCAAATTCATAGAGACAAAAGTAGAATGGTAGTTGTCAGGAGCTGGAGGAGTGGAAAATGGAGAATTATTGTTTAATGTATGTAGTGTTTCCATTTTATAAGATGAAATGAGTTATGGAGATGGATGATAATAATGGTTGCACAGTATGAATATATGTAATATCACTGAACTGTATAGTTGAAAATGGTTAAGATGGCGGCCCTGGCTGTGTAACTCAGTTGGTTAAAGCAGTCTCATTACGTCATGGTTGAGGTTAAATCCCCAGTCAAGGCACATACAAGAATCAACATAAATAAGTGGAACAACAAATAGATGTTCCCCTTTTCCTATTTTCTTCCCTTTTTCCTAACTCTCTCTTTCCCTCTTTATCTCCCTAAAAAAAAAACTCAATTAAAAATGGTTGCGATGGTAAATTTTATGTTATATATATTTTACCTCAATTTTAAAATTTTGGGGGAAAATAATTTTTAAAAGTTAGTATCTTAAAGCTTTAAATTTCACTGGTCTGTGTAATCTCACTCTAAAGAGCTAACGAGCTGTGGACTCTAAAGTCCCCGTGTTTCAGCTCTGAAATTCTGTAGTCCTTTAAGTGGCAGAAAAGACCTCAAGATTCCTTCTTGGTCTTCAATTTTGCAGTTCTGTAGTATTATAAAATTTGGTTGTTGTCAAAGTCTAATATAAATTTTTTTATGCCTTTGTTTCTTTGTGAATTTTTTCAGATGTATTTGATAAAGAATACAAGATGGCATACGATCGTCTCACACCTAGTCAAGTCAAAAGTACACACAACTGTGATAGACCACCAAGTACAGGAGTGATGGAATGTCGAAAAACCTTTGGAGAACCTTATCTTTAAAGTGTGTGTGTGTGTGTGTGTGTGTGTGTGTGTGTGTACTTTCAGTATGTATTGTATAGTCCGTGTGTAAAATAACACTTTTAGACTCGAAACTTTTTTCCTTCAATTTTTGAAAATGAATTTGTAAATGGTTCAGAATGTCCATATAGCTTATGTACAGAATATTTTAAGAAGAGAATAGTGACAAATAGGGAGAGAGCCACTCTGTTTCCCCTTTCCTTTTTTTTTTTTTCTTTTACTTTCCCTGTAACAATCAGTTTGGTGATGAGGAAATCCCTAAACAAAATTAGTTCCCATAAAATAAAACAACATTTTCATGGTTTCTCTTTGAAGAGACAGATTGAAACTCATGTATGGAACTTGAACTAATGTAGTATCTCCTGTTTTCATAGACTAGTCAAATGTTTTGACCATGAAGTTGTATCATACATATTTTAAATTGTTTATAGTAAGTTGATATTTTTTTAATTTTTAAACTTAATATAGCAAGCTTAAAATGAACTTAAACTTGTAAAGCAAGCAATTAAGTGCTTATTTTCCTTGTCTGCTATTTGAAGTAACTAGTACAGCTGCAGATCTCTATATGTATATCTATCTATCTATCTATTTTTTATTACTTGGGGGAATGATTAAAAAAAAGTTGTCAGTGCTAGTGTCTGTGTTGTCCTGGAATTGCACATTAGTACTCCTGCGCCTGACTGCAGTGAGTGAGTCATGACAAGGGTGTGCCCTGCCCAGACTGACTCATTGAGCCTTGGGGAAGGAGAGCCCCAAAGGTTCCAAGTCTGTTTCTGCAAAATCAGGGTCAGCATACCACAATTCCAAAATTCCTCTATTGCTAATAGATATACACAGTCCACAGGGAAAATAGCTTACAAAGCCAAATAACAGTTTAAATTTTAATACTCTACATAAATATTTATGTTGGGAAATATGTCAGACAGTATACTCTATTCCAGATTTTAACCTTAATGTCTAAAATATTGGGTATGATGTAAATTGTACTGTATTTATTGGGAATATGACTACTGGAGTATTCAGTGAACATTATATACACATATAAATATTTGAATTATTTTCAAAAGTAGAAAAGTAATAACTCTCTAAAAGTAAAGTCAGAGAGAATTTCCCATATTGAGGAAATTGTCTTTTTCAATAAGCCTTCAGGATCTGAAGTTTATGGAATTTAAAGTCCAGAAATCAGACAAATTGAATATTTAAGCACCATGAGTAGACTCTACAATGTATTTTTAATCTCATCATTTCTAATTTCACTTTCTTTGAGTAATTCTGATCAAAAGTATTTTTTGGCTGTTAGAATTACTTATAGATTTTCAATTTGTGTCTATGTTTGCATACATTACATTAAGGAAGGAATTCTCTAGCCAATTTCAAAGAAAAATGGGTGATCCCAATTTATTTATAAAGCCAGTAGAGTCCAGGACATTTGGACTGAAGATGTCATGAAGGCCTGAGACTTAAAATCAGTTCAGCTACAGAAAATCACCTTTTGAGTTCACACTATTAGTGAATATCACCAAGCTGAAACATTTCACAGCTTCTACTCTGGAAAATAATAGAAGAGTTTAAAAATATAAAATTTTAGTTCAGTTAGTTTGGGGCTGAACTTGCTTACTTGAAAAATCTGGTGCTATGCACATGTGTCTGCCGCTCCTTTGTAAATACCACTCCTGTTTTGTCTTTTACTATTCAAAGCCAAGCTTCACATTCTGAGTCTTATGATTTCTAAATCAGCAGTCGCCAACCTTTCGGACCTCACAGACCACCAGGTCCGTGGACCACTGGTTGTCGACTGCTGTTCTAAATCACTTGTAAGTTGTCTAGTGAGAAATATGTGATAGGTGAGGCTTTTGGCGTTGCCCACAAACATCCCTCCAAACAGGATCCTGGGATTCTATTCTGACTCTGGCTTTTGGTGTTGTTTGTTGGTTGGTTTGTGTCCCTTATAAAAACAGCTTTCACTATTGTTTACCTATCTTTAACACAGTATGAGTCACAGTTTTTTTATTCCAAATCTGACCAAAAACAGTGAGGTAAAGCCCATTCTTCAGGGGTCAAACTTACTTGGAAAGTGAATGTAATTTATATCTCCTCCCCTCACACAGTTTTGTTTCTGCTTTTGGTTGGGTTTTGTTTCCCCTACTTTTAATATTCCCCAAGGAATATTATTTACACAAATTTAGTCTTAAAAAATACTCTGAACCATGAAAAGGAAGTGGTAAACTCTGCTCAACACAAAATTAAAATACGATCATCCTTTAAAATAACCCTATACATTCTTTCCTTCAGTTTTTTCTCTGTTGACCATACATTTTGGAGAATTATGGCCAGTTGTGTTGGAGAGAAATACCCTTTGCTACATTATCTGTCCTCTAATTTTCTTACCCTTAGTTTTGTTTATATGTTTAATAGTTGCAAATAAATCATCTGTGTCCTGGTATAACTTTACTACTTTTTTCAATTGTGTTTTGAATGTCACACATTTATATTTTATATCATATTTAGATAATCAGTTTTTCATCCTAATGTCAGGGAGTTGTGCAGTTGTTCATATTCTGATTTTTGTCTTTTATGATTGGAGGTTTTTTTGTTTTGTTTTTGTTTTGGGGGGGTTTTTTTGCTTTAAAACTCTAAAATCACCAGCCTGTTTTATTGTAAGACTAGTGGTGCACTGCACAAAATTCGTGCACATTAAAAGGGAATTAATTAGAGGAACTATTTTAATATTGTTATTTTCCCTTTCTCTATAGTAGAAGTATCAGAGATGAAACAAAATTAGTCAAATGTATATGAAAACCTCCCTCCTGTCGAAGTCTGGGGTGCACCACGGACCCAGGGTGAAGCTCCTGCCCGTGCATGCATCTTGAAATTGCGTGAAACCCAGACCTGGTTGGCCCCACCCCCATCAAGCCCCGAAGGGTGGGTGGCCCAGCCTCAGGTCCCCCATCAAGCCCCACTGGGTGGGGGCGCAGCCTCAAGTTCCCCAACCTGGCCCCAGGTCCCTGGCCCTGACATCGGTGTGGGGGTGCAGCCTCAGGTCCTCTGGCCTGCCAGTTCTCCAGCCTCAGTGGGGGGTGCAGCCTCAGATCCCCTGTCCCACAGGTTCCTTGGCCCTGGCAGGGGTCACAACCTCAGGTGCCCCAGCCCTGGCACAAGGATGTGACAACCATTTGCATATTAGCTCTTAATTATATAGGATTTTCTAATATGTCTTTATATTTTTGTATGTAGAGAAATGATCCCTGAAAATGTTGGTTCAGCATTTTAGGTGATAAATACTAAATTTGCTTTATGTTGGTAATTACTATATTTTAGTGCAACTAACAATTGTTAGCCTACTGTACATAGAAGGCTGTTAACGTTGAATTTCTAAATACTTTGTAAGTACTGTATATGGTAAGAAAATGCTCGTTTGTATGGTAAAGTGTGATAGCCCAGCTTTGTTTTTATTTCCGCTTCTAGGCCTTGAAAACTGCTTTCAGGCTCTTTATCTCAGAGCAGAAAGGGAAAGAGAAGACTGCACTAGGCCCACCTTTGTGCTTGAGTTTGTATTCTCTGCCCTTTCTGTTTAGACACAAGGCTGAGTTTTACTTCAGAATTGAATTCTGTAGCAGCTGCGTACCAGTTTACCTTCATATCCTCATTATTTGGTCTCTTCTTTTTAATACCTTCATCTTACCCTCTTCCTCTGGCCTCACAGTACATTTGCTGGCTTAATTATTCTTGTTTACAAATTTAACAGTGTACAAATTCACATAGGAATTTCTGATTCTCATTCAAAATATCTGTGTGCTTGGGCTGCTTCTCTGAGATGGTAACAAACTCATCTGACAAAGTTACTATGGCTCTTTCCACAATTGCTGTTCATTTGGATGGTTCTCTCCTTTTATATTTAATGGGTTGTTTTTTTAACATAGAATTGTGATATACCACTGGAACAACTGATGGAATTTTCTTTAAATGAAATTCTCCAGATTTTACCTGCTCAGCACAGGGAAGGGCCTGAAGAGCAGAAGCAGTGCCTTGGGTGTGTGGGCAGCCTTAGGCCAGGGGGTTCTGCTGGTTCTAGTGACCCCTCTCCCCCAGAAATAGACAGCCTGATCATGAGCTCTTTTCCTGTACCTTTTTTTTAAAAAATATATTTTACTAATTTTTCACAGAGAGGAAGGGAGAGGGACAGAGAGCTAGAAACATCGATGAGAGAGAAACATCTATCAGCTGCCTCCTGCACAACCCCCACTGGGGATGTGCCCAAACCAAGATACATGCTCTTGACCAGAAACCTGGGACCTTTCAGTTCGCAGGCCGACGCTCTATTCACTGAGCCAAACCAGTTTTGGCTGCACCTTTTATAGAAACCATTGCAACCTGCATTAGGACCTGTCCACAAAAAAGGGGTCAGAAACAAGGGTATTCTTTGACATAAGGTGGACCAGTTCTTCATTTGTATCTATCAGGCCTTACTCAAAATATTACATTCCAATTCTGGCTGCCTTTGGTATTCAATCCTATATAATAAAGAGGTAATATGCAATTAACCCTCACACTGTCACAAGATGGCTGGGCCCACAACAGAGACGGGGTTCTTATAACAGGATGGCTGTGCCCACAGTGGAGGCAGGGTTCTTAGTTGATCAGCAGGGACCTGAGGCTGTGTGGCGTCAGGCCAGGAAGTAGGGACCTGAGGCTGTGCCCCCCACCCAGTGGGGCTTAACGGGGGACCTCAAGGTATGCTCTATGCCCTGATGCCAGGCCAGGGAATCTCAGGCCACTACCCCTGCCCCAGTGTCCAGCTGGGGATCTCAGGCTATGCGCCTTGCCCTGGCGCTGGGCTGGGGACCTCAGGTCATGCCCCCAACCCAGCACTGTCCCTGGTGGACCTTTAGCCACATACTCCACCTAGTGGAGCTTGATGGGAACCTCAAGGCACACTCACCCCAGCGCCAGGCTGGGAACCTCAGGCCGTGCCCCACACCCCAGAACCTGAGGCTGTGCTCCCTGCCCAGAAGGGCTTGATGGGGGACCTGAGGCTGTGCCCACCACCTGGCGCTGGGCAAGGGGACCTGAGGCTGTACCCCTTGCCTGGTGGGGCTTGACGGGTGGGGCCACCTGGGTCTGGATCTTGCCCAATGGGGGTGGGTCGGCTGGGTCTGGGTCTCGTGCGATTTCAAGGTGCATGTGGGTGGGCAGGGACTTGACTCTGAACCATGAAAAGGAAGTGGTAAACTCTGCTCAGTGCATCCCACAGTGCATCCCAGACTCTGACAGAAGTAAGATTTTCATATACATTTTATTAATTTTTTTTCATCTCTGACACTTCTATTATAGGGAAAAGGCAAATAGCAATATTAAATTATTTCCTCTAATTCCCTTTTAATGTGCATGAATTTCGTGCACTGGGCCACTAGTCTTTAAATAAATGATAATTATGGTATAGACAGTGTTATAAAAGGCCAAGTCTATAATTTGATAAAAACATTTTCAGATGAAAGTACAATATATTGTTTGCAGTATATAGTATCAATTTAAACATACACCAATTTTCTTTTTTCTTTTTTATTATTTTTTTATACATATCTCCCCATTGCCCCCACTCCCTCCCCGGCATACCCCTACCCCCCAGTGTCAATGTTCACTGGTTGTGCTTATATGCATGCATACAAGTCCTTTGATTGATCTCTTATCTACCTCACCTAACTTTAATCTTCCTACTGTAATGCCACAGTCTGATGCTTTACTACCTCTGTATCTATCCTTTTGTTCATCAGTTTATAATGTTCTTTATTACCCACAAATGAGTGAGATCATGTGATGCTTCTCCTTCATTGACTGGCTTATTTCACTAAGCATAAGGTTCTCCAGTTCCAACCAGGTTGCTGCAAATGATAAGAATTCCTTCTTTTTAATGGCAGCATAGAATTCCATTGTGTAGATGTACCACAGTTTTCTGATCCATTCATCTGCTGACGGGCACCTAGGCTGTTTCCAAATTGTGGCTATTGTAAATTGTGCTGCTATGAACATAGGGGTACATAAATCCTTTCTGATTGGTATTTGTGATTTCTTAGGATAAATTCCTAAGAGTGGGATTACAGGGTCAAATGGGAGATCCGTTTTTAGTTTTTTAAGAAAACTCCATACTGTTCTCCACAGTGGCTGCACCAGTCTGCATTCCCACCAACAGTGCACAAGGGTTCCTTTTTCTCCGCATCCTCACCAACACTTGTCGTTTGTTGATTTGTTGATGATTGCCATTCTTACCAGTGTAAGATGGTATCGCATTGTCGTTTTGAATTGCATCTCTCGGATGATTAGTGACTTTGAACATGTTTTCATGTGTCTCTTGGCTTTCCTTCTGTCGTCTTTCGAAAAGGTTCTATTTAGGTCCGTTGCCCATTTTTTTATTGGATCTTTTATCTTCCTTTTATTAAGTTGTATAAGTTGGCTGTAGATTTTGGAGATTAAACCTTTATCAGTGATATCATTTGCAAATATGTTCTCCCATACAGTGATCTTTCTTGTTGTTTTGTTGATGGTTTCTTTTGCTGTGCAAAAGCTTTTTATTTTGATGTAGTCCCATTTGTTTATTTTTTCTTTAGCTTCAATTGCCTTTGGAGCAGTATCAGTGAAGAAGTTCTTTCGGCATATATCTGAGATTGTGCTGCCTATGGACTCCTCTAGTATTTTTATGGTTTCCCTTCTAATGTTTAAGTCCTGTATCCACTTTGAGTTTATTTTTGTATTTGGTGTAAGTTGGTGGTCCAATTTCATTTTTTTGCATGTATCTGTCCAATTTTCCCAACACCATTTATTGAAGAGGCTATCTTCACTCCATTGAATGTTCATGCCTCCTTTGTCAAATATTAGTTGAGCATAGTGGTGTGGGTGGATATCTGGGTTCTCTATTCTATTCCATTCGTCTATATGTCTGTTCTTGTGGTGCCAGTACCAGGCTGTTTTGAGAACAGTTGCTTTGTAGTATAGCTTGAAGTCTGGTATTGAGATCCCACCTACTTTATTCTTCCTTCTCAGAATTGCTGTAGCTATCCGTGGTCTTTTTTTGTTCCAGATGAATCTATGAAGAATTCTTTCTAGGGCTGTGAAATATGTCGTTGGTATTTTAATGGGTAGTGCGTTGAATCTGTAGATTGCTTTGGGTAGTATGGACATTTTAATGATGTTGATTCTCCCAATCCATGAGCATGGTATGCTCTTCCATCTGTTAACATCTTCCTCTATCTCTTTTTTCAGTGTCCTGTAGTTTTCTACATATAGGTCTTTTACCTCTTTAGTTAGGTTTATTCCTAGGTATCTTAATTTTTTTGGTGCGATGGTAAATGGGATTGCTTTTTGAGTCTCTCTATAATTTCACTATTAGTGTATAGAAATGCCACAGACTTCTTAGCATTAATTTTGTATCCTGCTACATTGGCAAATTCATTAATTAAGTCAATTAGTTTTGGAATGGAGTCCTTTGGGTTTTTTATGTACAATATCATGTCATCTGCAAATAAGGACAGCTTTACTTCTTCTATTCCAATTTGGATGCCTTTTATTTCTTCTTCTTGTCTAATTGCAATGGCTAATACTTCCAGTACTATGTCGAACAGGAGAGGTGAGAGTGGGCATCCCTGTCTTGTTCCTGTTCTTAGGGGAAATGGTTTTAGTTTTTGTCCATTGAGTATGATGTTAGCTGTGGTTTTATCATATATGGCTTTTATGATGTTGAGGTATGCTCCTTCTATTCCCACTTGGCTGAGAGTTTTTATCAAGAAAGGGTGTTGGATTTTGTCAAATGCTTTTTCTGCATCAATTGATATGATTATGTGATTTTTATCTCTCAATTTGTTTATGTGATGTATCATGTTTATTGATTTGCGGATATTGTACCATCCCTGCATTCCTGGGATAAATCCTATTTGGTCATGGTGTATGATCTTTCTGATGTACTGCTGGATCCAATTTGCTAGAATTTTGTTGAGGATTTTGGCATCTATGTTCATGAGAGATATTGGCCTATAATTCTCTTTCATTGTGTTGTCTTTATCTGGTTTTGGTATTAGGGTGATGCTGGCTTCATAGAAGGTGTTTGGAAGTGTTCCCTCTTCTTGAATGTTTTTGAATAGTCTGAGGAGGATAGGTTTTAATTCTTCCTTGAATATTTGGTAAAACTCTCCTGTGTAGCCACCTGGTCCTGGGCTTTTATTTGCTGGAAGCTTTTTGATGACTGCTTCAATTTCTTCCATAGTTATTGGACTATTGAGATGTTTGGCTTCCTCCTCATTGAGTTTTGGAAGGTTATATTTTTCTAGGAAAATGTCCATTTCTTGCAGGTTGTCCAGTTTGTTGGAATAGAGTTGTTCATAGTATTTTTTAACAATCCTTTGTATTTCCACAGGGTCTGTTGTTATTTCTCCTCTTTCATTTCTGATTTTGTTTATTTGGGTCTTCTCTCTTTGCTTCTTGGTGAGCCTGGCTAGAGGTCCATCAATCTTGTTTATCCTTTCAAAGAACCAGCTCTTTGTTTTGTTGATCTTTTGAATTGTTTCTTTGGTCTCCAAGTTGTTTATCTCCGCTCTGATCTTCACTATTTCCTTCCTTCTGAGTACACTGGGCTTTTCTTGTTGCTCTTGTTCTAGCTCTTTGAGTTGTAGGGTTAGGTAATTTATTACCATTGTTTCCTGTTTTTTGCAGTAGGCTTGTAGGGCTATGAACTTCCCTCTCAAGACTGCTTTCACTGTGTCCCATAAATTTTGTATTGTTGTGTTGTCATTGTCATTTGTTGCCATGATGTTTTTTATTTCTTCCTTGATCTCTCTGGTTACCCAGTCATTGTTTAATAGCATGCTGTTTACTCTCCATGTGTTTGATTTCTTTCTATTGTTTTTATTATAGTTGATTTCCAGTTTTATGCCACTGTGGTCTGAGAAAATTCTTGATATGACTTCTATCTTCTTGAATTTGAAGAGACTTTTCTTATGACCCAACATATGATCTATCTTTGAAAATGACCCATGTGCACGGGAGAAGAATGTATATTCTGTGGCTTTGGGGTGAAATGTTCTGAAGATGTCAATTAATTCCATCTGGTCTAGAGTGTCATTTAGGATTGATGTTTCTTTGCTGATTTTTTGTTTAGAGGATTTGTCCAATGGTGACAGTGGGGTATTAAAGTCTCCTACTATGATTGTATTGCTGTCAATCTCTCCCTTAATATCCTCCAAGAGTTTTTTTATGTATTTAGGTGCTCCTATATTGGGTGCATATATGTTTACCAGAGTTATTTCTTCTTGTTGGATTGTTCCCTTTAGTATTATGAAGTGGCCTTCTTTATCTCTTGTTATGTCCTTCACTTTGAGATCTAATTTGTCAGAGATAAGTATTGCAACCCCAGCTTATTTTTCATTTCCATCTGCCTGAAATACCATCTTCCATCCCTTCACTCTCAATCTGTGTGCATCTCTTTTCCTGAGGTGGGTTTCTTGCAGACATCAGATATATGGATCATGTTTTCTTATCCAATCGGTTACCCTATGTCTTTTGATTGGAGCATTTAATCCGTTTACATTTAAAGTTATTATTGATAAGTACTTATCTGTTGCCATTTTTAGTCCTTACCCCCGAGTTCCTTCTTCGCTTCCTCTTTCTTTTTATTACAGCAGACCCTTCAACATTTCTTGCATTGCTGGTTTGGTGGAAATATATTCCCTTAGTCCTTTTTTGTCTGTGAAGCTTCTGATTTCACCTTCAATTTTGCTTGAAAACCTTGCAGGGTACAGTATTCTTGGATTCAGACCCTTCCTTTGCATGACTTGGTATACTGATGAATTTCTGTTGAAAAATCAGTAGCTAGTCTTATGGGGTTTCCTTTATAGGTAACTTTCTGTTTCTCTCTGGCCACATTTAAGATTCTTGCTTTGTCCTTGCTGTTTGCCCATTTAATTATAATGTGCCTTGGTGTCGGTTTTGTGGGGTTCATTTTGCTTGGGACTCTGTGAGCTTCTTGGATTTGTGTGGGTTTTTCCTTTCCTATATTGGGGAAATTTTCTGTCATTATTTCTTCAAACAGGTTCTCTAATCCTTGTTCAGTTTCCACTCTTTCTGGAACCCCAATTATGCGGATGTTGTTTTTTTTCGTGTTATCCCAAAGTTCCCTTAGGCTCTCCTCTTACACCAATTTTCATAAGTTTGGAATATAGCCTTTTTTTCTAGTACTATGTAGAATTTTAACCCGTTAAATTAGAACGAGTTTCACATTATTATAAATTTGGCCTAAGTCCATCAAGAAAATGCAACATCAGGGGGAATGAAGGAGAAACCATCTGTTCAGCCAGTCTACCAATTCAGACACCCTTGTGGGGACAGTTTGGATTTTCTAGACTGAACAAATGATCTAGAATATAGATTATTCTGTATTCTGTCCTGCTATCTTTTCATAATACATCTGTTCTGCCTATCAAATGAAAGGACCATCTCAACATTATCTTGACATTTTAAGATGGTACTTTATCTCTAAAACAGCACAA
The DNA here is from genome assembly GCA_011751065.1 of Lasiurus cinereus. NCBI lineage: Eukaryota > Metazoa > Chordata > Mammalia > Chiroptera > Vespertilionidae > Lasiurus > Lasiurus cinereus. The sequence continues at coordinate 36,278,090 of JAAGEH010000076.1, forward strand.
ATAAATTATAGATCTGTAAATGTATGACAAAAATTTTAACTTCTAAGCATCTTTTAGAAGTTACATAAGTTTTCCATCTCCCTGAAATCTTTCTCTCTTGAATTCCTACTCACCCATCAAGACCCAGCATTCATTTTATATGGTTAACCCTTTCTATCATAGTGTAAAGTTATTAGAATTTCCTTTCTAGGCAAAGAAAAATGCCAAAAAATCAGTACACTGGTTAGGAAAAGGTTGTTAGATCATTAGAATTGATTTTAATCATGAAGCAACTTTACCATTACAGAAAATTTCACTGTCCATCACTCCCCACTCAGTCATTCTGGGGAAAGAGCGTCAGGTCCCTGATCATCAGTGGGGAGGAATTCCCCACGGCTAACTGGAGTTGGCTGCTGAAACCAGGTTGGTAGCCAGAGTTTTGGCATTGGGATCTCCCTCCTATTTTTAGGTCATGGCATGTGGAGACAGGGCACTGCAGCAGCAACAGAGATGAGGATAACTAACTTCAGAATATGGAATTTGAATATGATTCCATATTCTTCATCAGTCTTCTCTGAAGCATTCTGACCATGTTTGTAAATACCAATGGGACTCAAAATTTATTGAAATTGAATAAAAGTCATTTCTAAGGAATATGAATCCTGGGGTAGTAAGGTCTTTAATTAAATTAACCCAAACTAAAGGTGGATTATGGACTGAAGTACTTTCTTTGAATGCAGCCCATCAACACCAAAATGTTTGATTTTTTTTTTCATATGACATCTGTCCTGCTGTCTTCTAGTCTTCAGTGAATCCTCTCTCATGTTGTAAAAAAGCTCTATTTACCATCATAATCTACAGTCTCCTCAGCTTCCTTTGCTCTGAAACCAGGGACATAGAACTGTTTCATTTATCATGTGCCCCTTAACTTGATGCTAGTAAAAGCAGTAAGCATTGGTATTTAATAGACAATCACTTCAAATTCCACATGAAATGTTTAGACCACACTTTAAAAACAAGTGTCCTTTACACTAGCTATCTTAGAAGTAGAAATGTTTTTGTTCTCAACTGTGTTGCCATTGTGCTAAGCATTTTTGGGCTTTCTCCTTTGTGATTGCCTTAATATCCACTTGTAAGCCACATAAGACATCAATCTTCTTGCTTTATAATCCCATCTAGGTTAACATACAAAAGTGGCATTGCCCCCACTGGATCTCTTACTTTATAAACCAGACTTGGCTCTACTGTCTGAACTCTACCTTCTCACTCACTAGGAGCAGCTGTACTGTTGGGTGAGAATATGCTGGAGGGGCAAAGCCAGGACCAACTACTGTGTTATGTCTAATCCCTGAAGAAGACCACTTGATGGAGACATACTAACTTGGGTTTTCTAATAAGTACATATTTTTAACTAGCTCTTAGTTTTCCTTCTCTAATATCCAGGCCTTCCAATTCAAGGGCAAATTACAAATTTTAATTTCTTGGGTTACTTATTTTAATTTCACTTTTCAGAAATGCAATAAGAGCTAATGTAATCATTTTAAGCTACAAAATATTGGTATACATCTTACTAATGATAATTGATTCCTGTTATATTTCATTTTTTCCTATAGCCTTAAATGTTGAACTCACCAGTAACTGAACCAGTGATGATTACAAACCTGGTTTTGAACCTCATGTTTTGAACAGAAAAAGAGGAGACAGTGACATGCATGGGGCAGGAGCCAGGAGAGTCAGATAGAGACCACGTCTGCATCTTTTGGATTAGCAGCCCTTTAATAATCAGGAAGACATGAGCTTGGTGGCTTGTCTTATTGTGCCTGTCCCAACCCTTCAGTTATCTCGTGTAGAAAACTCTCTGACTCCAAGGGTCCTTTTACTGGAATCCATGTGACAGTTGTCTGAGGCAGTAAGGGTTGGAACTCCATATACTCCCCAACCTCAGAAGTGAGATTCTTAATCCACAATGAGCTGCAGGTGTTTCCAACGTAACCTTCACTCCTATATCACATTGACATCAGATGTTCTCAGCCTCTCAGTTCCCTCTCCTGGATCATGTTCATTCATCAGTGTACCAAGAGGTACAGTAACTTCTGGCATGGTTTTCTGATCCATGTCCACTTTGAGCAACAGTGACTGACTCAGATAGATACAGGACAGGATATGATTCGATCTTCTAACATCACACTGATTATCAGGAATACAAAATAAAGGATGAACATTGTGAAGCCCAGGATCTTATTCATTCTCCATTTGCATGATGCAATTGAAGAGATCACAAACAGGAGCATGAGAAAAAGCAGGACGATTGCACAGAACAAGCCATTGCTGCTGACTGGAACAGGCTGCAGTCCATTGGTAAGAGAGAAAAGCAACCAGGGAACAGGCAGGCTGTGAGATTAAAGAAACAATGAGTATTTTTCATGTTTATAATCATCCCATATACTTAAACTGTATTTTACCATTTACAAAGCACTCATTTACACACACACACACACACACACACACACACACACACTATGAAATAGAGCAAAAAATACTAGCCCTATTTCACAGAAGAGGATACCAAGGTCCAAGAAATTTCAATTGCATGCCCTTGGGCTCACAGCTAATAACTGGGAGAGCCTGGATTAAAACTGAACTTTTCTAGGTCTGAGTGTTTTTTCTTCATACTAAATGACTTCTGTATGACTAACCAGATATGTTGATGTATGATTCTAATCTCTAAATTTTTGTAATAAGGCCCAGCTCGGGATAACATTCCTTTAAATTACTTAGGATCAGGGCTCTCCTATGCCCTTTCCCAGCCCCACCCACACACACACAAATTCAAATCAATGAAACCAAAGCCACCATTCAAGCCCAGGACATGACTAGGGAAATGAAAATAGGCCAGGTAAGGGAATGGGTGCAGCAGGATGCAGCATTTGCTTGTTTATACAAAATGAGACTGAGTCATTGTCCCAACCCCACCTCTACCACCTTGCAGGTCAGTGAGCAGAGCATTTGACGGTATTTAGTAATGGAATTTAATGGACTTTATTTTTCAACTCATCTATAAATTCCAGTCAGTTACATTGCAGGCAGCATTTTAGTTCTATTATCTCATCTGTCTGTGATTAATGAAGGGAGAATACTTTGTTGCCTTATAGAAACTAATGCTATAAATGCCCTTTTATTCCATGTATAATGAATGAAGCAGAAAAGCAGTGAACAGAGTCAACACAAGGTTTTCCAGTATTAATATTCCTTAAAAAGCACCTTTGCCACTCACCCCACGGTGATATCAAATATGTTACTGCCCACAGAGCTTGACACGGCCATGTCTCCCAGGCCTTTCCGAGCAACAATCACACTGGTGATGAGGTCAGGAATTGATGTGCCTGCTGCCAGGATCGTCAAACCCATAATCTCTTCAGAAATCCCTATTGTTTCACCAACCTGGTAAACAGTAATAAGAAACCACAGCAAAGGCAAGTTGAAAATCTGAGGCTCTTTGACATACTACTTTGTGCAAATCCAACACCTCCCATGGAGCTCAGCACACTCCCAGGTCATAGCGGAACTGACAGCTGGAAAGACGGGGCCCCTGCTCAAGGCTTCAGAGAATGACTGCTCTTATCTAAGATGGACTAAAAGTGCATCTATAATATCATCTGCCACTGACATTCAAACCGTATCTCTACTTCTAAAAGAACTGCCCATTTCCAGAACCATGGACACCTGCCATGTGCCAGGAACTAAGAGCTGTAGAGAAAAGTATGAGCAGTACAACACTGACTCTACTCTCAGCCTAGTGAAGGGAAAAAGATCATAACGATTACAGCCCTGTGCTGACGCAATATTCCAAGTAGAACAGAAAAATCATGGGCACTCAGAGGATTAAAATGCCAGAAATGGTGAAACTGTGCTTGCTCTCACAAGTATGTTCAATTCAACAGGTGGGGAAGAGTGGGAGATGCATGGCAGAGAAAGCAGGGAATGGGGTGATAAGCAGATTGTGAAGGGCCTTCTAGGTCATGCTACATGTGAATGTAAGGAAAGCCACACTTGAAAAGTACTACATTCACTGGAATAAAAAGGCTGCCTTTACAAACAATGTAGAAACTACAAATACACTTGATCCTCACCATTCCTTAAGTACTGGAAATTCACCCTGAAGGAAAAAAGTGGCCTTTGAACTTGCTGATACAGGATTTAGTTCCTGCTTTTTACTCACCTGGTGAGCCCACCACACCATAAGGTATGAGAACATGGCTATCCACATGATGGATCCCAGGAAGGTGATAACAAAGAACTTTCTAGATTCCTATATGAAAGTATGAAAAGAAAGAGACGTGAGTTTCAGAGGCTAAAGGTCTTTGGTCCTTTTAAGATCTGCTGGAGGGGTGAGAGAGAGGATCTAGAGATGTGTGAGCTGAGATCTGTTTCCAGTGATGACCCTGACATAGCAGAGAAAGGATGGGGTTGGTGGCCCATAGGGGAGTACCGTCAGTAAGAGCTATTTGCTTGCCCCAGAACCAAGCCAATCTAGGTATTTGATTTGGCTTTTGCAACCTCTCTCTACCCTACCCGTCTCCAGACCCAGAGACAGAATATGGATGGCCTTTGGGTGGGATATGCTAGTCAGATTGTTCCCTATAAGTAGGAATGCTGGGAAGAAATGGCACTTATCACTTTGGGTTTTCACAGTAACCCTGTGAAATATGGAGGGGTGTGGTGGCATCATTCCTATATTAAAATCAGTATACTGAAACAGGAGTCAAGGAGGGACTAGTTCACATTGCTTATAGTGGTGGAAATAAGCACATTCTAGGGCTTCACAAGCCCATTGGTATATACCCTAGGTGCATGGTCCCCTCCAGAGCTGCAAATTCCAACCCAAATACCTCTCTGTGGTTGAGCCCTGCCAAGCTGGTTGACCCCATCCTCTCCCTCTTCTTGGATGGAAGGCCTAGCGAAGCAGCCTCCATGGAGATAGACAGTCTAGGGTATGGCTGGGCAAACTCACCAGCCTCCGGACGTCGGGCACTGTCAGCCACAGTGGAAACACAATGGGCAGGAGGAAGAGGTAAATAGCCTTCTTCTGCCAGGTCCCAGGCCACTCCAGGGACAAAGGCTCCTCATTTTCTTCCTCTTCCTCCTCTTCTTCCTCATCCTCATCCTCATCCTCTTCTTCCTCTTCCTCTTCCTCTTCATCTTCACTGTCACCTCCCTTACCTCCTCCTTCACCGTTTATACCTTTCTCATCACTTTTGGCTTCATCTTGATTTTCAGCATTGAAGTTCTGCTCTTTGGTTTCACCATCACCTTTCATTTTGCCATCTTCTCCTTCTGCGGGGAGTTCACCTTCACCTTCATCATTTTCTTTCATTTCTGCTTGGACTTTACTCTTGTTCCCTTCATGTTCACCATCACCTCCCCCTTCACCATCTGTACCTTTCTCATCACTACTGCTTTCACCTTGATTTCCAGCATTGAATCTCTGCTCGTCAGTGTCACCTTTCACTTCACCAGCATCTCCTTCTGTTTGGAGTTCACCTTCACTTTCATCATTTCTTTTTCTTTCTGCTTGGATTTCACCTTCACCTTCATTGTCTCCTTTGCCTTCTGATTCAGTTTCACCTTCACCTTCTAGCTGAGTTTCACCTCCATTTTCATCTTCACCAGAAGCTTCAACCTCTTTGCCTGTCATTACACCTGTGCTCTCAGCTCCAGCCACATCTCCTTCCTGCAATCCAAAGCCAACGGATTAACGTAACTTCTCTGCTTGTTTTCTTTCCCAGTTTCTTCCTATTATTTTTGTTGTTGTTCTCTAAGAATATAACTAAAAATTCTTGTATGAGGAGAAAACCAGTGCAATTACTCAGCAAAATTCCCCTTCACAACATTCCTACCCAGTGGTTGTATAATCTTTATTTGAGCATTTCCAGGGATGGAAAAACTCACCAGAAGAAGCTCCTGTCATCTTTGGCAACTCTGCTTGGTTTGAAGTTTATATTTATACCAAGGAGCTACCCTCTATGTCTAGGTTTACTCTTTGGAGATGCATAGAACAAAGCTAATACTCTTCCACAAGACAGCTCTCTTCTCTGCATTAGATACCCAGGTCCTTCTGTCATCCCTCCCCTGCCCCCCCGCCACCCACCTATATAATGGCCTAGAGCCTCATTCTCAGCTTGGTAAACTCATTCTAATTAACTTATATCCCATGAGAAGTCTTCTAAACCTGAACACAGAACACTGCACAGAGTTTAATAGGATTGTCACTTTCCTTGTCTTAGATATTAGGTTTCCATTAATATTGCATGATATCTTTTGGTGATTATATAACATTGCTGAGTCCACTAAACTCCTAAACTATTATATTACATCATATATATAAAATGGTGATAATAGCTACTTATTAAGTGCCAGGCACCCTGCTAAGTGATATAATAATAATAGCAATTACTATATTTCATGAGCAATTAATTAATGATATAGAATTAACACATCTGATAGATGAAAAACTAGAGTACAGAGTAGTTAAATAACTTGCCCATAGTCCACACAGTTTGTGATAAAGTTGGAAATTAAATATGGATAGTCCAACTCTTGGCCTCGTAACCACCAACCTACCCTGTTTTGCAAATGCTAGGGCCAAATGAGATCTTTGGTTCCCAAACCTTACAGTGTAGGAAGCTTATGAAAAATACATATTTCTGCCCTGGCTGGCATGGCTCAGTTGGTTGCATTATCCGATGCATCAAAATGTTCCCGTTAAGATTCCTGGTCAGGGCACATGCCTGGGTTGCAAACTCAGTTCTGGGGAGGATCAATGTTTTGCTTTCAAATTATTGTTTCCCTTTGCCTTTCCCTTCTTCTCTCTTTAAAAATCAACTTTAAAATATTTTTGAAAAGAAAGAAAGAAATACACATTCCCTTGCCTCACCTGGACCACCTGAATTAGAATATTTGGGACTGGAAGCCAGGAATCTATTTTAACATGCTCACTAGAGCTCCCAACAAATCCATCTGCAGACCAGGCTTTGGGAACCATGGGCTGATTCCATGCACTCTAAAGCCATTGATTCTGAAGGTACTCAGATTAGGCTCTCAGCTAACAATATGCTGATCCAAACAAATGGCCTGGACTGTATGCTCATGGAGTATGTTTTCCGTAATGAATTTCATGACATAGCCAACCCCCATGGAATGCTCAGTGAGTCTCAAACTCTGCTGCATATTAAAGTCACTTGGAGACTTTTAAAACATTCATGCCATACCCAGATATTCTGGCTTAATTGATTGAGGATGGGACCTGGGCATTTTGGGGGGCCTGGGTATTTTTTAAGCTTCCCCGAATTACTCTATTATGCAACCAGGGTTAAGAACCCCTGATGAAGTCAAATATTAGTCTCTATAATATTAGGCTTTACTTTGAATTGGGAATGAAGCTTGATATTTTAGTCTGAAGTCATTCCTGCCTCCCTTACAGACCGACAAGTCATTTAAATCCATAGGTATGGGTGTGTCTGCCCAGCCTGTACCCTCTTCTCTAAAAACTGCCACCTGTAATATCCCTTCTTCCTTGTTGAAGTCAAAGCACCTCACCTTTCCCTGCCACAGCTGATTGGACACTGGATTCCTGCCCCATAACCTGGTTCGAACGAGTTTTCTCTCTTCTGTGACTAGGAGCCAATCACTGGTTGATCCCCCCTGTAGACTGGAGAACTAGTAATTTAGGTCTGTGTGAGCAAATAGGGAAGCAAATGGAGCCAGGCTAGTAGAGAAGCATGCACATAGAGCAGTGGTTCTCATCCGTCCTAAGGCCGTGACCCTTGCATACAGTTCCTCGTGTGGTGGTGACCCCCAACCATGAAATTTTGCTACTGTTATGCATCGTGATGTAAATATCTGCATTTTCCGATGGTCTTAGGCCATCCCCAAAGGGGTCGCGACCCACAGGTTAAGAACCGCTGACATAGAGGAAGGCATGTGAGAGAGAGCTAGACATAGAGTGAGAAGCCTCCAGAGTCACAGACACCTTCTCAGGCCTACGCCCAGCTGCTGGTGATGCCAAGCTTCACTTCCTGTCCTGGGGTTCCTCTTAATCCCTTTTAACTGAGCTGGCTGTCCAGGACCTACTTGGGACACTCATGATACCATGAAGATGTCTTAGACACTGAACCCAAATTGCTGGCTTAAGGATGAGATATATTTGAGTGCTTTTGAGTGTCAAGTTTAAAAAAAACACGCACAGCAATGGAACCTGCAAACTGATTGTTAATTTATTGCCAGTCATTTGACTCTTATTGTGCCCTGAGTTTCTCTCTGTGGAGAAAACAGAGATGACTCAGAATTGGATCCTGCCTTCAGGAACCTCACCACCTCGCAGGGGAACCAAAAGAGAGTACAAGGAAGACAGTGATAAGAGCCCTGGGGGAGGAACAATGAACCATAGGCATTCAGATTGGGTGGAAGGGGAAGCCTTATGGCAAAGGAGGCATTTGCACGTGCCTGGAGGCAGGTTAGGATATCTGAAGAAGAAGGGAAAGGCATTCTAGGGGAAGGAAACAATCTGGGCCCAGGTAGAAAAGCATGGATACAAGAAGTCCAGTTTGGCTATAGCAGGTGGGAGAGGCTGAGGCTGTAAAGACAGCAGTATCAGAACTCAGAAAGTCCAGTGGACAAGGCCAAGATGCCTTGGAAGGTTCCAAGGCCTTTAGCCAGCACCCTCACCCTGGCATTTTGAGCTGACTGGTCTCACCGTCCCTGAATTGCTGAGAGACCCCTAACAGTTATTTCTTATGTTTTTACAGCATCTGACAGTTGGCAACACATTCTTGTATATGTTCTCTGACTCACACTCAGGTGTGATGGTGAATTAGCTGGCCCCATGAAGAATATCACCTTCGCAATGCTTACCCCAGAGGAATGAACTTCAAACCTTCAGGAAGGAAGACTTTATGGTCAATTCCTTCCCTGTGTCTCTCACACTTCTCTACCTGGGAAGAGGCTTGTGCCTACCTGACCGCCAGGATCCTCCTCCTGATCTCCCTGGACGTCTGGAGCAGGGGCAGCTGTGACCTTGACCGCAGGGAGCTTGGTTGGCTCCTCCTCTTTAAAGGATAAACATGGGATAGGTCAGAAGAGTGCCAGGTGTGGAGGGCAGTTAATAGAGACTGATGTGAGTGGCTACAAGGCTATTGGACTTGTCCACTTTCTTATCACAGAAGGGGAATTTCTTGTTGATAGAAAAAGTAAAATGATGTGATGTGAACTGCTATTGTCCTTTCCACAGAGATATGTACAGATGAGAGGATATCTGGGAAATGTCAATCCTTGCTCCCTCTGTATTCGCAGACATTTCCATCCTGGCCAGTATAGGCAACTGGAACAGAGAGAGGGTAAAGCCCCAGCCCTAAGGGTCTGACCTTTACCCTCACCAGCTGCATAGAGAGGATCCTCATGATTTCAAAAACAGCATCTAGGAAGCACTGACAAGTCTTGGGATCTGGATTTAGGTACAGGCTCTTTCACTTCTTGGCTGTGTGGCTTTGGGAAAGTCACTTGACCTCTTTGAGCCTCCGTTGCCTATAGGATGGTGTCTATAGAATGGGAACGACCACTCCTGCTCTACCTCCCTCCAAGGGTTACTGAGTACAACAGGGTAGTCCTGGTGTGCAGTACAGAGCACACAGGACAGTAGCTGACTCACACTCCCTGTTCCAGCTGTCATACAGATGCTAGATTTCTGTGTCCTCAGACCCCTGGTGGCCTTTCCTCCCTGGGGTTGCTGGTCTCAGACCAATCCCTAGCAGAACTATCCTTGTGTAGAAGTGGCAGGAAGAAGAACTAGAGTCCAATATAGTTTAATTTGGGACAAAATTTAGCAAAAACAGCAGTGGGAGTTCAACAACCTTTAGTCTGGCCTTGCCTACCCCACGTAAGGAGAGTACAGAGGGAACAGTACAGGACTGCCTGGGGAAGAGGGATCCTAGACTACAGCAAAGTGCAGGCAGCACCAGATCACCACTCCCGCTGACTGGCTCAGAGAGGCCAAGAGCCCTGTCTTAGCCCTGTCAGATAGGAGGAAGGAAGGTGCAGGAGAAAACTTGCTGGTTTCACCATCCTCTCACCTTCTGGTTGGCTCTCTGCTTTGGCCTGAGGCTTGGGTTTGGCCTCCTGATTCAAGCTCTCCTCGTCCCCATTCTTGGAGGAGCATGCTGCAAATGAAAAAGGAAGCATATCTGGAACCAAAGTATCCCTGCCACACCCTTCAGTTAGACTGGTGGGCTAGCAGCCAGAGCAGCTCAAGTGCATGGGCAAAGACTGGCCTGGGAGTTATGAGGTCTGGATTCTAGTTCTACCAGGCTTGTCAAGGTGCCCAGTTCCCAACTTTTGTCTTCCTTTCCCTGCACTGTCACTAACTGGCTGTGACCTTGAGCAAGTCACTGGTAAAATAACATGGTTAGTGTTGAGGGCAGCAAATAGGATTTAATTCCTTTGTGAGCCCAAGTGATGGCTGCCTGAGTGCTGAATTGAGGAGAATCCTCATCCAGGTCTGGTAAGAGAGTCCCAGGATTGATCTGGAGTGTCTGCACTGGGCAGGGAATGGAGAAATAATGACAGAGAGACGTTTCTGCCATTCTTGGACTAGATAATGTGCAAGGACCTTTACAGCTTACTTTCTATAAATCTACTAAAAGCTTTGTTATAACTGCAGAGGCACTGCTGGTAGCCATATTCCTGAGCCTTCCTTCTCAGTGGCAAGGGGGAAGTAGCTGTTCACCAAGCTCCTTGCCACACCCTTTTTTTACCCCAGACACCTGGAATCCAAACAGGGCCCCCTGCAGATCCCTGTGCACATGCTTTGCTGGAGACCCAGAGAGCACTGTGCTCAGAATGGTGCTGCCCCGGTTTCCAGGCAAGAAAAATGAAGAGGGCAACCCTTTCAGTGTGGCTGTGATCCAGGAAACATGAAAAGTGCTTTCCATGTGTCATTTCAGGTGGGAGGCACAGAGACTGAGGTGCAGGGGCCATGAAGGTCCCCCTCACAGCCGTGTAGTGTGGGAAGGTAAGGATAATGATACACATGATAGAACAAAGTGGTGCCCTGAAGTCTATTCTGAATCCCATAGAGGCTCTCCCCTGTAAACTCTGGGTGACCTTGAAAAGTCTGCATACCCTCTCTAAGCCTCAGCATCCCTTCTCTAAAAAGGCAACACCATGATATACTTGATGTGGGTATCCACGAGACAAAATAAATAAAAATACTGTAATTGCTGCAATTAAATATTATATTAGCTCAGATTCTGAAACTAGACAACCTTTATTTGAATCCCAGTTCTTCTACTTGTTAGCCATGGATCGAGCTGAGTGATTCTTTAACCTCTCTGTCCTTCAGATTCTTCATCTGTAAAATCTGACAGACTTGTTGAAGGAATAAATTGATTGATACATCAACTTGCTTAAAACAGCGCCTAGCACCTAGAAAGCACTGCATCAGGTTTAGCTATGACGATAATGATGAACTGACACAGGGGTTGAGAGCAGCTGTCCCACTGAGTCTGCAGCAACGGGGCACCATTGTCCAGAGGGTTTGGGCAGGTGCGATCTGGAAAACTGGGTGGATCAGCCTTGATGGGCAGGAAACATTAACAGGTCTGGAATTTCCTCCTCTCAGCCTGTCTCCTACATTCTCACAGTAGGTTCAGCTGCAGCCCCCTCTGGCAACAGGCTCCACTGCTCTGGCGTGTGTGGTCCCTTAAAGTTTCCTAGTGGGCCTGCCCGGGAGGTCCTTGTCAGGACTGAGATGTCAGGAAGCGGGCACTCCACTGCCTCCTTCATCCAAACAAGTCCAGCGCCCCCTTGGCAGGGATCAAGCACTGGCATCTTCTGTTGAGCGACATGTAGCTGTTGTCAAAGAGGGGCTCCCCTGGTTCCAGTCCTGGCACTGAGAATATCTGCCAACTGTTAGCTGGGGGGACTGGCAAGAAAACCAAGTTCCCTTCTTTCCTTTTCATTCCTCCTCACACACCCTACTCTCTCACTTCTCATGCCCCCAAGAAAAGCAGGCCAGCTATGGGGGTGTCTCTCTCTCTCTCTCTCTCTCTCTCTCTCTCTCTCACACACACACACACACACACACACACACACACACACACACACACACAGAGGGAGAGAGAGAGAGAGAAGAGGCATGGGGATCATTGGATCCTCTTCACAGGGTGAGAGTTCAGATCAGTTCTGTGGAAGAGCTGGAACACCTGACAAGGGTGGAAACATCTGGACAGCCACTGGAAACAGCACATGGAAACACAAACATGTATCTGGAAAATCTTGGGAACAAAGGCCTTCATCACAGTCCTGTGTAGGATCAGGGCTGGCTTCCCTGGGCAGGACTGTACTCCCGAGCATGCCAGCAATCATTCATGGTGAGGGCCCCTCCATGCCACACAGGCACACCGTGGACCACACAGGATTGTCTTCCCTGGAATGACGGTTGCTGGCTCCCCCAGAGCTGGTTTCCTCACATGGCCTCTGAGCTCAGCACGGAGGATCATCTCCTTAGTGTCAATCTCCTCTGACCTCGGCCTGGCCTGGACATCTCATAATCCTGTCAGGACAAGAAGGCCAGCTGGTGGCTGTTAGTGGTGGAAGTGGCCCAGGCAGGGGTCCCTGTGGTCCCATTGAGGAGAAGTCTTCATCTTTAAGACATTGCCAGAGTCAGTAACGCCCAGAGGAGTGGCCCAGCATGGCCCAGAGACACAGCTTCCTTCATGACACAGCCGGACAGATAACACAGAGACTGCCAGGGGCTGCAGACTCGCTCTCAGAACCCCAGCAGGACTGCTTCTGGAGCTGGCTCAGTGTACACCGGGGCTCACCTTAAGGATTTGCTAAGGAAGGTTTGATCACCTTGTCTTTGACTCTGTTTTCACAGTAAAACATACCCAAAATCCCAATATTGTGTTTGAAAAAGAAATGTAAGGGCCTGAGGAAATTCTGAGCCTTCTAAATGTGTCCCTGAACCAAAAATCTCAGTCAGGATATTCCCTGGGGCTCAAGGGTCAGTCTCTAGTGTCATACACAGTTCAGTCCTCAACCCTCCTGTCCACTTGCAACCACAACCCCTTGGCTTCTGCCCCAAAACCAACCTTCCCTTGATGGGCCTCTTGCCTGGGCTCCTGAGCCCCAAAGATAGAGAAGCTCAAGGAGATCAGGTGCATACCTGAGGGATGCTTGTGGAGGCCTGAGAATCGTGTTAGGGTCAGCTCTTTGGATAAGGAGGCCAGAAGGCAGGAACTGGTAAGAAGAATGGTGAGAATCTCAGCTGCCAAACTATCTGTCAAGTTGGACATCAGCTCCCACTGCACTTTGGACACTCACCACTGCCAGAAGTGGTCCTGGCAGCTCCCAGGATGTCCTTTGGGATTCCTGGCTGGAGGGGAGGAGGTGGTAAGCAGTCTTCCTAGGACACCAGTTTCTAGCACCTGCAGGAGCTTCCCCTGAAGGGACTCTGGCCAGTCAGCCTGAGCCAAGCTGCCTGGCAGGAGACTCTGTGGTGGGCTCCACAGAGAAGACACTGACGGTAGCCCCAACATAACCCGGCAGGGCACACAGCATTATGGCCTTACTGTCTGCTGCTGAGCCTCCTCATTTTACAAGAGAAGACAGGGAGGCGGGGAAATAGAGGAATGTTGATGCCTAAGGGCTTTGGCTCCCTGGGGCCCTCTCCTCTCCCAGTGAGTTCCAAGTCTTTGTCTCTACCCTGTCTCCCAGACTGACTGCCACCCACTCTCCTCTGCTAACTCTCTCTTTCCACTCCTGCCCTCACCCCACCCACTGCCTCCATTCTGCAGGTCCCAGTTGTTGTCCAGCTGCAGGAGGGAAGGAGTGGACAGGAAGACCATGCAGGTCTGGGGAGGCTTTGCTTACCTTCCCCCAGAGGGTCCAGGCTGTGGAGCATGAGCCGGTACATGGTGCTGCGGATGGTGCTGTTGTGCAGAGAGACTGAGCTGCTCCCTCGGGTCAGCACGGACGGGAGCTGAGCAGGAGAGAGCAGCACAGGCCTCAGTGGGCCCCTACCCAAGCCAGGTGGGAAGCCCCCCTAAACACTGCCTCCCTCCCAGAAAGGAAAGCACAGGAGCATTTTCCTGGCCTCACCTTATCCTTCACATTAACCAGGAGTTTCACTACTTTCTTCTCAGCTTCCCTCAACTCTTCCATGACTTTACTTTTTATATGCTGAGTAATTCCCTAAGGTCTCAAAAGGGAGCAGCAGGCAATGTGTACTGAAAACACCACATTGCCAAGGGTTTTTTCATCTCCCCAAGAACACCCCCATAGAAGGACACACTCACCCACACATCACACAGCAGACCCTGCACACGGGTACAGCCCTTTGCAGTCCTCGAACTGCATCATGGTGCTTTATCACTGCCCCACTCCCAGAGATAAGGAAACTGGGATCCCTTCTACAGAAAAGGAAGTGAAAACTCAACATGTTCATGTGGGGTGTAAATGAAAGAGTCAAGACTAGCACCCAGGTCTTCTGATTCCCAATCCAGATTTTTTTTCTACCATGTGCTCAAGAACCTTCACAGGCATGCGCGCGTGCGCGCACACACACACACACACACACATACATCCTTACATCTATAGCTGCAGACACAAATGTGACACATACAGCTTTACAAGGGAGCATCCAAAGACAAACACTTGCTCAGTCTTTCTGTCCCACCCCACCCCATGCCCCACACCTCCATAACCCACCTCCTACTTTCACCTTCCTCATCCCTCTGGCCTTGAACTCTTCTGCCATCTAGTGGCTGTGGTAACACAGTACAGTACTTTACAACTGCCCTAGGGATTTTCTTTGGATGGGGACATTGCATTTAGGTCCAGCCTCTCCTCTCTAAGGTCCCCATACTTTTTCCTAAATACCCCACAGGCCAAAGGCAGCTAAAACATTTTTTCACAAACCTCAGAGTCCCCTGCCCCAGTGCCCTCTGATGGTTCTCTTAGTTCGGGGCATTCCAAAGCCACAGATAATTAGGCTTTTGATCAATCATGGCATGCTGGGGGCTGTAAAGTTACACTTGAGTTCATCTAGTCCAGTCCTTTACAGATACAAAATCTGAGGCCCAGCCTCACCCAGCGAGCTAGTGGCAAAGCAAGCAGTGGCATTCCAGCTCCCAAACCAGCACCTCCTCCAAGGCCATCTGAGGCCAAGAGTCCCTTGCTCCTTCCCAGACTCAGCCTGGCAACACTCCCAGGAGCTTCCCAGCCTAAGCCCAGCCCAAGATCCTCAGACCATGCCCTGAGTATGTGGCTGTCCTTTGAAACCCTGCAGTGTCCTCACTGGGCAGACTCCACATGGCACCCACCTTCAGCTTCTTGTTATCCAGTAGCTCATCCATCGCAACTGCCCCATCACCTGGCTGCAAACAGGGACAGGAGTCAGAAGATGTTTGGAGAGACTGTCACTCTTTATCCCTATTTCCTTCTCTTTCCAGGAAGCCCGCAGGTTGGAACACAGAAACTCAGCAGAGATAACCTGGCCTTCCACATAAGCTCTGAAGGATGAGGAGGGGAGGGCATTTGAATGCTTGAATACAGGCTCAATGAAACAATGAATCAATGAACAAATGAATTAATGAGTCTTGTTTCACGTTTGTCTCACAAATGAATGTAACAGAATAGCAATAACCAATCTGAATATGAAGGGGAGTACTGTGGATTTTCTGAACAACATCCCTGACTCTTTCATGACATGCCTGTAAGATTGCTGGGATACTAGAGTCTACCACACTGACCCCACTGGCCCAGCCATCTCCCTATTTATCACAACAAAAATCTTCATTCAATGAGTTCTTGGAGGCAAAGAATGATGAAGGACCAGGCTATCCTTTGGGATGACTGGATCTGTCCACAGAGGGGCAGGAGAGACCCACTTTTGTCTCATGATGCTCATGCCTACTGATTTCTCTGCAATTCAGATTTATTCAAGACAAAACACTTTTCTATGGGTTTATTATATATTTTCTAACCTCAGTATGGACTTAAAATTTCTAAAGCCTTTCACAGCCAGTTCCTCATTCGATACTACTAACTCTGTGAAATAAACAAGACTAGTGTTATTACTGCTATTTTGATAGATGAAAAAATAGATGCAGAAAGATTCTGTGACTTGCCTGTACTCACAAAGATAGTGGCAATCCCAATCTCCTAATCTCCATTCAAGGCTTTTTGTTGTTTAGTTTTTTACTAAATCACTTTTCTTTTTCCAGGCATAAGAAAATGAGGTCAAATCTATATTCCCTAGTTGCTCAGTTTCAAATTATTGAAGTAATAGAATGTTTGTCTACATTTGGGTATGGCTGATGGGTCCATTTATGGGTACAGTACCAGCAAGCAGGTGTTCTCAGTATATGCCTTATTATAAACACATTCCCACATCCACCTCTCACACCACACGATTCTCCCTCCTCTTTTTTCAGCAACATCACCCCACCTTTTCCTTCTCATGAAAATTAGCAAAGGGGCTAAGGAAATTGAAGAGGATGTCTCTGTGCCAGCCAAGCCCCCAGGGATGCATCTTGCTGAGAATGAGCAATGGGTTCCCTTGCAACTGTTCATGGTAACTCCTCAGGGGGCTTGTCCTCCTGATTTTCAATTTCTATCTCCCACTAATGTAGCAGTTAGCTAATCATTTACCTCTCCCTTTCTAGACACAATCCCTGACACATTTCCTGAACCACACATTTTAGTCTAATTTTTAAAAAACATTCTTCAACAAATATTTACTGAACCCCTGGTCTGAGTCCTTCACTCATGTTACATTCTAGTTGGGGACACTTCACTTTATCCCTTCATTGAGTGTAGGCTTGCACCCTGATCCACTCATTTGTCTAGGCTGGACACCCACAAGTCCTCCCTCTCCGTCACAGCTCACATCCAACTAGTTGTCAGACCTAGTTCATGCAAGTCCTCAAATTTGGCCTCATCTTTCCACTCTCCTGCCTACAGTTCTGCAACAGCTCCTGATATCTGATATGTTTTCCTTCTGGTTCATTCTCCACTCCTTAGCCAGTGATTTTCAGAGCAAAGCACGTCATGTCTCTCCACTGCATCCTGGGGCCCACTGTCCTCAAAGGGAGCACAGACTCCTAAACTGAGCACATACCAGCCTCCTGCTTACCTCCAGTACAGATCAGTCCAATAGAAATAGAATGCAAGCTACATACATAATTTTATTTTTTAAGTAAAATTAATTTTAATAATATACTTTAAACTAATATATCAAAAATATAATTTGCAGAACCAAGATGGTGGCATAGGAAAACACCTGAACTTGCTGCCTCGCACAACCACTTCAAAACTACAATTAAAAGATAAAACAGATATCATCAAGAACCACGGGAAGGCTGGATGAGTGGAAATTCTACAACTAGAAGGAAAGAGAAAAGCACACTGAGACTGGAGGAGGTGAGGAGGGGTGGAGGTGAAGTGCAGTGGTACAGAGGCCCAAGGAAAAGAGCTGCCAACTGGGTACGCTGTTGTCTTTTTCAATTGGGAGGGAGATACAAGCTCCTCACTGCTCTGAACTCCAGTTCCGGGCCAGACTCTGGGGACTCAGACTCATACAGGGAGAAAATGGACTGTCTGGCATCGAGCCAGAACACGAGGGCGGCTTTCTCTCAGAGGTGCTTGCAGCGATCATTGTTCCTGCGTGGTGCCACAGGACACAGAGACCTGGGGACCACTTAGTGCAGGGCTGACAGTCAGCCATTGCTGTTTGCTCTGCCCTGGTGATTCCTTGAAACCCCGCCCCACCCAATTTACAACCCAAGATGTGCACAGATGCTTTTGCATACGAATGGCTTGGTCCTTTGAAATCTAAAATCAAAACAACTGCAACTGGGTCAGAGAGCCCCAGAGCCTCCAAAGAAGGCCCAAGGCTGGACAGCAGCTTGCATTGCTTCACAGCTGGGCCTCATTTGGGCACCTCCAAACCCCATACAAAGAAGAGGAATCTGCAGATTTCTCTGTAGCTTCTGCTAGGTAGCCCAAGCAGTGACTGACTTTGCACCTCCTTGGAGATACAAGAGCCAGTGTACCCAGTAGTCAGAGTGAGAACATCCAGATTACAACTCTTCACATCCACAAGAGACACACTTAGGAGGCAGACTCAGTGAGCGCCAAAGCCCCACTGAAGCAAGTCTTGCCTCATAAGAGTGTCTACAGCACAGAAGTTCTCCCATCATAGACACAACTGATTCTCACAGCCAGCTGGCCTGAAGGTCAATTCCTCCCAGTGATACCAATAGCAATGAAGGCTTAACTACAACAAAACTGTATACACAGCTCACAAAGGGGTGCACCAAGAGTGTCCACTTTAGGAAATTAGGGAAGCTGAGCCACTGGGCGCTATAGGACACCTAGCACACAAAGCTACTCTATCAACACAGGGAAGCAGCCAAAATGTGGAGACAAAGAAACCAGTCACAAATGGAAGAAATGAAGGAAAGCAAACTACTGGAGATAGAGTTCAAATCTACAGTTAAAAGGTTTCTCAAGAATCTTCTAGCCAAAACCGGTTTGGCTCAGTGGATAGAGCGTCGGCCTAGGTACTGAAAGGTCCCAGGTTCGATTCCGGTCAAGGGCATATATCTTGGTTGCGGGCATATCCCAAGTAGGGGGCGTGCAGGAGATGGCTTATCGATGTTTCTGGCTCTCTATCCTTCTCCTTTCCTCTCTGTAAAAAATCAATAAAATATATATTTTTTAAAAATCTTCTAGAAACTTCCAAGGAACTTAGTGAAACATTCAAGGATCTTAATGAGAATGCCAAATAAATGGAAAAGGACTACTCAGAAACTAAGCATACATTGAGTGAAATAAAGAATAATATACAGAAATCCAACAGCAGACTAGAGGATCCCAAGAATCAAGTCAAAAATTTAAAATATAGGGAAGCAAAGACCACCCAATTGGAAAAGCAAAAAAAAATCCAAAAATATGAAGATAGTGTAAGAAGCCTCTGGGACAACCTCAAGCATACCAACATCTGAATTATGGGGGTGCCAAAAGAAGAGAGAGAACAAGATACTGAAAACCTATTTGAAGAAATAATGTCAGAAAACTTCCTCCACCTGGTGAAAGAAATAGACTTATAAGTCCAGGAAGTGTACAGAACCCCAAACAAAAGAAATCCAAAGAGCGCAACACCAAGACACTTCATAATTAAAATGCCAAGGACAAAAGACAAAGAAAGAATATTAAAAGCAGCAAGAGAAAAACAGTTAGTTACCTACAAGGAAGTACCCATACGACTGTCAGCTGATTTCTCATGCAAGTCCTTGAATTTAACAAGACAGGAGTGGCAAGAAATATTCAAAGTGGCCAAAGCTGGTTTGGCTCAGTGGATAGAGTGTCAGCCTGTGGACTGAAAGGTCCCGGGTTTGATTCCGGTCAGGGGCATGTGCCTTGGTTGCGGGCACATCTCCGGTGGGGGGCGTGCAGAAGGCGCCGGATTGATGTCTCTCTCTCATTGATGTTTCTAGCTCTCTATCCCTCTCCCTTCCTCTCTGTAAAAAATCAATAAAATATATTTAAAAAAAGAAATATTCAAAGTGATGAATAGCAAGAACCTACAACCAAGATTACTCTACCCAGCAAAGCTATCATTCAGAATTGAAGGCCAGATAAAGAGCTTCACAGATAAGAAAAAGCTAAAGGAGTTAATCGCTGCCAAACCAGTATTTTATGAAATGCTGAAGGGTATTCTTTAAGAAGAGGAAAAAGAAAAAGGTAAAAATAAAAAATTATGAACAATGAAGTGACAACAAATACATATCTATCAACAAGTGAATCTAAAAATCAAGTGAATGAAAAATCTAAGGAATAGAATAAACTGGTGAATATAATAGAATCAGGGGCTTAGGAAGAGAGTGGACTGACAATTCTCGAGGAGATGGGGATTGGGAGATGTGGGAAGAGACTGGACAAAAATCATATACCTCTGAACAAGGACAGGGAGGAGGGTAAGAGCAGGGGGTATGGTGACAACTGGGTGGAGGGAAACTATGAGGGGAAAAAAGAGGAACAACTGTAATAATTTGAACAATAAAGATTTATTTAAAAAATAAAAATATATAATTCAATGTAAAAAATATCCAAATATTAATATTGTATATTTTTTATAATAAGCCCTTGAAACCCAGTGTGTATTTTATACTTTCAGTAATTACTACTAGTCCCATTTTATTTTTTAAATGTTTTATTGAAATGATTTGGGTTATATCTATACTAAAATAGGGAAATATGCAAATTATCCATTACAGCATCATGTCACTACCAGATCAGCAGGCTGCATCCCTGCCCTCTGCTCAGGCAACTGCAAGGCCCAGGGTAGGATAAGATACCATAGCAGGCGATAAGAAAGGAGAAGGAGAGGAAGGCAGGCCTGCATGCAGACAGGCCAAGAGGAAAAACAGAAATACAGAAAGGGAACCAAAAATAAAAGACGCAGGAAAGGAAAAGGAAAGGAAACACAGGACTGCACATGGGAGGAGGTGGCGACCGTGGGGGGGCAGGTGGCGGGGAGCAGGTGCACCCAGACACAGGGAGGAGGGCGGTGGCCCCTGGCGCAGGTCATTGGCAGGGAGGTGCCCACGAGTCCGGGACAGAGTGGTGGACAGTCCGAGGCCTTCTGGGCGGAGGTGCTCCTGCTTCGCAGCAGCAGCAGCAATGCTCAGGCTGCACAGGCCTCAGCCACCTCACTGGGCCAGGCATCCCGGGCAGGGAATGGGAGCAGGATGGTGGCAGAGCGGCCGGAGAATGGAGGGCGGCAAACACCTGGCTGGGGCTGAGCCCTGGGCTGGGGGTTAATGTCCCTTCATCCCCCAACCCCAAACGGAAGCTTTAAGAAGGAAGGGAGGGAAGGAAGAACTTTATAAAGGAGTTAGTAGAGAGAAGAGTTAAAGAAGGAAAGAGAATGTATGAGTGAACTGTAGGAGCTATAATGAAAATCAAGTATAGTTGTGTACTGGGGACAGAATTTAAAAGTAGGAGTCAGAAAAGAAAAAAGAATAATTAGGCAGGTAGATAGGTAGATATTAAAACAGTGGAAGTAAGTAGACTGTATGGGAAAGGTAGGATGAGTGAGAAAGAGGGAGGGAAGAAAAGTTTGAAAGGGGAGCCGGTAGAGCTTAAAATGAGAATGGGAAGAAGAAAGAAGTGGGGGAGAGAGCAAAGCAGGTCTAAGGGAGGAAGTGAAGAAAAAAAATTAAGGTGGGAAGGAAGAAAAAGGGGAGGGAGGGAAAGGGTAAAGATAAAGGGAAAAAAGAATGTGAGGAGGGAAGGTGGGTAGGAGAAAGATGGGAAGAAGGATGATGGAAAAGAAGTAGAAAATAAGTTTATAAATGATGAATCAGTAGGAAAAAGTGTTACATAAAGGAGAGAGAAAAATTGTGTGAGAGGGAGAAGCCAATAAGAAAGTCAAATACAATTGTGTGTGAGGGGATAATATATATTTTTTTTAAGTTAATAGCCCTAGCCGGTTTGGCTCAGTTAGTAGAGCATTGGCCTGTGGACTGAAGGGTCCAGGGTTCAATTCCAACCAAGAGCATATGCCTGGGTTGCAGACTTGATCCCCAGTGTAGGGCATACAGGAGGCAGCCAATCAATGATTCTCTCTCATCATTAATGTTTCTATCTCTCTAGCCCTCTACCTTACTCTCTGAAATCAATACACACACACACACACACACACACACACACACACACACACACACAGTGGTACCTCGAGATATGAGTGCCCTAACATATGAGATTTTTGAGATACGAGCCGTGGAGCGAGCGATTTTTGCTTTGAAATACGAGCAACATTTGAGATAGGAGTAATCGCTCGGATCGGCCAGCTGCACACAACCCACCAGTTTACCACGACTCGAGCGTCTCATAGTTTCCCACACCTCAAGGTTACGGAACAAATTAAACTTGTATCTCGAGGTACCACTGTATATATACTAAAGTTAATAGAGGTGACCACGCCGGCAAGGGCAGGCAGTTAGGGGGATCAGGCATGCAAGCAGAGGGTTTAGGGTAGGCAGGCCAGTGAACAAGATTGGGCCTAAACTGGTAATTGGACATTCCCTGAGGGCTCCCAGATTGGAGAGGGTGCAGGTTGCGCTGAGGGACACCTCCCACCCCTGTGCATGAATTTTGTGCACTGGGCCTCTAGTTGGTTAATAAAATAATATACGTTTTGAGTATAAAATTCTATAAAACAGCATCTGGCCGAAACCAGTTTGGCTCAGTGAATAGAGCATTGGCCTGTGGACTGAAAGGTCCCAGGTTCGATTCCAGTCAAGAGCATGTATCTTGGTTGTGGGCATATCCCCAGTAGGGGGTGTGCAGGAGGCGGCTGATTGATGTCTCTCTCTCATTGATGTTTCTGACTTTCTATCCCTCTCTCTTCCTCTCTATAAAAAATCAATAAAATATGTTTTTTAAAAAAAACACAGCATCTGTATATTGTAGTATGCATTTGCCACCCCAAGTCTAGTCTTCTTCCATCACCACCTATCCCCACTTTACCCTCTTCTATCTCTCCACCCCCTTTACCTCAGGTAATCACCAAACTAATGTCTGTGTCTATGAAGTTTTTTGTTTGCTTGCTTGCTTAATCCCTTCATCTATTTCGCCAGCCCCCAAATTCCTTCTGACAGCTGTCAGTTTGTTCTCTATCTATAAGTCTGTTCATATTTCATTTGTTTGTTTATTAGATTATATATATAAGAGAAATAATATCGTATTTGTCTTTCTCTGACTGGCTTATTTCACTTAGCATAAACACCCTCTAGGTCCATCCATGCTGTTGCAAATGGTAAGAATCTATTCTTTTATTATGCCTATTAGCCCCATTTCTTTTTTTTTTTTATAATTGTTAACCTTCTTAACATACCTTTATTTTTTTTTTCAATTACAGTTTACATTCAATATTATTTTGTGTTAGATGTATAGCATAGTAGTTAGACAATCATATACTTTACCAAGGTTCCCTCTAATATTTCTGATACCCAACTAGCACTATACATAGTTATTACAATATTATTGACTATGTTTCCTATGCTGTACTTTACATTCCCATGAATATTTTGTAACTAGCAATCTGTACTTCTCAATCCCTTCACCTTTTTCACCCAGTCCCACTCTGGAACTCCTTCCCCTTTGGAATTCATTAGTCTGTACTGTGTATCTATTAGTCTGTTTCTGTTTTGTTCGTTCATATTGTTCTTTAGATTCTACATGTAAGTGTAATCATATGGTATTTGTCTCTCTCACTGACTTCTTTCACTTAGCATAATACCCTCTAGGTCATTCCATGCTGTCACAAATGTAAGATTTCACTCTTTTTTTATGGATACATAATATTCCATTATAAACTTACACACACACAC
>JAAGEH010000076.1:36301924-36322272 GCA_011751065.1 Lasiurus cinereus
ATATATCTCCTTTTTTATCCACTTGTCTATTGATGGACAGTTGGGTTACTTCCATAGCTTGGCTATTATACATAATGCTGCAGTGAACAGAGGGCTGTATATAGTCTTTCAAATTAGTTTTTTGGGTTTCTTCAGATATATACTCAGAAGTGGAATCACTAGATCAAAAGAAGTTCCATTTTTGACTTTTTTAGTCATATCTATATTGTTTTCCATAGTGCTGACTAACCCCATTTCAAGAGCTAAGTATGTTGCTAGTGGTCACCATACTGGTCAGTGCAGCTACAGTCTCTTCACACTCTCGTTCCCCTGGCCTTTACATATACATAGAAGACTCACTACCCCTTCTTTAGTCAGCCAACTCCTGCTGCTCCTTTAAAATTTCACTAAGCATCACCTCCCCTAGGAAGCTTTCCCTAACTCTGGTCTGTTGAGATGTCCATTCTCTGTAATACTCATCCCTCGAAACTTACATGTGTCACTACACATGATATGGTATTTATTAGTTTTACATGTCTTTCTTCCACACTAAAGAGGATTTACCAGGGAGCAGATAAAGCTTAAGCTTCTGGACCCAACTCTCCCATACACAAACCCTTGCCAAGGCCTTGAAATTAATTGTGTAGCATTGGCTTTATATTTTTTTTTCTTAGAGTGCCCAAACCCACAAAATTTGAATCAACTCCCACTCCTCCACTAGGCTGAGCTCCTTGAGGGCTGAGATTATGCCTTATTTTTTTCTCACTGTATCCTCGGATCCTACACAGGCTTCATACAAAGGGATTCAACAAATGTTTGCCAAATGAAAGTTTTTTAGGGCTTAATCCTAGACTATCTCCTTCCCTTTCAGAGTAGCATCAGCCAATCTTTGATTTTAATTACATTTTCTGGTAGTTCACAACTTTCTATTTCCAGTCCAGACCTTGTTTCTAAGTCTCAGGCCATTTGTGCAACTGCTTCTTAGACATTCCACTTGAAGGTGACATAGGCACCCAAACTCACCATTCCAGAGTGGGAACCCTTGAGTCTCTCTAAACTTGTTCTTCCTCTAGTCTTCCCTGGCACCAGCAAAAACCTTGACTTCTGCTCTCTCAAACTTCGCATCCACTTCATCACCAAGTCCAGATGATTCTGTATTTAAATCATCTCTCAAATCTCTTGGGGGATATATATACTGGATGCCCACAACAGCCTCCTAACTGGACTCCCTATTTCCACCCTGTACACCTACAATTCATTCTCTACTCAGTAGTTAGAAAGTAACCTTTTAAATACAATCCAAACTCCATATCTGATCCATGGGCCCCCAGCATGAAGCAGCCTCACCCTCCCTCTGGCATTATCCTGTATCACTTTACTTACTAACCACATTAGCTTCCAATTCTTTTCTCTAATGCAGTGGTTCTCAACCTTCCTAATGCCGCAACCCTTTCATACCATTCCTCATGTCATGGTGACCCCCACTCATAAAATTATTTTCGTTGCTACTTCATAACTGTAATTTTCCTACTGTTAAGAATCGTAATGTAAATACCTGTGTTTTCTGATAGTCTTAGGCGACCCCTGTCAAAGAGTCATTTGACCCCCAAGTCTCGACCCACAGGTTGAGAACCACTGCTCTAATGCAATGGTCAGCAAACTCATTAGTCAGCAGAGCCAAATATCAACCGTACAACTATTGAAATTCCTTTTGAGAGCCAAATTTTTAAACTTAAACTATATCAATAGGTACATTGTTATTAACTTCATTAGGGTACTCCTAAGCTGGCCTTTGCTAAAAACTCAAGGGGCCAAAGAGCCGCAGTTTGCCGACCACTGCTATAAGGCATCTTTATTCTTTCCTCATTCTGAGTCTTTGAAAATGCTATTTCTTCTTTTGGAATTCTTTGGAACATGGGGTGTTTTCCTTCTCATTCTGCAGACCTACCTCTACCTGGACTTATTTTCCAAGAGGTTTCCCCACCTCTCTCTCTCAACAAAGGGGACCTACCTACAGTCACTCCTCATCACATACACTGCTTATTTCCTTCACGGTACTTGTCACACTCTGAAATTATCTTCTTAATTTATTTTACTTGTTTATCATCTATAAGCCTACTCCTCCACACTAAAAAATATTCAGTTGGATTTAGGTTTCCAATTTACATAGGTGGCAGAGCATCTGGAATTCTATGCTGTTCTTTGTAAAATATCATGAATACCTCATTTCATATTTAATGCCATCATATACATTAGTAGAAAATATACTACTGTATGTTGTATGAATGTATGTAAAATCTCAACTGCAAGCATATCCACACCCATCAAATCAATAAGATATTAGACCATGCATGATCACATGTTTGAGTTTTCTGTTAATGTTGGTTTCTTATGTATTCACTTTGTCATCTACTAGCACCCTCTAGCAGGGGAACACTGAAAGTTTAAGAAAAAAGGAAAAAGAGTTTAAAATTGGGAATTGTATTTTTACCATCTTTTCCTGACAACTGGGGGGAAGCTGACTACTTACTATTCAAGGAGTTAAAGGAGGGAACTCCTCAGCCCAGGGTAGATGGGCTCTTTGAGAGCACAGTGGGTTTCCTGCAGCCTAGCATGGGTGGGACCCATAGCAACAGGAAGGGCCAGGAGCTGTTTAGTTGCCCACACCCACTCTGTCTTCTCAGCAGGCAGCTGGTAGTACAGGCCATTGATGAAAGCTCTTGGGGTAAATATCCACCTTGACAAAAAAAAACTAAGGAGGCCCCAGGTTTGTCTGCTTGGTTGGTTTAATAAACAATCCTTCCAGGAACACTACATACAGCCCCTGATGCATTTAGAAAAGAGTGATAGACTTCTCTCTAGAGTTTCAGATTCTGAAGTATTTGGGGGTCAGAATGTGAGTATAAAGTTTTCCAAGGGCCCACACCAGACTCATTCCCAACCTTGCATCCCTTCTCACCAATGGCATCCCACAGGGCTATCTTCTCAATCAGCGTTTCATGCAAATGTCTGGTCCTCTCTGGCTAAGCTCATAACTTTCTCTCTAAAGAAGTGCAATCACCTTTCAAATACAGCTCTAACTAGTTTGGCTCAATGGATAGAGCATCAGCCTCTGGGCTGGTGGATCCTGGGTTCCATTCTGGTCAAGGGCACATGCCCAGGTTGAGGGCTCAATCCCCAATGGGGCGTGCAAGAGGCAGCTAGCTAATCAATGATTCTCTCTCATCATTGATGTTTCTCTCTCTCTCTCTCTCTCTCTCTCTCTCTCTCTCTCTCTCTTTCTCTTTCTCTCTCTCTCTCTCTCTTCCTTTCTCTCTGAAATCAATAAAAATATTTTTTAAAGAAAGGCCCATCACCCTTCAAATACAAATAAGACGTTTCAGCCAGGCTAATGCCTCAGTTTTGCTGTTTATTTGCTTTCTGTGAATATGTGTAGTCAAGGCAGGTCAGATACTTACCATTTTTGGTCAGAACAAATATATTGAGAGCTTCAAAATCAGGTTTAAAGTTTCAGAGCAAGCTAAGTTAGATTATGTTGATAAACAAACATTTACTATTTCCTTATTGGGGTCATTCCTCAAACCATACATATCAGTTTGACAGTGTTGTCTAAAATATTTTAGGATTTGATTTTTTTTAAATTAATTTTTATTAATTTTTTATACATATCTCCCCATTGCCCCCCCTCCCTCCCAGGCATACCCCGACCCCCCAGTGTCTGTGATCATTGGTTATGTTTATAAGCATGCATACAAGTCCTTTGATTGATCACTTATTTACCTCACCTAACTTTAATCTTTCTGCTATAATTTCACAGTCTGTTTGATGCTTTATGATTTTTGTCCTCCTGAGAATTATCAGTCTACTCCCTTTCTGTGCTCCTGATTCTATTATATTCACCAGTTTATTCTGTTGATCAGATTTTTAATTCACTTAATTTTTAGATTCACTTGTTGACAGATGTGTATTTGTTGTTCATAATTTTTTGTCTTTTACCTTTTTCTTCTTCCTCTTCTAAAAGGGTACCTTTCAGCATTTCATATAATACTGGTTTGGAGTTGATGAACTCCTTTAGCTTTTTCTTCTCTGTGAAGCTCTTTATCTGCCCTTCAATTCTGAATGATAGCTTTGCTGGATAGATTATTCTTGGTTGTAGGTTCTTGTTGTTCATCACGTTGAATATTTCTTGCCACTCCCGTCTGGCCTGCATCGTTTCTGTTGAGAAATCAGCTGACAGTCGTATGGGTGCTCCCTTGTAGGTAATAAACTGTTTTTCTCTTGCTGCTTTTAATATTCTCTCTTTCTCTTTTGCTCGTGGCATTTTAATTATGATGTGTCTTGGTGTAGTCCTCTTTGGGTTCCTTTTCTTTGGGGTTCTGTGTGCTTCCTCGACTTGTAAGTCTATTTCTTTTACCAGATGTGGGAAGTTTTCAGTCATTATTTCTTTAAACAGGTTTTCAGTATCTTGCTCTCTCTCTTCTTCTGGCACCCCCACAATTCTGATGTTGGTACGCTTGAAGCTGTCCCAGAGGCTCCTTACATTATCTTCACATTTTTGGATTCTTTTCTCTTCTTGCTTTTCCAGTTGAATGTTTTCTGCTTCTTTATATTTCAAATTTTTGACTTGATCCTTGCCTTTCTCTAGTCTGCTGTTAGTACTCTGCGTAATAGTATTCATTTCAGTCAGTGTATTTATTATCTTCTCTTGGGTCTCACTAAATTTATCCATCTTTTCTAGCATATTCTTGCAAAACCTTATAAGCGTGGTTTTGAACTCTATATCCAGTCGTTTTTTTTCCTCCATTTCTTTTGCTTGTAATCCCTTCCCTTGTCTCGGCATTTTCACTGTGCCGGGGAAACTTCTGTGCTGGATTCAGCCGCAGAAGCCTCTGCTGAGCTTGGGAGGGGTGGAGTCTCAGGGCTTAAGGGACCGCCTTGCCTTCCAGTCGGCCCCGCCCTCCACGGCCCTTGAGTCTCACGTGACTGGGTAATGGCTGGAGCGGTCCTTGTGCGCGCGCACCCGCAGCGCCTCCAACCGCTGCCTTTCCGGCTCCCCTGCGAACCAGGACCACACGAGTCTAGGTCCCCAGGGTTTCGCCCAAAACAGGGGCCCAGTGGACTCAGAAGTGGCACAGATCGGAGGGTCTGTCTCCCGCCCACTCGCGAAAGCCAGCGGCACAATCAGCAATCCGTCCTCCGCGTGGTGCCGTGCGCGACCAGACCTCTGATCCTTTGCAACTCCCCTAAATTTCCGTGCACTTCTCCCTTTTCACAGTCCAAACTCCCCCCGTATGAGTTTCAGCTGGATCTGGGGTTTAGTGTCGTAAGAGAAGGGGTTCAATGCCGTTGGGAGTCTCCGTTTCCCTCCCGCCAGAGGAAGCCAGCCAGGTACTCCGGCACCGCTCTCTCAGCGCGCTCGTCTCCGTACCTCAGCTTTTTGCAGCTCCTCTGGGTCTCCGTGAGCCCCTCTCTTTCCCTCTAGCTGTAGAACTTCCACTCAGCCAGCTTTCCTGTGGTTCTGGATGATGTCCGTTCTGTCTTTCAGTTGTAGTTTTGAAATTGTTGTGCGAGGCAGCAGTATAGGTGTTTACCTATGCCGCCATCTTGGATTCTCCTTGATTTTTTTTTTTCAGCCAGTGTCAAAAGAGAGATTCTAAAATAGTTGCTATATATCTGATGATACATCATTTATTTTATCCTGGTTCTAGATTATCAGAGCAGAATAAAAAGTAAAGTGAAAGATCCTCCAGCTTAGAAACTCCACAGGTATCAGTTGTGTACATATTCAGTCCTTCAGAAAGGAAAAACCTGTGAGTTTGTTGTCCTTAGTAAAACACCACGTGGCTGCTTTCACACAACGAAATAATTATGACAGACTGTAGGGCCTACAAAGGCTAAAATATTTAGTATCTGGCTCCTTACAAGTCTGCCAACTCATGTACTAGCTAAAATATTTAGTATCTAGTTCTTTGTAAGTCTGCCAACCCCTGCACTAGTTCATCCCACTTACTTTTCAGATAAGTGATCTTAGGCCTGTATGAAAAACAAAGTGACTTTGTAGCACTTTGCAGTGTCCCTTTTATTACAAATACTCTTGTCTTTGCCTGTCCCCTCTACTGGTGGGGCACAATCTTTTTATTTCCAAAACTGATTTTGATTTGCATGAACGTGCCCAGGGTAACAGGGATAATTAGCGGTGGAACCTGGGTTAAAACCCAGATGAACCAGTGGAAGGGACAGTCAACTTCACCATGTAACTTTGGCTGAGATAATTATCTTATTTGAGAGGCTCAGTTTCTTCACCTGCAAAATGGGTATAACAATCTATTCCTTGTGGAGTTTTTATGAAAAGTTGTTGAGATAATATGTATGTATGGAATCAGCCATCCATAAGTATAGATTCCCTTCCCCACTCCTTTCTTTCACAAAACTGTTAGGGTTCCCTGAGGAAATTGAACCAAATAATAAATGTTACAGAGCTTTAGCTAGGGATGAGACCCTGGGCTCAGCCCTTTGGTAGATTCAAAGGTTGTTACCCATTTAGTGGCAATGATGAGCCTGGTGGTGTGGCCGCCCCCTCCACACTTCACCCTAGGCTGGCAACAGAGGAAGGGGGTGTCTTTCCTGTTCCGGTTTCTCTCCAAGAAAGAGCCGATCCCACCACCCTCCACTTCTCTTCTGACTACTTAAACTTCTAAACAGCTGACCTCCCCTCCCCAGCCAGCCTCCTTGGCTCCCTATTACTCTGTCTGGCCTTGCCCCACTTCCCTCTGACTTCCTCACCTTTGGAGCACAGCTGATTAAATGAGCCCCATTTCCCTGGCTCCTTGCCTTCTTGAGGTGATGCTCAAAGAAGGGACCCATTAGTCAGGGAGAGGGATGAACAAATAAGTCAGTAAAAATGAGGAAGAGAGCAAGGCATATTCATTTTTATACTTGAAATAATTTACAGGGATAAGTACATATGCTTGCATAAACCACCAAAATGAATTTCAACCAAGGTTACTAGAACAAAATTGGATTTTCAGAGAATTGCTTCATTAATTCAAAACAGAATGGCTTCTCCCTAGCTGTCAGTGAAATGCAGGATAACTGAATAAACCAAGATGGCAGCATAGGTGAACACCTAAACTACTGCCTTGCACAATTTCAAAACTACAACTAAAAGACAAAACGGACATCATCCAGAACCACAGGAAAGCTAGCTGAATGGAATTTCTATAATTAGAAGGAAAGAGAAAAGCACACAGAGATTCAGAGGAGCTGCAAAAGGCTGAGGTACAGAGCTGCGCATGCGGAGAGGACTGGCGGCTGAGTGCGTGGCTGGTTTTCTCAAGTGGGTGGGAGATGGAAGCTCCAGACTGTGCTGAACTCCAGTTCTGGGCAAGAACCTGGGACCCAGACTCATACGGGGGGAATCTAGACTATCAGGAAAAGAGAAAAGCACACTGAGACTCAGGGGAGCTGCAAAAGGCAAAGGTCTGGATGTGCGTGCTTGCAGAGAGGACTGACTGCTGAGTGCGCAGGTGGCTTTCTCAAGCGGGAGGGAGACAAAAGCTCCTGACTGCGCTGAACTCCAGTTCTGGGCAAGGCTCTGGGGACCCAGACTCATTTGGGGAGAAACTGGACTGTCTGGCAGTGGGCAGAACTGGAGGGTGGCTTTCTCTCAGAAGTGCTTGCAGCAATTACCGAGGGATACTGAGACCCAGAGGCCTAATACAGCAGGGTTGACAGGAAGCCAAGGCTGCCTGCTCTGCCCTGAGACTCCATTCCATCCAAACTGAGCACAGAGACTTTTGTAATTTTGCAAGTTTGTCTCATAAGGGTGTCTCCAGCAGAGAAGTTCTCCCAGAGTAGGCACAAATGATTCTCACAGCCAATTGGTCTGGAGGTCAATTCCTCCCAGTAATACCAACAACAGTCAAGACTTAACTACAACAAGGCTGTGCACACAGTCCACAAAGGGTGCACCAAGAGTGTCCACCTCAGGTAATTGGGAAGGCTGAGCCAGTGGACCCTATAGGACACCTAGCACACAAAGCTACTCTACCAACTCAGGGAAGCAGAGACAAAAAAAAAAAAAAAACAGATCAGAAATGAAAGAAATGGAGGAAAACAAATGACTGGATATAGAGTTCAAAACCATGGTTATAAGGTTTTTCAAGAATTTCTTGAAAAGATGGATAAATTTAGTGAGACACAAGAGGAGATGAAAAAGGACCAACTAGAAATTAAGCATACACTGACTGAAATAAAAAATATCATATAGAGACCTAACAGCAGACTAGAGGAATGCAAGAATCAAGTCAAAGATTTGAAATACGAAGAAGCAGAAAACACTCCACTGGAGAAGCAAATCCAAAAATTTGAAGATAGTGTAAGGAGCCTCTGGGACAACCTCAAGCATACCAACATCCGAATTATGGGGTGCCAGAAGAAGAGAGAGAACAAGATACTGAAAACCTATTTCAAGAAATAATGATTGAAAACTTCCCCCACCTGGTGAAAGAAATAGATTTACAAGGCCAGGAAGTGCACAGAACTCCATACAAAAGGAATCCAAAGAGGACCATACCAAGATACATCATAATTAAAATGCCAAGAGCAAAAGACAAAGAGAGAATATTAAAAGCAGCAAGAGAAAAACAGTTCATTACCTACAAGTGAGCACCCATACGATTGTCGTCAGCTGATTTCTCAACAGAAACTATGCAGGCCAGATGGGAGTGGCAAGAAATATTCAAAGTGATGAATAGCAAGAATCTACAACCAAGATTACTCTACCCAGCAAAGCTATCATTCAGAATTGAAGGGCAGATAAAGAGCTTCACAGATAAGAAAAAGTTAAAGGTGTTCATCACCACTAAACCAGTATTATATGAAATGCTGGAAGGTATTCTTTAAGCGGAAGAAGAAGAAAAAGGTAAAGATAAAAATTATGAACAACAAATACATATCTATCAACAAGTGAATCTAAAACTCAAGTGAACAAAAAAAATCTGATGAACAGAATGAACTGGTGAATATAATAGAATAAGGGGCATAGGATGGAAGGACTGACAATTCTCGGGGGGAAAGGGATATGGAAGGTGGGGAAAGAGACTGGACAAAAATAATACACCTATGGATGAGGATAGTGGTAGGCGAGGTAAGGGCAGAGGATGGGGTGGGAACTCAGTGGAGGGGAGCTATGGGGGGAGAAAGAGAGAGAAACAACTGTAATAATCTGGACAATAAAAATTTATTAAATTTTTTTTAAAAAGAAATGTAGGGTAACTGATTTCTCTCTAACCAGATCATAGGTCTTAGCCAGCCAAACACAGACATAATAATACAAGCAAAGGCAATTCCCTCTTTCTCTGGCTATAAGAAATCTGGGGTGAAACTCCAAATCCAGACAGTTTTAAAAACCATTTCAAAACAGGTGTAATTCTTGAGTTATTTGTATTAATTTTTAGCAGGCAGTAGTTAGTGCTGTGAAGTCTAAACTATAGGTTTTTAAATTTAAATAAATATAGATTTGCTTTCAAATATAGCTAGTAATTCAACCTACTTTTAAAAAACATAATTCTATTCATTAAAAATCATACTGGTTCTATTGTGACAAATACTTAAGAACAGAGTTGTAATAGCACCACTCTCACTGGTTGGCAAACAGCTGCTATGAAGTCCTTGAAAAGTCTTGGGAGGAGGTTATAAATTCTCTTTTGAAATCATGATTATGCTTCACATCATTGGAAAGTTTTGCTTTGATGGTGCTCGGACAAAATGACAAGTTCAGAAATTGCAGAGTTTAAATAAAAACAGAATTACTATGAAGGACTGGGAGGCAAGTCCGAGGCCTTTTGAAAACTACTGGCCTGGTGTCTACAAGGCAGTAAATACTTTCCTCAGAGGAGAGTACCAGGCTCCATGGCCACCCCCCAGCATAGCCTACCCTAAGAACTGCATTAGAGGCAGTCCCCTGCTTCTTCATAGTGAGTAATGGGACACTCTTAGCCTCCCCTTCTTTTTTTAAGTCTCTGGCTTCATGAAGCAGTAGTCTTGTGGGAAATAGTGCCGAATGGGAAGTTAGGATACTGGATCTCAGTTCTGATACCTGCCAACTGTATGACCTTGAGGAGAACATTTCTCCTTTTTGGTCAATCTTCAAATATCTTCAAATAAGGCAATATGAACTCAGTTGATCAGATCAGACAAATAACCATTGTGCTGGGCTTGCCAGAACTGAATTCACTTGGACACAGGACATTATCAATGACTATTAGAACTAAACAGAATCTTTTAGTGATTAGCTGAACTTTTTCATTTTCCCCTAAAGAAGTGAAGGGACCTGCCCAAGATCACATAATTAGAGGCAGAATCACATTAGAACCCAGATTTCCTAACTCTCAGTTTCATGTCCCGGCCAGAACACCACATTATCTCAAAAATCCAAAAGGAAGTACATTTTATCTCCTTTGCATCATGTATCTCCCAGACATGTTGTTGAGTTTTGGAGATCCTGCCCACTCATCAAAACTGCATTGGATTAAGTAGCTAAATCCTTCCACTCTTTGCACGCAAAATTCTGCTCACACCAGTCGCTTCACTGAGACCTGATGCAGGTAGGCTCTGAGCCAACCTTTGCCCAAACTCTAGCTTTAGCAGCAGGAGATAAATGGGGTCTGTGTTCCCTAGGGTGCCCTCACTTTGGAGTCTCAAGGAATAAACAACTTTGAGATGAATTTTCAGAAATCACTTCCCCAATTTAATCTTCCAGGTTATTGAATCATGCAATGGATTTAGTAGGAAGGCTCCTCATGGTGCCAGAGAAACAGGAGAAAGCCCCAGGGTTGGCACACCTGGTGTCTGGTCTCCAGTTAGCACGGAGACAGGGGTCTGCACCTAGCACTGGCTTATGAATGGATAAATGGAGCTCTCATCTTCACTGTTTTAAAAACAAAACCAAAAACAGTCCCCCCCCCTTTTTTTTCTTGGACCCCATCCAAGACACCATTCCCTCCAAGTCTGGAATGTGAACAAATAAGATTAAATGAAAGTGAGGGTACTAGAAAACTCTAAATACCATGCACATGGAAGCGATTATCATTTTTCCCTGCCTATTATTTCCTTGGACATTTTCCAAAGCCCAGCTCAAATATCATTTCCAAAGATCCAGCCAGACCAACCTGGTTCAAATCCTGACTCCACCCCCTATTTTGCTGTGTGACACTGAACTAGTGGTTTGATTTCATTAGGCCTCAGTTCCTTTTCCTGCCAATGGGGAGTTATAATAATAATAACCAAATAGGATGATTTGAGGGTGGAAGGTGAACCAAGGTCACTCTGGACAAAGACCCCAGAATAGTGCCTGGCAGAGAACAGGCCTCTAAAAGTTGAATGAATAGCAAGGGAACCAGAGCACCCGCCTCTTGAAGTCTGATCCAGTACTTTCCATTCTTTAATCCCAGTCTTCCCTCATCCTTTTGCCCCAAAGTGGTTAGAAAAACCTGAGCTAACTTGTTCTTACCTTGCTGAAGTCCCCCAGGGCCATGACCTTGGCCACTGGCCTCCTGTTGAGCTGCTCCTTCACCCAGAGCTCAAGCTTCTTGTTCCACTTCATGGTGAACACATAGGTGGCATAAGCCAGCAGCAGCAGCAGGCTCTCCCACCAGACAATGAAGCTGTCCAGGAAGAAGAGAATGAGCATCATCAGGTCAAGGATGTAGAAGGAGACGTCACGGAACAAGGGCCACCAAGTAAGGTGGAGGATCTCCCGGGAGAATAGAGCACAGGTGCCGATGACAAAGAGGATGTTGAACACAGCAGAGCCCACAATTGTGCCGATGCCCACATTGCTGTGGGAGATGAAGACGCCGATGAGGGAGGTG
The DNA here is from genome assembly GCA_011751065.1 of Lasiurus cinereus. NCBI lineage: Eukaryota > Metazoa > Chordata > Mammalia > Chiroptera > Vespertilionidae > Lasiurus > Lasiurus cinereus. The sequence goes on from JAAGEH010000076.1 coordinate 36,313,777, forward strand.
AAGAGCTCGGGGGCAGAGCCTCCAGCAGCCATGAACGTGGCACCTGCCACATCCTCAGAGATCTGCAGCTTGTCTGTGATGACACCCAGGGCTGGGACAAAGTACTCATCACACACGATGGCCAAGGCCACAAACACGTACATCATGCCAAAGATGTGCAGGACTACCCAGCCCTGCCTCCGCTCCTCCACGCTGAACAGGTCTGGAGGGTACTCGGCCTTAGAATGGTCTGGCCAGCTGGAGGGCAGCGCTGAGGGACTGGGACTGGATGTCTCTGGGAGCAGGGCCACTGTCAGGCTGGGGGAGGGGGTAGTGGGCAAGCCTGGAGCTGGCTCCACATAGTGACGAACCTGAGTAGTTGGATATGCCTGAGTGGTCGGATTTGCCTTGATGCTGAGGGTTGATGAGGTGCTTGGTGCTGTGGGAGGTTTCTTCGCCAGGCCCCAGAAGGTGGCTAAGAATAATCCAGTGGTTGGTGTACTGGTTCTGGACGAGGGATTCCTAACCCTGGTGCTAATTGTCACACGCCCATCAGAAGTGGCTGCAGTGTGCTCTAAAACTATTCCCTGGAAAGTCGTCAGATTGTTCTTTCCCATTAACCTCTGAGGATTGGTTGAGCTGTTATTGTCCACTCTTCTGGGGGTCGTCAGGGTGTTCTTATCCACTATACTCCTGGGAGAAGTCAAGATGTTTGCTTCTATGTAATTTATCAGGGAAGTTGGAGTATTATCAGCTATTCTCTTAGCAGTGGGGGTGGTTTCTTCCACTACTTCCTTGGAGGAGCTGGTGTCCAATATTTTGTAGGTTGCCACAGTTTCAGTGTCTTTCACTGTTGTTCTGGGAGTGATCCCATGGCTTCTTGTCATTGTCATGAATGTGGATGGGGCAGAGTTTATTATTCCACTATGTGGGGATTGGGTGTGTTTTTTCACCTTTCCCCTGTCTTGAGTTGGGTGGTAGTGTTTCATTTCTCCCCTGGGTGTTGCTGGGGTATGATTCTTTATTGTTGATATGCTTGAAGTTGGGGTGTAGTGATTCAGTATTCCACTTAGTCTGGTTGGAGTGTTTTCCTTCATTCTTTTTGTGCCTGCTGCTGTTGGGCTGTAGTTATTCTTAGGTACTGTTGGAGAGATATTGGCTATTCTTCTGGGTGTATTTAGAGTGTTCTCCATTGTTATGCCAGGTATTGATTCCTCTTTGCCCACTGTGCCTTGAGGTTCCAGTGTCTCACCCTCCATTTCAGAACTAGCCCTTGGAAGTTCACTGCTCACCGTCATCATCTCATTGTTGGAAAGGTCCCGGCTGGCCAGTTTTACAGGGTATTGGGAAGAGACTGCTGCCCACAGTGAGGGGAGGCCCAGAGGGCTCCTCAGGTGCTGGTAGGTGGAACCAATAATCAGCATGCCCAGTAGGAAGATGAAGCGACTCCACTGAAGCCGTTTTGGCAAGAGTAACCGCCTTTCCTGCATCCCCATCCTCATCAGTTTCCCCATGATGGCTAGTTATGCCAGGTTACAGAAGGCCTCTCATTCTGTTCACTGAAAGATGGGGGTTGTTCTGGGATTCAGGTTGGTGATCAGGGAAAATTTTTCCATGAAGCCCAGCTTAGAGGTATCCATAAACCTAGAGAGAGGGGGAAAATTAAATAAAAGAGATTATCTGTCCCTAAGAGGCATGTTGGGGCCCACCAAACCCTTATCTGGAAGGAGTAACAATTCCTTCAGGGGCCATTGTGGTGGAAGATAGTTAGTTGTTCCTGTTAGAACAAAACTACCTCTGCCCCCTGCTCAAGGGGGCAATGCCTGCTCAAGGGAAAAAGAGCATCTAGAGGTCCTCTGTGTCCTAAAGGCATGCCAGCAGCCTGAGCTGGTTCCTGAGCTGGGTCCACCCAAGCTCTGACAGTATTCCTAAGTCCAAACCTGAATTGCTGGGAGCTCATATGTAGTTGGTGCCCCAGGCCACAGATCTCACCTTATTAAAGACACAAGGTAAGTAAAAAGACATGGTTTTAAGCTCTGGACAAAAAGAGCCAGCAGTAGAAGGCAGTGACAACTCTCCATGTGTTTTTGTTTTCAGACTTACTTAAAACAATTCTACCATATCATCCAGAGAGGATAAAGCTTAAAAATTAATGTCATGTTATTTTCAATAATAAAGATTAAAAAAAGAAAAGAAAAAGTTAATGTCATGAAGGTTCTCAGACAGTGTAATGTGGTAGGAGGAATATGGAGAGTGAAGTCAAAGGCTTGGATTCCCAGCTCTGCTGCTTACCATCTGAGTGCCACCTTGGACAAGCTGAGCCTCAGTGCCTCATCTATGAAATGGGCATAATATATATATTGATTATGCAAAAATTATCTCTGGAAGGACATCTAGAGAAGGGAAACTTAAAGGCCAGGGGTCAGAATAACTCACTGTTCAGTTTAACCAGTTAACATTTTATTATTTAGATAGTATCTTTTAAATTTAAATTATTTAATTCAATATAATATAAATGACAATAGTAATAATAATATCTAGCTATGTAAACAGTAAAAACAATACCTATAGGAATGTTGGGAGAGTAAACATAAGGTCAGTGAAAAGCACTGTATACTAGTAGAATCAAATGCTACATAAGGGTTATTTTACATAAGGACACAAGAGGAAAGAACATGAAAGGTCCTCAAGGAATCATCAATTTATTAAGGGCACTGAGGCGCAGCCCAAGTAAATATTTGTTAAATCTCCAATCAATGTCCTCAGATTGTTACAAAATAGTACCTAGAAGTGATCAGTTTTGCATATGAGGTAAGGGAGATGAGTAACCCATAGAATCTTAGATGTTTAAAGATAGAAGACGTTATTAACAGTTTAGTGTAACTCCCCATTTGAGACATTAGGAAACTGAGATCCATTCCTGACCTGGTTGCTCAGTTGATTAGAGCATCATCTCAATTTGCCAGGATTGTGGGTTCCATCCCTGATTAGAGCACATAAAAGAATCGATCAAAGAATGCATAAATAAGTGGAACATCAAATCAATGTTTCTTTCTCTCAAATCAATCAATTTAAAAAAGAAGAAGAAACTGAGGTCCAGAGAGATGTGACTTGCTCAGTGTCACACAGCTAGTGAGTAGCAGTGCAAAGGCGGCTTCTAGTGCCCCAATCATTCCAGCAGATCCCACTGGAGATGCAAATACAATTGTCTTAAAAAAACACAAGAGGGGCAAACAAAGAATTATGAAATTAGGGACTTTCTTTCTTTGTTCTTCTTTCCTCTAATTATCTTTTCACCATCTCCCTGTCAACCCTGTCTCTTACCATAAATTCAACACTGTGAATTTCCTAAAGAAACTTCGGACGGTCTCTCTCTTTCTGGTATGCCTGTGTTATATAACAAGAGTTGAGCCAGCACCGTTCTACTTAGTCACCTACCTTCAAACCTGGACATCTGTGTGTCTTCTCAGTTCTGAAAACTTGTCAAAATCCAGGATCTCAGAGAGGGGGTCTGAAGCTAGACAGTAGGGACTACCCCATTCTCCTGCCCCTAACTCTCTTATGGAATCCTAGTTGAAGATAGGTCAGGAGTGAAGGGCATCTCAGGGGAAGAATATCTAATCCCTGCTAATACCCCTTCTAAGAAGCTTATCAGGGCCTTGTACAAGTTCTGGGTCTTGGTGCCTCTGCCAGAGACTAAGAGGGTGCACCTTCCATCAGGGACCCAGATGGGCTTGCATGGGCCTCTGCAGTGGAGGGGGAAGTTCTGGGAACTTCTCAAACTTGCTTCTAACTTCTGGAAATGAGAGGTGGTCTGAAGTTTCTAAGCTTATGGAAAGGAAAGGTTCAGAATTCACTCTGTAAGAACCAAGAGAAAGTGCCTGGGGCTTAAGAGATCAAAAGACCTCAGCAACGTGCTCCATTTGCTACTGTGTGATTCTAAATGTAATCTAAATGTAAATGTGGAGGTAATAATAGTCCCTTACCTATTTGTAGGGTAGATGTGAGAATCAAAATTTTAAATGAGGGAATATCTGCTCAATTTTGCTGTGAACCTAAAACTGCTCTAAGAAATAGTCTATTTTTTAAAAGATATGTTTTTATTGATTTTAGAGAGAGAGGAAGGGAGAAGGGGGAGATGCAGTGAGAGAGGGGGGGGATGATAGATGATAGATAGATAGATAGATAGATAGATAGATGTGTGAGAAATATGGATCAGTTGCCTCCCACACACACCTCAATCGGGGATGGAACACACAATCTGGGAATGTGCCCTGATTGGGAATCGAACTGGCAACCTGTCGGTGCATGGGACAACACTCAACCAACTGAGCCACACCAGCCAGGGCAGAAATAGTCTATTTTTGTAAAATGAAGGAATGTGGAGAAGATACTTTATAAAACTTTAAAACATTTCACACATGCAAAGTATTTTATTAGGCCTAAGGGCAATCCTTGGGGAAGAGGGCTCTGACAGATCTCCCTATAGCAGACTGGAACATCCCAAGATACCCCAGGAGCTGTCTCTCCAACTCAGGGCTGGGGGTGAATGAAGTGGGAGTGAAGTGAGGCAACTGGGGGGGGGGGAGGGTCTCATGATCCTACCCATGGACCTGGAAGCCTTTTCAATCTTTCAGCTAATTCTGCCTGACACTTATTGGTTACTCCTTTCTCCCCACAGTTTCCCCCAAAATAAATGCATAGCATGCTGCTTTAATTACTTTCACTGGAAAGAGCAGGTAATCCCTGAGAACCTCCCCACTGCCCTACTCCTCTTCCCCCTGCGCCCCCTTCACTGACCTATGACAGTGAGGAGGTTCCCAGCTTCCTCTCCAGGTCACACAGAGGTGCCCGCCCACTGTGGAAGAGCTCTCTTCATCTCTGTGTGTCCTGAAGTCCCTCTGAATGTTGGAAGCCTGGGTAGAGGGGCTGACCTCTGCTAGTTACATCCTTGCCTTCAGACTCCTGCAGGCAGAACCAGATCCAGTTACTTCCCTTCTCACACAAACTATGTAACACCGTCTCAGTCTGGTTCAGAAAGATGGAAAAAGGAACCCAATTCATAAGGTGGAATAATTTAGTACTAAAAACAAATGAGCTATCAAGCCATGATCAGATGTGGAGGAAACTTAAATGCATATAACTAAGCAAAAAGAGCCAATCTCAAAAGGTTACTCACTGTATGATTCCAACTATATGACACTCTGAAAAAGGCAAAACTATGGAGACAATAAAAAGATCTGTGGTTGTCAGAAGTGAGGGGAGAGGGAGGGATAAAAAGGAAGAATACAAAGGATTTTTAGAGCAGTGAAACTACTCTGGTATAATACTATAATGATAGATACATGTCATCATAAATTTGTCAAATCTACAGAATGTATAACACCAAGTGTGAACCCTAAGTAAACCAGGGGCTTTGGGTTATAATGTGTCAATGTAGGTTCATGGATTTATAACAAGTATATCACTCTGGTGTGAGATGTTGATAGTGCAGAAGGCTGTGTGTGTGTGTGTGTATTATATAGAACTCTGTATTTTCCACTCCGTTTTGCTATGAACCTAAAAATGCTCTAAAAATAAAGTTATTAGTTAAAAAAATAAGCCCTTGTCTTTTAGAGCTATATACTGAAATATTTATGGACAAAATGTTATCCAATCTAGAATCTGCATCAAAATAATGTGTTGGAAAAAGTGGGGAGAGGTATAAATGAATTAAGATTGAGAATTGAGTAGACAGTAGAAGCTGGGTGAAGGGTACTTGAGGATTTATTATGCTCTTCCTCCTATTTGTGTCTATGTTTGGAAATTTCCAGTAACAAAATATTTTAAGAAGAGAGAGGAGTCACAACTATTGATTTAGACATCCATTTTGATGAAAAGAGTGGAATGTGGTTTGGAGATGGGGGAAGGGAGACAGCCTGGAACTTGGAAGTATGATTTGGGAGTGGGCAAGGTCTAGCTAGAGGAGGCAGGAAGGAAGACATGGGCAAAGGATAGTACAGGAAAGTAAAAGGGGAAGAAGAACAGAAAAGGGAGATGGGCTTACTGCTTCCCTTCACCCTCTTTCTTCCCCTTTTCTTCACTTACTCATTCCTTATCCTTCACCTCAGTGGATGAAGAATCATCTCGGGACTTAACAATGAAGATTCCAGGCACCAAATTATGAAATTCCCATTCAGTCAGCATGGCCTGAGAGTCCACATTTTCAGTACAGGCCCTAGCGGGATTGAATAGATGAGCCTCCCTTGAGTCCAGTACTGTACCTGGCCCGGTTAGCAGGCTGGTCTTTCTGTCACCAACCTCTCCTCTGCCAGACGGAAGACCAAACCACACTCTCCCTTTCAAAGCTTCTGGGGCAATGCCCACTGTCTCAAAGCAGAAAAAAAAAAAAAAGAAAGGAAGGGGATGATAGATTTTGTAAATGTTTCTTGATTTCCTTTAACGTGTGTGCGAAAATATGCAAATGACGAGGGTCACTTGAGCGGGGGGAGGAGGGAGGGCGAGAAATGCATTAGCCAGCCAAGGCTTGAGAGACCTTCCAGCCAGGCCAGCGTGGACCTAGGAACCGGGAGGTCACGGTCCATTCCCAGTCGGGGCACATGCCGGGTGGCGGGCTCCATCGCCAACAGGGGGCGTACGGGAGGCAGCCGGGTGGTGATTCCCATCATAGATGTTGCTCTCCCCTCTCTGAAAGCAATAAAAAAACATATTTAACAAATTAAAAAAGTCAGGCCTTCTCTTTGGTGCTGATGTCCTCCGGTTTTATATCCACCGGACAGCCTTCTGATCGTCCTGGGATTCTGCTAAGAATTGTAAAGCAAAAGCTCGCACGCGTTGCCCTAAGTGCTCGCGGTCGTGCAACCTTTTATTGTCGGATTTAATACCTGGCCCTTGACGCCCCGAGTCCCGAGGCTCCCCCGAGCCCGTGCGCAGGAGAACGACGTCACCGAGACCCACCCCGTCTCCCCCCCCCGCCCTCGGCAGCGGGGAAGACTGGCGCTTTGGGGCGAAGACAGCAAATCCGTCCATCAAACTGCGCGGAGGGAACGCCCGGAACAGCGGCCGGATGGGCGGCCGAGTCAGCGCCACAGGACAGGCAGCGAGACGAGTGCTCGGCCACATCCCTTCCCTCAGGGAGACCGTTAGGCCTTCTGCAGGCTCCCTCTGCTCCCCTGAGAGAAGAAGGGGTGGGCCACACAGAGAGCCACGTGCCGGGGAGACCAGGAGGAAAAGCCTCGCCGCGGAAATGGGCTCCGGCCAGCCACGAAAACACACAGCGCGCTCAGTTAGAAAGAGCACGTGCCGGTTAAAGAGCGGGTGAAGAGGCTGCTCTCACCTGGTTCAGAGACTCTGAGGGAGGGCCTGAGGGTGACGGAGAGGAGGGCAAATATCAGGAGGGCTGGGTCCGTGGCACCCACGGGGCCGGGGGAGGAGGAGGAGGAGGAGGAGGAGAAGTGTGAAGGGGTCCCGGGGTTTCAGGAACCAGGGGAAGGTGAGCCAGAGGCCAGAGGTAAAGGGGGGGAGGGGGGAAAGAGCCCGAGAATGGACAGGGAGGGAGGGCAAGGGCGGACCCAGCTCAGCCACGGCGAAACTGGACTTCGGTGAGGCGAGGCGTCGTCACGCACGCAGCACCGAGGACAGAGGACCGCGCTGAGGAGAGCGCGCCCCCCAGCGGCCGCGCAGCCGGCGCCTCGCCGCGCCTCCCCTGAAGCCCCGCCCCCGCCCCGCGCTCAGTCCGGCTCCGGGTTCCCTTGGTCGCGCGGCCCTAGAGTTCCGGCTGCGGCGCGCGGGCGGAAGCTTTATGCGGCCGGACTGCGCCGGCGTTGGGCGCCGGGTGAGTGGGGGAGGCTGGGGGTGCGGGGGTGTCTTCGTTGCTTGTAGGACCTGTAGGAGCAGGGGTCAAGGGTGGGGAGCAATGCGGGGCCAGCGCCCGGCCTTCGCGCTGTTCCGGCTGTCGCTGCGCGGGGCCTCTGCGGCGCCGATCCCGGGGCCCTGCCCCCGGCCTCCCCCTTTCTGGGGCTCGGGGTCGCCTCCTCCGACCCTCGGCTCCGGCCTTGGCGCCCCCTCTCCCCCTAAGAGCCTTCCAGATCGCTTTCTCACGCTTTGAGAGCTAAACTGCTGAGAATCAATTCTTTATAAATAAGCAGAATTATAAATGTGTCCTGGAGGAGGCCTGGCATTGAGGCCAAGTTGGCGGCTAGGGTCTGTTCTCAGGAGTAGACTTTGGGGACAGGTGGGGGGGCTGGGCTGGGAGGCTTGCAGGTGCGAATCCCCACGAGAGAAAGCCCTCAGGCTCTCACAACATTGCCGGACGGACTGTGGCGGGCAGGGGTTTTCTCTCATCAGGCCTCAACTGCAAGAGTGAACCATCCTCCAGAAACGCTCAGCTCTTTTACTTCTATTCTACAGCCTGAGTTCCTAAATTGGCTTCCCGTGACTTGGCCATCGTTAAGGAGGTGTGTGTGCTGGTGGACACAGATGCAAGGGTCAGGAGAAGGGCATCTTAGAGGTGTGTGC
>JAAGEH010000076.1:36322282-36424858 GCA_011751065.1 Lasiurus cinereus
CACAGATGCAAGGGTCAGGAGAAGGGCATCTTAGAGGTGTGTGCAGACTGATGGGCAGCCCCTCCAGTGGTTAGCAGGTTTCGTGGGCCAGAAGTGCTTTCTCATACCTGATCTAACTCTGTCCTGCCTCCCATTCTCCTGAGAGGCGAGGGTATTACTCCCTGTGATCCCCAACTTTCAATAACCTAAAGGCCTCTATGCGTGAATGGGACCCCCCATAGATCTGCATAAACTCTGAAAGTGCACAGAGACATAGGAGTCGCTGGTGTCTCTGCTTGACTGAGGAGGAGGATATATATTTCCGGTGTCCGAATTCATCAGGTGCTTGGCCAAAGAATTAATGTTATATATGGCAATTAGGGGTAGTTCATTAGTCATCAGACATTTGCCCAGTGGTTACTATGTGCCCCTGACTGTGACAGACTCTAAGGAGACGGTGGGCAAAATCTGACTCGGTCCCTACCCTTACTGGATGTGTTCTCTGATGTAATGTAGTTGAACCAACATTGCACGGGGCCTCACTTGAACAACACAGCTGAGACCCAGAAAGGAAATTTAAAAAGACTGAGTAGATGAAATAGTACCCATGTGACACACCTAAACTGATGCGTTTGACACTGGAAGAAACCTCAAGCTCTCAGAATTGGTAACTTCTATTTTGGACACAGATTTAAACAAACTTGGTTATCTGGCTCTCCAGCAGTGTGGCCAAGAAGCAGCAAACTAGAGGGAGGATGATTAGAAGGATTCCTGAGAAAAAAGTGGAACGCAAGCTGATTATAAAGAGGAAACACCAAAACAGCACAACAGCCTGGATTTCTTGAACACAAGGCAGTGTTTCCATGTATGTTCTATATCACTGGTTCCCAAGGAGGGGCACATACCCCACAGGGCAGGGGCAACTTTATTTTTAAGGGGGGCAATTCAAGAATGAGTTATTAACAGTGACTTTTTTTGCATTTCTTATCGTTTTAGGGGCCTCATATACAGTATATAAATATATATTGCACATATTTATGCATTTCAATTCAATTCAATTATATGTTTTGAAAGTTTACTTGCTATTTTTCATATCACTTATTATTTTTTAACAATTTCTGAGTGATTTCTTCCTCAGTATTCAAACTGTCTTTTCGTTCTCTTACTTTTCTTTTTCCTGTATGCCATGTTCTTTGGAAGCTTTGTTTAGACCAAGTTAATGGGCTTTTAGGCTTCCTCACGTGAATAGGAGTTCATTTTTTGAATAATAAGAATTATATGTCTCAGGGGTCACATCAGGATTTTAGAGATGCTTAGGTGGGACATGGACAAAAAAAAAAAGGTTGGGAACCACTATACTATTCTGTGGGACCTTAACAGTAATTACAGAAAGAAGGATTAAGTGGAAAACACGGGGTTAGCAAATTAAATTGGATTCTTTGCTCTAGTACTCAGCTTCTGTAATAAGGCCTGAACTCATTTTCCTTGAAAGACTCTTCCAGAACAGTGTTCTGCATCACACACTTGGGGGAATGCTATTATAAGCAAAACATCAGGGTGGCAATTGGTTGGGCAATTGTTGGTGTTTAGAGTGGTGATGTCAATTCATCATAAGATGTGAATTATACATTTAGTACACAGTGTTTAAGAGGAATACACAATTTAATTTTTCCTATCAAAATGGTTAAATATTTTAGAATTCTAAAATCTGGAAATATACTTTATATCTCTAATTTAGTCTTTATTGATATTGGATACATGAGGCATTATTGTATTTGAAGTGTATCTCAGGCCATCTTTTATGTGCTAGAGGTTTTTCCTACCTGACTCAGTCCTTGACCCTCTTTATAACATTGTTTCCATGAACCAATATATTCTGAGTCCATGCCCATCTTCCTACCCCTTGCAGCCTATTTGCACATGGACTTTTAAAATACCATACATTGGAGAATCCAAGATGGCGGCATAGGTAAACACCTACACTGCTGCCTCGTACAACAATTTCAAAACTACAATTAAAATACAGAATGGACATCATCCAGAACCATAGGAAAGCTGGCTGAGTGGAAATTCCACAACTAGAAGGAAAGAGAGGGGCTCACAGAGACCCAGAGGAGCTGCAAAAAGCTGAGGTATGGAGATGCGCACGCGCAGAGAGAGCAGGTGCTGGAGTACCTGGCAGGCTTTTTCTGGCGGGAGGGAGACGGACACTCTCAAAGGCATTGAACCCCTTATCTTATGACACTAAACCCCAGATCCAGCTGAAACTCATACGGGGGGAGTTTGGACTGTAAAGGGGAAGAAGTGCACGCAAATTTAGGGGGGAGTTGCAAAAGATCAGAAGTTTGGTGGCATGCATGGCACTGTGCACAGAGGACCAACTGCTGATTGTGCCGCTGGCTTTCATGAGTGGGCGGGAGACAGACCTCCCAACTGTGCCACTTCTAACTCCACTAACCCCCAGTTTCGGGCGAAACCCTGGGGACCCAGACTCATGTGGTCTCAGAGCACAGGGGAGCCAGAGGGGCAGCAGTCTAGAAGCACTGCAAGAGCCTGCACACGCACAGGGACCGCTCCAGCGATTACCCAGTCACGTGAGACTCAGGGGCCATGGAGGGCGGGGCCGACTGGAAGGCAAGGTGATCCGTTAAGCCCTGAGACTCCACCCATCCCAAGCTCAACAGAGAGGCTTTTGTAGTTTTGTAACTCTTGTCTCATAAGGCTGAATCCAACACAGAAGTTCTCCTGGCATAGTGAAAATGCCTAGACAAGGGAAGGGATCACAAACAAAAGAAATGGAGGAAAACAAATGACTGGATATAGAGTTCAAAACCACACTTATAAGGTTTTTCAAGAATATCCTAGAAAAGTTGAATAAAGTTAGTGAGACCCAAGAGGAGATGAAAAAGGACCAACTAGAGATGAGAAAGGACCAACTAGAGATGGAAAAGATCCAACTAGAGATGGAAAAGGACCAACTAGAAATTAAACATACACTGACTGAAATAAATATTATACAGAGATCTAAAAACAGACTAGAGGAAGGCAAGAATCAAGTCAAAAATTTGAAATACAGTGGAACCTCAAGATACGAGTGCCCTAACATACGAGATTTTTGAGATACGAGCTGTTGAGCAAGCGATTTTTGCTTTGAAATACGAGCAACATTTGAGATAGGAGTAATCGTGTGGATCGGCCGGCTGCACAGGACCCACCAGTTTACCGCAACTCAAGCGTCTCATAGTTTCCCACGCCTCAAGGTTACAGAACAAATTAAACTCGTATCTTGAGGTACCACTGTATAAAGAATCAGAAAACATTAAACTGGAAAAGCAAGAAGAGAAAAGAATCCAAAAATGTGAACATAATGTAAGGAGACTCTGGGACAGCTTCAAGTGTACCAACATCAGAATTGTGGGGGTGAAAAGAAGAGAGAGAGCAAGATACTGAAGACCTATTTAAAGAAATAATGACTGAAAACTTCCCACATCTGGTAAAAGAAATGGACTTACAAGTCCAGGAAGCACACACAACCCCATATAAAAGGAATCCAAAGAGGACTACACCAAGACACATCATAATTAAAATAGCAAGAGCAAAAAACAAAGAGAGGTTATTAAAAGCAGCAAGAGAAAAACAGTTCATTACCTACAAGGGAGCACCCATATGACTGTCAGCTGATTTCTCAACAGAAATGATGCAGGCCAGACGGGAGTGGCAAGAAATATTCAATGTGATGAATAGCAAGAACCTACAACCAAGAATATTCTATCCAGCAAAGCTGTCATTCAGAATTGAACAGCAGATAAAGAGCTTCACAGATAAGAAAAAGCTAAAGGAGTTCATCAACTCCAAACCAGTATTATATGAAATGCTAAAAAGTACTCTTTTAGAAGAAAAAGGTAAAAGATAAAAAATTATGAACAACAAATACATATCTATCAACAAGTGAATCTAAAAATTAAGTGAATTAAAAGTCTGATGAACAGAATAAACTGATGAATATAATAGAATCAGGAGCACAGAAAGAAAGTGGACTGATAATTCTCCGGGGGAAAGGGGTGAGGGGTGTACAGGGAGTGACTGGACAAAAATCATACACCTATGGATGAGGTCAACAGGAGGGAGATAAGGGTAGAGGGAGGGGTGGGAGCCGGGTGGAGGGGAGCTATGGAGGGGAAAAAAGAGAAACAAATCTAATAATCTGAATAATAAAGATTTAATTAAAAAATATTTATCATGCCGAAATCAGTTTGGCTTCGTGGATAGAGTTCGGCCTGTGGACTGAAAGGTCCCAGGTTCGATTCCGGTCAAGGGCATGTACATTGTTTGCGGGCACATCCCCAGTAGAGGGCGTTCAGGAGGCGGCTGATCGATGTCTGTCTCTCATCGATGTTTCTAACTTTCTATCCCTCTTCATTCCTCTCTGTGAAAAACCAATAAAATATATATTAAAAATATATATGTATTTATCACACATTTGCAGTTGGAAATTGTACCAAAACAAGCAGTCTGGCCACTGTTAGGTGTTTTGAAATAAGTTCTAAAAGAGAAGTTAATGAACATTAAATGTCTAACCAGTTTATGTCCATTCAGAGTCTTCCCTAATTGTATATGTACAATATGACTTTTATGAAGTTGTAATCAGTGTATACATACAATCCTGTGACCTGCTTTTCTCAGTTACTAATACTTTATATAAATATTTCTGATATCCTCATGTGTCATTTATGTATATGTTATTTTATTGTGTCATTAGACTGTAGTTTGCTTAATAATAGAGTAACAGTAAACTGTTCCCAAAAGCAGGTCTGTGTATCTATGAACCTTTTTCTTTATTTTTGAGATCAGAAATGTTTTCTCTGTGCTAATTCTCAATCCATAATTCTAAAGAACTCTTTGTTTTTTCCATTTCTTCTACATTTTAACTCAAACACAGTTTCATGAGATAATGCCAGCTGTCATACATACTCTTTAACTTTGTTCTTTTCCTTCCCAGTTAAAGCCTTGTTGCCTGTTTCATTCAGTGAGGCTAATAGTCTTGCTTTTATCATGCTTAATGATTTCCAGCTTTGTCTCTTTTGGATTATGATTTTACTGGCCCTTTCATTTTTATATTTTGCATTCATTTTAATTAAAAGATTAAAATGAATGCAAGTAACAAGATAATTAAATGACACCAAGTAACAAGATAATTAAACATTTGCACTGCACTGTTATATCATTTAAGATAGTGATGGTGCCCAAAAAGACTGGTTGGTTGTCAAAAAATGCCGCAATGTGACAAATAGAAATGTTCTTTAATAAATTAAGTGTTGGAGAGGGGATGTAGGAGTGTTTTTTATATTAAATATTATAAAATTTGGAACTGTGAAAGTCTAGGACTACCTGAATTTAATATGTTTGTGTGAGTTTTTAATAGAAATAGGCCTTTCTTGATTTATAGTCATTTTAGTGGGTGTTTGCTTACTTGTTTCTTCCCACTGAATTCTCTAGATTTACCCTCACCTCAACTTAAATGGAGTTCACCTTCACTCATTTCTGGAAAGTTTGGTTACAAATTATGGTTGTGGGAGATGGGGGTGGGGTGGGAGGGAAGACTTTGTGCTCTCTATGACATATAACCTAACCATATTTATTTTCTACAGCATTTTTCTATTTATAGCTGTCTGTCTGCATTCTGATTGAGAACGTAGGGCTCATTTTCATCATGCCAACAGTGGTGGTAATGGACGTATCCCTTTCCATGACCCGACCTGTGTCTGTTGAGGGGTCTGAGGAATATCAGCGCAAGCACCTAGCAGCCCACGGTTTGACAATGCTGTTTGAGCACATGGCCACAAATTACAAGCTTGAGTTTACAGCCCTGGTGGTTTTTTCATCACTCTGGGAGCTGATGGTTCCCTTCACTAGAGATTATAACACCCTACAGGTATGAAAAGGAATGAGTTATTATATGTACAAAGTCAAAATTGATAGGGAACAAAAAGTGTTATCATATTGTACTGAATATTTAGAACTTGGAATTATCGAATGATGAGTCATTGGGTATAATATCTAAGTATAGGTATAAAACAAAGATTCACAACCAGTAAGCTTTATGTCTTTGGTAGGGTTATGAGTTAAGAGTTGTGAGTTGTTGCCTTATTTTCTTTGTTTCCTGGAATTCTCAGGATGTAGTGGCCCATTCCCTAACGTTCATTAATATTTCCAACAAAGCCTAGTACAGTGCCTTACCCATAGTGAATAGCCATTAAGTATTTGTGAAATTAAATTGAATAGTTTAATAATGTAGGCAGTTTAGAAATTCAGGATCAGTGTAGTTTGATTTTTAAAGTGTAAGCAATAAAATTTTGTTAAATCATTATTTTTTTATCTAATTTTTTTAAGTGACTCAAAAGCTTTCTAGGCATGAGACCTGGGAAAGTTACCTAATTATTCTGTACCTTAGTTTCCTCGTTTTAAAAAATAGGTTGAGCTCTGGCCAGTGTAGGTCAGTTTGTTGGGAGTCATCCCATGCATTAGGAAGTTGCCAGTTAGATTCCTGGTCATGGACACATGCCCAAGTTATAGACTTAATCCCCAGTGGGGAGCATGCAGGAGATAGCCTATCAATGTTGTGCTCTCATATTGATATTTCTCCTTCTCTCTCTAAAAATAAATAAATTACTATTTTTTAAATGGAGAGGGTGTTGTAATGAGTAAATGCATGTAAAGTGCCTAGAATGGTATTTAGGATATAGTTAGTTCTCAATAAATGTTGGCATTTTTGTAATGTATTTAAAAGTGCTTCATTTTAAAATAAATAAATAAATAAATAAATAAATAATAAAAGTGCTTCATTTTCATTTTAATTATTGCCTTCAAGGTCCACTTAGAAAGATATGAACTTGGTGGGCTGTTTACTCTCACCTGATAAAGAGAACAGAATGAAGGGAACCTCTTTTAATTATCCTTTATAGCTGAGGAAGTCTGTTTACTGTTTTTAAGAACCTATGCTTTGGGACTCTTAGAAACAATATCTTCTATGTAACATGCATGCTTTTAACAGTTTATGTTGCTTTCTGATAACAAATTAAAATGAGCAACTATATTTTTTATTCAACTAGGAAGCATTAAGTAATATGGATGATTATGATAAAACCTGCTTGGAGTCTGCATTAGTTGGTGTTTGCAACATTGTTCAGCAAGAATGGGGTGGTGCAATTCCTTGCCAGGTAATTATCAATTCTTTTTCATTGCTCTAAATTAAAAACATTAACCACTGAGTTTCTTTGATTTTCTTTAAGCTCTAACACAGCATGCAATGTAATTTCTACAAACTTATGTTATATGTTAGTGGTGTCCTTTTAAAAGAAGGCACTAATCAACACTAATATGCTCAGAAAGCAGCACAGTTGTGCCTTACGAAAGCATCCTCCTAGTAAATTGACTTCTTGAAAACTAGTATTATTTGTGTAAAATACACAGGGTCCACAGTAGAATTTTAGAACACTCTCTAGCAGGGGTAATTTTTCGAGTGATAGAATTTTAAACATCAATACAATGTCATCTATCTTCGTTATCTTAATGTAGCATTTACTCAGCCAACTTTTAACCATCTTAACTGTTATCCAAAAAGTGAGGAGTATGAATGTCAAAAAATCAGGTGCCCTTTACTTAGAGTCTATAGTAGGTCCATATTAGCATCAAATCAGAGCAGAATAGTAGCTGAAAAAGAGAATTGGAAGCTTGCTATACACGGGTGCTTTAAGAAGTGGTAGCATATTTTAAGGAGAAAAAAGGTGCTAAGACTACCGTAATACCGTAGTCTACAATAGAAGTCAGCAAACTTTTCCTGTATTAGGCTTTGCTGTCATAGCATGAAAGCAGCCATTGGTAATAAGTAAATAAACGAGCATGCTATGTTCCAGTAAAACTTCATTTACAAAAACAGGCAGTGGGTCATAGCGTATGATTTGTAGTTTAGGGTCAAACACAGGATTCCTCAGTAGTGTCAGTGGCATCACTGGTATTTATGCCTGTGGGTAAGGGAAAGATAGGGGTTGACTTATTCTTTCTAAATGAAGGACAAAGAAATATGGGAAATAATGGAACTAGTCTTTATCTTGATTGCAGAAGTGGTTACATCCTAAAAGCATTTTTCAGAACTGTATACTAAAAAGAGTGAATTTTATTGTGTGTAAATTATATCTCAATATACCCAACTTTTTACAAATTGTGGGGGTTTTTTTGCTGTAAAACCACCCTGTTTTATAGAGTATGAACTGATGGGTTAATGAAGACCCTGAGCTATTATTACTAAAAGGTTAAATCAAATAATTTTAATGGACCCTTACTAAAAAAAAAAAAAAAAGCTAATAAATTTCTTTTCAGAAATAAAAATGTTTGGCACCTTACTTCATAAACATTATTTATTTGGTAAATCTATGCATATAGAATATCTAATTTCCTAATAATAGTCTAAATAAATGAAGTTTTATTGTCAGTATCTTCTGAACTGGAAGCTAGCAAGTAGCACAATTTCATATGCTATTTCTTCAGTAGTTTTATTTTTTAATTAAATATATTTGGATGATATTGGTTAATACAATTATATAGGTTTCAAGTGTACAATTCTGTGATACCTCATCTGTATATTGTGTGTTCTACCACACAAAGTCAAATCTCGTCCACATGATAGTCTTCAGTAGTTTTAGAGAAGAAACTCAGAGAATTTATGAACCAGAATGACTTCTGCCTTTTAATGTTTTTTTCTTCCTGAGGGCAAGGGCTGGGCCTGATTCCACTTTAACTTATTTGATGAGTTTTGGGGTGAACAATTCAAAACACTAGACTAGAGGTGGAAGTTATTAGTGATTATTTTTATAATCAACTACTATCAAATATTTATTTTAATGTGGAATTTTTTTAACCAACCTTTGAGATAGCTGGGCTGTGTCTTTATTATTTGAATAAAATATGTCTCATTTTGATATTCCATGAAATATTTCATTATCATACAATATCTGAAGAAACGAGTGGCAGAAGTAAATCATTAAATAGCAATTATTGGTACCTAGAAGAGAAAATTACTTTGTAGTCAATTGACTATCTTCCCAAAAGATTATATTGCTCCAAGGGAACTCTATGAAGTAAGCATTCTTGGGTTTTAGAAGTAGGTGCCAATCTTGGTACTTCACATGGTGCAAAAACCTAATACTTCCTTATTGGCCTGAGTTATCAAGTTACTAGGATAGGCTAGGAAGAGCTAAGATAATTCTTTTCTGAAATGCTTGGAAAAGCCTGCCACCTGCAGGATTGCTTTGAAGCAATGAAGAAAAGAAAAATGATTTGTAATTGTGATCTCTTGTTAGGATATTTTGAAGCGTTTTTCAAATTACAAGGTGATTAAATGTATTTTAAAGGCCGGTACACTTGTTGTTAAATGGTTTTTAATAGCCCGGCCAGTGTGATTCAGGGATTAAGTATTGACCTATGAATCAGGAGATCACGTTTCAATTCCCGGTCAGGACACATGTCCAGGTTACAGGCTTCATCCTCAGTAGGGGTCCTGTAAGAAGCAGCCAATCACTGATTCTTTCTCATCATTGATGTTTCTATCTCTCTCTCCCTCTTCCTTCCTCTCTGAAATCAACAAAAATATATTTAAGTGGTTTTAATAAATATATTTTCAAAGCAGTTGTTATTCTACTTGACCAAGGGTAGAGTTTGTCATCTTTAAAAATAAAGTGTCAAGGTTCAGATTTCTGTGCTGCTCATTTCTAGGGAAACATAAAATAAGCCCTCATGCCATTTTCACATCGGTGCCTCAGGTGCCACCTCCTTATCTAAGAGGTAGAATTCTAGTTTTAGTACAATTGACTAAGAGCTAGCTATGAATGCTTTTGTCTTTTTTAAAGTTTTCATAGGTAGGTGCTTTTTTAAAAGGTCAAATAGATAAAATACAGTAAATTGCATAGATCTTAAGTGCACAGTTCACTAAATGTTGACACATGCATATACCTATGTAGCCACTACTCTAGTAAAAATACAGAACATTTCCATTTCCCCCCAAAGTTCTCTTATGCCTCTTTCTAGTTAGTATCCCCCCCATGCTCACAACTCCTGTTTGGTTTTTCCTAGCTCTTTGTTTTACCTGTTCTAGAACTTATATAAATAGAATTATACAATGTATCTGTCATCTTTCACTTGACAAAATGTTTTTGAGATGTAGTTACATAGTTGCTTATATCTTTGCAGAGGTAGATTTTCAGTATATATGCAATTAGGGAGAAATAAAGTTGCTAAATGAGGCTGCTTTAAATGAGTATGTTATTTTATACATAAACATCTCACTTTTTTGCAAACAGGTTGTTCTGGTGACAGATGGATGTCTTGGCATTGGTAGAGGATCACTGCGGCATTCCCTAGCTACACACAATCAACGAAGTGAGAGCAACAGGTTCCCACTACCTTTCCCCTTCCCATCTAAGTTATACATCATGTGTATGGCAAATTTGGAGGAGGTAATGCTTTACTAAGTTCTTTCCAGTTTGATTAGATATATTTTAAGATTTGGTTTATTTTTTAGTATGTATCCCCTTAGTATTTTATTGCAGATACTATAACATTGAACTCCATTGGTTTCAGCTAAGGCTGGTCTTTGAAAAGACCCCAAAGCTCAAATGTTCTTTGAAAGTTAAAAACAATGCCCCATTTTAGGAAATATAGCCAGAGTTGTTATCCACCCTACTGCCCATCAAGATTCTTCAGTTGGTGAAATATTCTTTTAAATGTTGGATATTTCCATCGTTTAGGAATTCTTAACGTCCATCCCACCAGGAATATTGACAGAAGTGTGCTTTGATTTTTTTGGTAAAGTAATATTACTCTGATATATGTTTTATTAAACTCTTTTTCCTGGTCATATTATTTTCATCAAGAAAGCTATTTTCAACTCAGTATTTTATCTGTAAAATATAGATGATAATGGTACTTACCAAAGAGTTAGAAATATTTTGGAGGAAAGATACTATGTCAATACTAATCGAGGTCATCTCTGAGAATCTTTGCAAAATTACATCTGAATGAAATAGTTCTGCTATCATTTTCATATGACATTTCCTCTTTAGTAACTTTGAATCAAAATTGCTATAGCTGTTTTCCTGTTCATATTGTTAAATTGTTACCAGACAGTGTCTGGTCACCTCCCCTCGCACAAGTCTGGCCTAAGGCCTGCTGGTAAAGTGTAGATTCTTGACTTTGAATAGGAAGGATTTCACAGTGCGAGTCCAGGTGTTTTTGAGAGTGTGTTTATTAAAGCTGAGGACAGTGAAACAAAGGGAGGGCTTAAGGTAGAAAAAGCAGTAAGAGAGGAAAAGTCAGAGAAAAGGGGTCCTTGGAGACAGGTTCAGGGGATTAGCCTGGTTCTAGCTGCCACTGCCCACTGCTCTCCTGGTTGCAAGTGTCATGGGGTCCCTTAGAGTTTAGAAGAAAAACAGCAAAGATACAAGGCCACAGCATGCTTTTGTGAGAGCACACTCTTATTCCTTTTTGTTGAGGCTTTTATTTTCAAGCCTGTAGGAATCCTAGGGAAGGTCTCAGGGGAAGGTCTTAACAGAATATTCATTAGTTTTTCAGGTGTGTCCTTCAGTTAGTTGATTCATAAAAATGAGCATAAAGAGGAGTCAGGGGTTATTTTCTGGTTAGTTTCATCTTTAAAAAATGTCATCAAGAACGTCACTGAAGCAGGACCTGACCAAGGTCCTTCTGTCCCAGGACAATCTGGAATATGTAAACTATTTGCTCCTTAGTGTCCTTGGTAAGGGAAGATAAAACCTTGTGATTCATTAGCTAGCTGTAAGTTGCTCGGATTTTTTGGCCTTGCTTAATTATATTGTCTCAGTTTTCCATATTCTACTTGCCAAGAAATTTCTCTAGCATCTCTACTCTTCTGCCTCAAAATCATCTCCATTATATTTGTTGCCTGTGTTATTGTGATGGGTATGACCTTGTGTGCTATTAATAATCTGGCATTTTATGCTACTTTTTTTTTTTTTGACAATCTAACCAGAAAGCTTTAATGACTGTCAGTTGTTGAACCTGAAGTTCTGAGTATGACATATTGCAGGGCTGAAGGATTAGTATTCCTCTCCTTCTTCCTCACCCTCTGCTTCAACAGAATCCACACCAACCTCCTCATAATCCTTCTCAAGGGCAGCCATGTCCTCCCGGGCCTCAGAAAACTCTCCTTCCTCCATTCCCTCACCCACATACCAGTGGACAAAGGTACACTTGGCATACATCTGGTCAAACTTGTGGTCCAGGAGAGCCCAGGCCTCAGCAATAGCTGTGGTGTTGCTCCACAGGCACACAACTCTCTGTACTTTGGCCAGGTCTCCACCAGGGACCACAGTGAGGATGGTAATTAATGCCAACTTTGAAGCCAGTGGGGCACCAGTCCACAAACTGAATTGCTATGCTTGGTCTTAATGGTGTCAATGGCAGCACTGACATCTT
Source organism: Lasiurus cinereus (assembly GCA_011751065.1). Classification (NCBI taxonomy): domain Eukaryota; kingdom Metazoa; phylum Chordata; class Mammalia; order Chiroptera; family Vespertilionidae; genus Lasiurus; species Lasiurus cinereus. The sequence continues at coordinate 36,334,763 of JAAGEH010000076.1, forward strand.
TGGGGACCACATCACCATGGTACAACAGGCAGCAAGCCATGTATTTACCATGGCGAGGGTCACATTTCACCATCTGGATGGCTGGCTCAAAGCACCCATTGGTGATTTCTGCTACAGAAAGCTGTTCATGGTAGGCTTTCTCAGCAGACATGACAGGGGCATATGTGGCCAGAGGGAAGTGGATACTGGGATTTTTTATGCTACTTTAAACAACTCAACTCTTTTACTTTATAGCTTCAGAGCACTGACTCCTTGGATTGCCTTGAACGTCTCATAGATTTAAATAATGGCGAAGGGCAGATTTTTACTATTGATGGTCCCCTATGCTTGAAAAATGTTCAATCTATGTTTGGGTGAGTATGTAGAGCTTTATTTTTGCCTTCTTACAATCCATTATAATTTGATATTCAGCAATAATATGTATTTTACTACTTCTAATTGTGTCATTTCATTTCCCCCAAGTTTCACATTTTTCAGATAAAATGCTAATAGAAGTGATTTTTCAAGTTTATTCCCTTTTGAATTAAACATGACTAAATCTATATTGAATTCCTTACAATGACTCAGCCATTTCAAAGATTAACTTGCTTTAGGACTTTTCAGAATTGAAATTGCTTCACCAAAAATGTCATATTTTGTTCTGTTTCAAAATGGTCACATTGTTTTGGAGTCAAAGGGAAAACAACTTAGCATCTTGAAAAAATTACTTGAAAAAAATTATACATATCATCTTGCTCTTCCTATAATAATTAATCATCATATTCTAGAAAACTGATAGATCTGGCATACACGCCTTTCCATGCTGTTCTCAAGTGTGGCCACCTGACGGCAGATGTGCAAGTCTTCCCCAGGCCAGAACCTTTTGTTGTAGATGAGGAAATCGATCCTATCCCTAAAGTCATTAACACAGGTAACTCTTTTTAAAACGTCCTTCTTAGTTCTTCTATTATCCTGACTTTTTCCTAACTTTTGACTTTTACTCCTCTCTATCCAAGATAGCTGAAAAGAAATGTAAATTCTGGTACAAGGATGCTGTCATCACTTATACACTTTGGATGGGAGGATGCATTGCCTAAGGGGTAGCAGATTAGTAGTCCTTTGTGGTGATGGTGAGGTAATGAATTAATCTTCAATCTTAGATAATAACCCCAAATTCTAGAGTTGGGAATCATGGCCAGATTCACTAGCATTGAAATCCTTGAGGTATTTCTTAATAGTTATTAAGGTCATTTAGCAGCATAATTGAGGTCAGATATTAAGGGCCAGCTTCTAGACTTGGCTGAGTGACTCTTCCTATGTGACCCGGGACAAGTCACTTCCTCCAGTTCTTACTGGCTGGGTGAGTGGAATCTGTAGGTGATGGCCTCTCTAGCCCTGCTGCTTATATTATGACTGAAAGAAGTGAAGTGCCACTGCTTTTACCAGGTGTACTGGTTAATAATGCGAATTCTTTTCAATAGATGGAGATATGCATATGTTGATATATATGCGATTTGATATGTATGCTATTTTGTTGTATTGACAGCAAGCTCCAAAACTTCATATGTCAAGTTTTCTGAAGGTGTAAACATCATAGATATTTTTATGCTTAAAAATGTCAAATTTCGTGCCAAAAAAAAGAGCATTTGCAGGAAGTTTTAATTCATTACTTTATTTTGAAGAAAAGTGCCGCTGAAAGTTATTGTATCTGGTTCATGTTGCCAGTGCTGGGCTTAGCTAAGATTGGCAAAGTGAAAAATCAAAAGTAACAAGGACCAATGGAGAGGAGAGTTGTCTCCTATTGGAGGGGAACTCCTTGGGCTGTGGGTATGCATTAAACCATCCCTGTGTCAGTTACCATTGCACCCTCAGTGCCTAGCATAGTGTCAGATGCTTAGTAGATGTTGACTAGGTAACCATTCAATCAACAGATGTCTAAAATTTAAAATTAGGTGCACAGTAAATGTTCATTTCATTCTTGGTTGTACAGGTGGTATTTTTTTGTTGTTGTTAATCCTCACCCGAGGTATTTTTCCATTGATGTTTAAAAAGAGAGGGAAAGACAGAAACATCGATGTGAGAGAAACACATCAATTGGTTGCTTCCTCACACCAGGGCCTGCACCCCCTGACCAGAACCTGAGCCAGGGAGGAGCCTGCAACCAAAATATGTGCTTTTGACTGGAATCAAACCTGGGACCTGTTGGTCCATAGGCTGACACTATCCACTGTGCCATACCAGCCAGGGCTTGGCTGTACAGTTTTAAAGAGTTTTAGAGTGAAGGGCTAAGCACAGGTTTTTTAGTTTTTGTGCATTTAGCTCCTGGCTATCTAGAAGTAGGGCATCCATCTCTCACTGTGACTAGACAACCATGTATTAAGCTTTGAAAAAACTTCTATTAGATTCTCTCCCATCTATTTCTTTCTTTCTTTATTTTTTTAATATATTTTATTGATTTTTTACAGAGAAGAAGGGAGAGGGATAGAGAGTTAGAAACAACGATGAGAGAGAGAGAGACATCGATCAGCTGCCTCTTGCACATCCCCTATTGGGGATGTGCCCGTAACCAAGGTACATGCCCTTGACCGGAATCGAACCTGGGACCTTTCAGTCCTCAGACTGACGTTCTATCCACTGAGCCAAACTGGTTTCGGCTCCCATCTGTTTTTGATGAGTAACTTTGAATAGGTCTTTTCTTTCCTATATAAATAAACTTTTAGTTCATGATCTTTGTAATAGCTTTTACTTAAACCCTTTTCTATTCAAATGAAAAGTATGTAGTTGCTTTTGCTGATTCATTTGTTATTCAGCTAAAGAAGGAAGGTAATGAAGGCAAATCTCCAGAAAAGCAGTTGTTGTATATGAGGAAATCTTACAAGAACAGTACACTTACCACAAGCCTGATTTTTTTATTTGTTTTGAAAATATGAGTGTGTATATGTCTAGAAAACCGAAAAGCAATTCAATAAAATATATGTGTATGTATATACACTGTGTGGCCAGATTATTATAATCTCTGAACACAATAATCTGGCAGTGTGTGTGTGTGTGTGTGTGTTGTTGTTGTTGTTAATTCTCATTGATTCTTTAAAGAGAGTGGATGGGGGAGAGAGAGAAACATTGATTAGTTTTCTCCTGCATGTACCCCGACTAGGCCAGAGATGAACCTGCAACATAGCTATGTGCCCTTGACTGGGAATTGAACCCGAGGCCCTAGTCCCCAGACTGACTGTCTAACCACTGACCAACACCAGACAGGATCAATAAAATATGAATAGGGGTTTCCTTTGGTGATAAATAATGAGTAATATTCGTTTTTTTTTCTTCAGAATTTTTAGTGTTTTCTGGGCTTTTATACTATTTATATTTCCAACAAATACTTTTTGGTCTTTAATAGGCTTCTCTAAAACAAAGAAACCGCCAAAACCGGTTTGGCTCAGTGGATAGAGCGCCGGCCTGCGGACTGAAAGGTCCCAGGTTCGATTCCAGTCAAGGGCATGTACATTGGTTGCGGGGGCATCCCCAGTAGGGGGCGTGCAGGAGGCGGCTGATCAATGTCTCTCTCTCTCATTGATGTTTCTATCTCCCTTCCTCTCTGTGAAAAATCAATAAAATATATTTTTAAAACAAATAAACCATTGTCATATTTAGACTGCTGGCTTGATTTTGTAAAGAATTATTTCTTTCTCAGAATAATTTTACCCTCCAAGGATGCTTGCTTGGAGTTGTGGAAGTGTTGGACTGTGAGGCCTGGTGGGCTTGAAAAATCCCTGATGATATAGAGGGATTTGGCCTTTACCTTTTGCTTTGGCTGGGGATCTACCCTCATAAAAATAAAGTTTAGCTGATTTGTCATATAATTTAAATTCTTTAAATAAGAATAACTATTCTTATTTTCTGAGCTACTTAAATGATAATGTGTTAGTTATCCAAAAAGACTTCTAATAACCTTCCTATCCATCATATTTGAATTCCATATCTAAATTAAACATTGTGTTTATGAAATCTAGTACATAGAAAATAGTGTACTTTTCAATAGAACTAATTAATTCTATGTTGATTTATCCTTTTCAGATTTGGAAATAGTGGGATTTATTGATATAGCTGATATTTCCAGTCCTCCAGTTCTGTCCAGACATCTGGTCCTACCTATAGCACTTAACAAAGGTGAGTTCTCTTCCTGTTCAGTGATACATATGAAGTACCTTATTGTCTAAATTTATTCTTAAGTGTCAGATTATAGAGTAGCCCATTTTGCAGAGTTTTGGGGGAAGGAATAGTTATTGGTTTGGATTGAATTTTTAAGAAATGGAATATTGCCTCTTCTACTAGAAAACTAATTCTGCAGCTTTACACTGTGGAAAGCATATTGACACATATTTATTGTGTATTGCTTTATTAATTTACAGTGGAGGTCCTCTTTAGAGATGAGAATGCTTTGTCCCTAATCCAAAGCGCTGCCTTTCCTGGTAGGAGCATGGTGAGGAAGCCAAAGTGATTCTTAGAGGTTGCCTGATAAATATGGAATCAAATACAGCTCCATAAAGGGAGAAACTACACCTGTTCTCTACCAGTGATACTCGGTAAATACTATGGAATAAAATGGGAGAATCCAGTACCTTGTGAGGCTTCATTACTACAGAATAAAGCTCTCCAGGAACTGAACAGTCATGTCCCCCAAATTAAACATCTCTATGGAGAATGTTAGTCTCTAACACTTGAAACTTCTCTTTTCTCTGTTCTAGGCTGACTATCACTTTATGTTCATCAGCTTTCTCCAAGAAGCATATGTAGTCAGTCAGGTTTCTACTCACTGAGTTATTCTGTTGATGGCGATTGTCTCAGTTGTAAAATTGGGTATTTCATAACCTTCAATCACACATGCATAGATGGAATCTTGAAATGTGCCCAAAGATGGCTTATAGTGATTATTGTTCATAATTTACCTTATTGTTCTTAATACTAATATTGATAACCAAGTTTTCCTTACTTCTAAGGTCTAGAGATGACGAGAAAGGTGGCAGAATTAAATTGCCAAGAAAGTGAGAAAAATGAAGAGTTTCTGTAGGGGAACAGTGGAAAGAAAAGTGTGGGAAGGCAGAATGGGGCCATGTCTTAGGGGCTTTTGAATGTCAAACTAAACTGGGAAAATTCTTCCTATTTAATTAAAAAGTCTTTGCATAAGATTGAGCGGGCAGATAGTTCCAAAGGGAAGTTAATTATAGGAAGATTCATTTGTCAGCAGAGTGCATGAGAGAACCTGGTGTTAGAGAGTCAGATCAAGAAGTTTATGGAGTAACACTCTTTATCTTGGGGGTGGGTGGGAGAGGAGGGTTCCCATCCATGTGCTGCCTAAAGGCTGTCATTGAGAATACTCTTGCTATCTCTGAATATGTGGTTCTTTTTTTAAAGTACTTGAAACTCGCAGAGAGCACCTAGCTGAGTGTCCTAGTAGAAGCTGTGGAAAGCTAATTTTTTGCATGTATCAGCTTCACTAAACTGTAATTCACATACCTTACGTTTCACCCATTTAAAGTATACAAATCAGTACATTTTAGTAAAGTTACAGAATTGTGCAACCATCACCACAGTACATTTTAGAATGAAAATTTTAAAATTCCTAAGCCCTTCATCTTGCTCATGTAACCACTAATGTCCTTTTTGTCTCTATAGAGTTGCCTCTTCTGGGTGTTTCATATAAATGGAATTCATAAAACGTGAAAAATAATTTTTTAAAAAATACATCTTATTGATTTTTTACAGAGACGAAGGGAGAGTGATAGACAGTTAGAATCATTGATAAGAGAGAAACATCGATCAGCTGCCTTCTGCACACTCCCTACTGGGTATATACCCTCAACCAAAGTACATGCCCTTGACTGGAATCGAACCTGGGACCATTGAGTCCGCAGGCTGATGCTCTATCCACTGAGCCAAACCAGCCAGGGCTGACTTTTATATGGACATAGGAACACCAGAATATGATTTTTTCCTTTTATAAATCCATTTACTTTCCTTCCAAGGCTAGAAACAGCCAACAGTATAATTAGGGTTTGGGGTTTTTGTACCAAATCTCAGTCTGACCTGTTTTCTTTTCACAGAAGGTGACGAGGTGGGTACTGGCATAACTGATGATAATGAAGATGAAAATTCAGCTAATCAGATTGCAGGCAAAATACCCAACTTCTGTGTCCTGCTCCATGGCAGCCTAAAAGTGGAAGGAATGGTAGCAATAGTTCAGCTAGGGTAAGAAATGTTATTTTTCTTTGGTTGAGTAAAAGGGAGAATCGATTAACAAAGTGAAGTATTTCCCAGACTTTCCTGAAAAAAATAGGAAGGTCTTTGTCTCCTTTTCCCTCTCCCTGCTATACCCTTCCCATCTACCATCATCTTCTAAATTGTTCTTTAATTATCCCCTACAGCAGGGATGAGGAACCTTTTTCCTGCCAAGGGCCATTTAAATATTTATAACATATTTGAGGGCCCATACAAAATTATCAACTTAAAAATTAGCCTGCTGTATTTGGTCAAACATTTAATTAACTCACTCCTCATGCCTTAGCAAGGCCAGACCAAATGATTTCAAGGGCTCTTATACAGCCCTTAGGCCAGACATTTCCCACCCCAACCCTAGATTAGGTAAGAAAGCCTTTTAATTATATTGCTTTTAAATTATAGAAGTTTCCTTCTATTTTATCTAGGAACCTAGATTCAGTTACAGCAATGCTGCCAACTTGCTGTTAGGATCTTATGCAGTGTTCACAGACTCCTCAACTACAAAATGAGGAAGTAGAATTAAATGAAAAAAAGATGCTGATAAAATTGATTGAACGTTTACCATATACCAAGCACTCCTGTAGGCTCCTACATACATAACATATTTAATCTCTCACAAACACTACATAGGAGGTATTGCTATTATTCCCATTCTGTAGATGAGAAACTGAGGCTTAAGAGGTCAAGGAACTTACTCAAGGTAACATGGCTAGTAAATGGAAGAGGCAGGATTCTTACCTATGCATTTTTACTCCAGAATCCATGCTTATAACCACTCTGCTGTATTCCTTCCCTAAGAGGAAAGCCCTTCTAGCTTCTACATTCACTGCATCTCAAAATTTGCAAAAATACCTGCTTCCCTTTCTATAATACCTGTTGTTGAAAAAAAGGTGTGACTGAGCATTTTCTGGCCATTGACTGGGATAGACTGATATGAGATCAGAGGAAGCATGGCTCTATTTCTGCTTGAGTTAAAATTAGTTAGTACAAAAAGAAGAATGCAATTCTTTTTAGTTATTGGTTTGCTGTATTTCTTGGTACCCAAACTTAACTTGCACTGACTCTGAAAATGAGAATCACCTGGGGCCCTTTGCGAATTGGGAGCAGAGCTGGGTGATGGCTTTGTGCCTTTTGTTACACGGTCTTCTCTGTGTTGGTGCTGCTGTGAATGACTCATGGAGACAGCTGAAAAGACCAATAGATCACAGCCCTTACTCCTCACCACCCCTGTAGCTGCCTCCTGCCCTTGTAATTTTTTTCTCTTTTAAGACTGCTTTGCCCTAGCCAGTTTGGCTCAGTGGCTAGAGTGTCGGCCTGCTGACTGAAGGGTCCCAGGTTCAATTCCGGTCAAGGGCACGTACCTCAGTTGCAAGCTCCTTCCTGGCTGGGGCCCTGGCCAGGGCACATGCAGGAGACAACCAATCAATATATTTCACATTGATATTTCTCGGTCTTTTACTCTCTCTTCCACTTTCTAAAAATCAATGGAAAAATATCCTTGGGTGAGGCTTAAAAAATAAATAAGTAACTGATTTTGAGTTTCATATCTACATAATTGAATAAAAATTCATGTCCCAGAGGAATGGTGATATTAGGGGGCAGCAGTAAGCATTTTCAGATTTAGCATTTGGCTTTAGTAAAAGTAATATACCTGATTTCAAAGCTTAAGCCATTCGAGAGAAAAACACAGGTTAGACTTATTTGACTTGACAGTCATAGGCTTGATATTCTTCTGATTTTCCATCTTCTCTCCATCTAGTCCTGAATGGCATGGAATGCTCTACTCCCAAGCTGACAGCAAGAAGAAATCAAACCTCATGATGTCCCTCTTTGAGCCTGGCTCAGAACCTCTCCCATGGCTAGGGAAAATGGGACAGTTGGGTCCTATTTCAGGTATAACACAGATCACATTTTATTGATCTTGACTTTGTTTTCTTCTCCGCTGTTCTGAATGGCTCTGACTATATAGTCAGAGAGCTGCGTGATATCCCTATGGGTGTGCTGGGGTCTCTGATGCTGGATATGTAAATGGAGAACTCCAATAGAGTTTGATGTTTGAACTTTTAAACTTTATAACTCAGGGGAAACCATCATTTAGGTCGCTTTAATTACATATAAATGCTCTAACTGCTTAGAGTAAAAAGTATCTCTCCATAAACTTATTTCTCTTTAATGTAAAATTTCCTGAGTGTAATTTTCAACCTAGATAATCCCCAGTCATTCCTTGATAATTTAATCCCCTTCCTTCTTGGAACTGTTTTCCTTGGCTTTCCTAACATTGCATTTTCCTGGTACTTAGCCTTTTTCTTCAGCAACTTTTCTTTTTCTGGCATCTTTTCTTCTTGCCTCATGATATTCTTTGCCTTTTTCTCTTGCATTACTATACTGTACTCTCCTGGTTATTAAATTAGCCATTATAGCTTCAGAGTCCCCAAATCTATAACTCTAGTCCTACTTGATCTTTCCCTGGAATTTGCATATTGTATTTCCACTTCCCATTGGACTTCTCCACCTGGATATTTTGCCACAGTCCCAAGCTCAGTATGTCTATTATAGAAACCATTGTCTCACCCCTTCCCTCTTAAACTGTTCCTTCTTCTGATTTTCCTCCTTCTTCTGATGGAGGCCTTTTACTTTTGTACTCCTAGGTCAGTGGTCAGCAAACCGCAGCTCGCAAGTCACGGTTTGCCGCTCTGTTGACTGAAGAGTTTGCCGACCACTATCCTAGGTACTCAGGTTCCAACTATAGAGTCATCCTTAGCTCTTTTGGGCCCCATTTCACTTTCAGGAACATTTACCAAGCAACCTATTTTGTGTCAGGTCTAGGAGATAAAAGAGTTAGCAAGAGTTACTCAAAGTCTAATGGAAAGTTGAATAATAAACAGAGGCTGACACAGGGTCAGAGTTGGCGTGCAGGAGAGGATGATCACCTCTGCCTAGAGGTCTCAGGAAAATCTCCTCATAGGACCCTGGCCAACTTTTGCGGGGGGGGGGGGGGGGAAAAAGACAGAGGAATTTGGTGAACCAATGAAGGGAGAAAGGGCATTCTGGACAAATGGAACCCCTATAGAAAAGAAAGGAGCACAAACTGTGAGGGAGGGGTTGGAAGGCCAGAGGGTAGGTTAGAGGTTGGCAGGGGCTGGAGCAGGGCAGGCCTCATCTGAAATGTGAAGAGCTGAAACTTTATTCTGCTGATATTGGAAAACCACCAAAGGGGAGTAATATATCATATCCTTCTGGCTATAACGAGAACAGTGGAGGTACCAGTTAGAAAACTTTGTATTCTAGGCACTAGTGCCCCCTGGCATTGTGCAGTATGACTGAAATCCAAGTGAGTGATAGTAAATTTGCATGTAGAAAGGTAACTGTGAAATGTGGATTTGAGCTCTGACTGGTGTGGCTTGGTGGATGGAGCATCAGCCTGCGGATCGAAGGGTCCCAGATTCGATTCTGGTCAAGGGCATGTATCTTGGTTGTGGGCACATCCCCAGTGGGGAGTGTGCAGGATGCAGCTGGTTGATGTTTCTCATCGATGTTTCTAACTCTCTATCCCTCTCCCTTCCTCTCTGTAAAAAATTAATAAAATATATTAAAAAATAATAAGTATGAATTTGAAAAGGTAAGGACATCCTGCAGTAAGAAGTTGACTATGATAGTCCTGGAGATGTGAAGGTGAGAGACGGAACAAGAAGTAGTGGCTGGGGACAGTGGATGGGATGTAGGTAAGTCATTCTAGTATTTATAAAAAAGAATAAAGGAAAGATAAGAATTAAGAATGATCCCAGGTTTCTGATCTGGGCTTCAGGGCGAAAAGTGATACTGTTTTTAAAACAGAGAACAGAGGAGGAAGAGTAGATTTGGTAAGAATATCTTTCGTGCATGTTGAGTTTATGCCTGTGAGATTCAGAGAGAGGTGCCTAGAGATAGCTCCTATATGAACCTAGAGTTCAGCAGAGAGGGCAGAGTTGGAAATACAATTTTTCATTATAAGTACATCACTGATAAAATGGTAAGAATGAGGGAGATTACTTAGGCCCAAAATTAGAGTTTTCATGTACAAAAATAAACCTGGAGAACTTGTATAAAAATTCTGCTTCCTATACCCCCACATACAGAGATTCTGATTCAATAGGTCTGGTTTCAGGCCCAGGAACTTGCAGTTTTAATATTACCCACATGATTACAATCCAGGTGATCTACACTCTAAGAAGCTCTAGCCTTAGCAAGGTATACAGATTAAGGGAAAAAAGAGAGCCAAGAACCAAACCCCTTAAAAGAGCCAACTATTGGGCAAGTAGAAAGGGTACTAACTAGTAAAGGAAAATGAGAGGGAATAGGCAGATGAAAGAGGAAAAGTAGAAGTGATGTCGCAGAAGCAAAGAGAATAAAGAGACTCAAGAAGGAAGTACAGTGTCTGATACAATTGTGCCTGCTTGTCAGTTGAGCTCTAAGGACGCCTTTTGCCATTGAAGCCTAAAGAAGATTTGGACTAAATATAGGCCCAGATGGTAGGCCAAGGTTCAGCAAACTTTTTCAGAAAAAGAAAAAGATAGTAAATATTTTAGGCTTTGCAGATCATATGGCCTCTGTCATAACTACTAAGCTCTGCCATTGTAGCACCATATGTGCATAAATGGTAGTGACTGTATTCTCAAAAACGTTACTTAGGTTCTTTGCCCATTTTTTGATTGGGTTGTTTATCTTCCTTTTGTTAAGTTGTATGAGTTCTCTGTAAATTTTGGAGATTAAACCCTTATCTGAAATAGCATTGGCAAATAGTTCTTCCATGCAGTGGGCTTTCTTGTTTTTCTGGTTTCTTTTGCTGTGTAGAAGCTTTTTATTTTAATGTAGTCCCATTTGTTTATTTTCTCCTTAGTCTCCATTGCCCTAGGAGCTGTGTCTGTAAAGATATTGCTATGACATATATCTGCTATTTTACTACCTATGGAGTCTTGTAGAATTTTTATGGTTTCCCATCTTACATTTAAGTCCTTTATCTATTTTGAGTTTGTTTTTTTGTGTATGGTATAAGTTGGTGATCTAGTTTCTTTCTTCTTTTTTTTTTTTTGCATGTATCTGACCAAATTTTCCAGCACCATTTATTGAAGAGACTTATCTTGAGTCCATTGTATTGTCTTGCCTCCTTTGTCAAATATTAATTGAGCATAATGGCTTGGGTCAAAAAAATATGTGTTATTTTGCAATTACTTATTTTAAAGAGTGTGAATCTGCTATCTTATTAAGGATACTACTATCTAGATCCTTCTTGGGGGAAAATCAGAACTTGTGGTAGAACAAATTATTTTTCTCTCATATGTTTCTTTAAAATATATATATATTGATTTCAGAAAGGAAGGGAGAGGGAAAGAGAGAACAAAACATCAATGATATGAGAGAATATTTGATTGGCTGCCTCCTGGACTCTCCTTACTGGGGATCAAGCCTGCAATCCTGGCACATGCCCTGACAGAGAATTGAACAATGACCTCCCACTTCATAGGTTGATGTTCAACCACTGAGCCACACCAGCTGGGCTCATATGTCTATTTTTATGTAGATATTCTTTACAGCTTATCTACAAAGAAGATAGATTTTATTTTATTTTTTTGGTTAATACTCACCTGAGGATATTTTTTCCATTGCTTTTCAGAGTAGAAGGGAGGAAGGGAGAAACATCGATGTGAGAGAGACACATCAACTGGTTGCCACCAACCCACCACCCACATGCATTCTGACTGGGGTGGGGATCAAACTTGCAACCATTACGAACCCTTGACCACGAATTGAACCCATGAGCCTTAAGTGCTTGGGCCATCGTTCCAATCACTGAGCAACCTGGCCAGGGCAGAAGATCAATTTTGCAAAGCAATGGAAAGACATGGTATCTTAGGAATTAGTACTTCTCTCTCTCTAAAGTCATTTTATTTGATTTTATTTTTTTAAGAAGTCTTTATTTTTTTTTATTAATATATTACATGTGTACATACCTTCCCAGTGTCCCCCCACTCCCATGCATGTCCTAAACCCCCAGTGTCTTGCATCCATTGGTTATGCTTATATGCATACATATAAATCCTTCAATTGATCTCTTATCTATCCCACCTCTCCCTAACCTTCCCACTGTAATTTGACAGTCTGTTTGATGTTTTATTGTCTCTGTATCTATATTTTTGTTCATCAGTTTATAATGTTCTTTTTTTTTATTAATTTTTATTAATTTTTATACATATCTCCCCATTGCCCCCCCTCCCTCCCAGGCATACCCCGACCCCCCAGTGTCTGTGGTCATTGGTTATGCTTATATGCATGCATACAAGTCCTTTGATTGATCACTTATCTACCTCACCTAACTTTAATCTTTCTGCTGTAATTTCACAGTCTGTTTGATGCTTTATGATTTTTGTCCTCCTGAGAATTATCAGTCTACTCCATTTCTGTGCTCCTGATTCTATTATATTCACCAGTTTATTCTGTTGATCAAATTTTTAATTCACTTAATTTTTAGATTCACTTGTTGATAGATGTGTATTTGTTGTTCATAATTTTTTGTCTTTTACCTTTTTCTTCTTCCTCTTCTAAAAGAGTACCTTTCAGCATTTCATATAATACTGGTTTGGAGTTGATGAACTCCTTTAGCTTTTTCTTCTCTGTGAAGGTCTTTATCTGCCCTTCAATTCTGAATGATAGCTTTGCTGGCTAGATTATTCTTGGTTGTAGGTTCTTGCTGTTCATCACGTTGAATATTTCTTGCCACTCCTATCTGGCCTGCATCGTTTCTGTTGAGAAATCAGCTGACAGTCGTATGGGTGCTCCCTTGTAGGTAATGAACTGTTTTTCTCTTGCTGCTTTTAATATTCTCTCTTTGTCTTTTGCTCTTGGTATTTTAATTATGATGTGTCTTGGTGTGGTCCTCTTTGGATTCCTTTTATTTGGGGTTCTGTGTGCTTCCTGGACTTGTAAGTCTACTTCTTTTACCAGATGTGGGAAGTTTTCAGTCATTATTTCCTTAAATAGGTTTTCAGTATCTTGCTCTCTCTCTTCTTCTGGCACCCCCACATTCTGATGTTGGTACGCTTGAAGCTGTCCCAGAGGCTCCTTACATTATCTTCACATTTTTGGATTCTTTTCTCTTCTTGCTTTTCCAGTTGAATGTTTTCTGCTTCTTTATATTTCAAATTTTTGACTTGATCCTTGCCTTTCTCTAGTCTGCTGTTAGGACTCTGTATAATAGTTTTTATTTCAGAAAGTGTATGTTTAATTTCTAGTTGGTCTTTTTTCATCTTTAGTTGGATCTTTTGCATCTCTAGTTGGTCCTTTTTCATCTCCTCTTGAGTCTCACTAAATTTATCCATCTTTTCTAGCATATTCTTGAAAAACCTTATAAGTGTGGTTTTGAACTCTATATCCAGTCATTTTTTTTCCTCCATTTCTTTTGCTTGTAATCCCTTCCCTTGTCTCGGCATTTTCACTATGCCAGGGAAACTTCTGTGCTGGATTCAGCCGCAGAAGCCTCTGTTGAGCTTGGGATGGGTGGAGTCTCAGGGCTTCCAGTCGGCCCCGCCCTCCACGGCCTCTGAGTCTCACGTGACTGGGTAATGGCTGGAGCGGTCCTTGTGCGCGCCCCGCAGTGCCTCTAACCGCTGCCTTTCCAGCTCCCCTGCGCACCAGGACCACAGGAGTCTAGGTCTCCAGGGTTTCGCCCGAAACAGGGGTTTAGTGAACTCAGAAGTGGCACAGTTGGGAGGGTCTGTCTCCCGCCCACTCGCGAAAGCCAGCGGCACAATCAGCAATCTGTCCTCCGCGTGGTGCCATGTGCGACCAGACCTCCGATCCTTTGCAACTCCCCTAAATTTCCGTGCACTTCTCCCTTTTCACAGTCCAAACTCCCCCCGTGTGAGTTTCGGCTGGATCTGGGGTTTAGTGTCGTAGGATAAGGGGTTCAATGCCTTTGAGAGTCTCCGTTTCCCTCCCGCCAGAGAAAGCCAGCCAGGTACTCCGGCACCGCTCTCTCCTCGCGCGTCTCCGTATCTCAGCTTTTTGCAGCTCCTCTGGGTCTCCGTGAGTCCCTCTCTTTCTCTCTAGTTGTAGAACTTCCACTCATCCAGCTTTCCTGTGGTTCTGGATGATGTCCGTTCTGTCTTTTAGTTGTAGTTTTGAAATTGTTGTGCGAGGCAGCAGTATAGGTGTTTACCTATGCCGCCATATTGGATTCTCTATAATGTTCTTTATTATCCATAAATGAGTGAGATTGTGTGGTATTTTTCTTTCATTGTAAAGTCATTTTATTTTAAATGCCTAATTTAAAAATTATATTTCTCATTTACTTTAGCAAGTGCTTTTTAAAAAATGTTTCTGAGACTTTTTTCCTCAGGGGACTCGGTTAAAAAGTTTTGCTTCTAGTGAATACATAAACATTTATCAGTTCATTTGGGTAAGGAAAACTAATTTCTTCAGCATAACATTAGTATTTGTCTGGAGTTGAAAAATATTTCAATGAAATGTTTGTTTTGACTCGGGGTAGCACCCATAGTAACCTTTAGTATGTCATGTGACAATTCTATAATAGGTATGTCAGATTCCCTCCAGTAGACTTGAGAAGGATAATTATCATCTTAGAGCAGCTTTTGAAGAATCTTACCTTCAGAAATTCTCTCTCTTCCTCCCTTCCTCTCTTTCTTTTTTTTCTCTTTCTTTCTCTATATACATAGTCATATATCATACATACATACTTTTAGGTAATTATAGTTTGAGTATATAGTAAGAGCTAACATTTTTATTGAACTTAACTTTGTGCCTGGCACTGTGCTAGGCACAATGAAATGTATAATCTCATTTAATTCTCATAATAGTCTTATGAGGTTGGGATTGTCATTATGAGTAACAAGTAATAATTGATAATAAAACCTACCTTAGAGGTTTGTTGAATTTATTGAGGGGAATAAGTATAAAGTTTCTGCCATAGTAGATACATAATAATGGGCAAAGGATTTAAGCTCCCTCCCAGGTTGGGAAAATGATTCCTGCTCTGTCTACCCAGAAGGTGGTAACAATAATGACAAGCCAGTAGAGGTAGGTATGCCCTGTAAGTTTGTGGCAGTTTCATTGGCTCAGGAAGCAGGTAGAAAAATAAGAACTCTTGTTTATTCACATAACTATAAAACCAGTATGGCTTTAATCCTTTGGAGATAATAAACTAATAAACCATAATAGGGTGGGGTATGTTTCACCAAAAAGTACTTCAATTCTTACTCCTTTTCTTAAATTTGGCTATATAATCTCTATGCTCTCTAATCCAGTAGCCACTAGCCACATGAGGCTATTTAATTAAACAAAACTTAAAATTCAGTACCTCAGTCACACTAGCTACACAAAAATGTTCTGTGGCCACATGGGCTAGTGGCTGTCATTCTGTCATCACAGGAAGTTCTGTTGGAGAATGCTAGACTAAGCTATACAGAATTTCCATTTGTATGTTTATTTTAAAACTAAAGGCCCGTTGCATGAAATTCATACATGAGGGGAGGGTGTTCTTCAGCCCAGCTTGCTCCCTCTCCAATCTAGGACCCCTTGAGGGATGTCCAACTGCCCATTTAAGCCTGATCCTAGCAGGTAGGATCGGGCCTAAACAAGTAGTCGGACATCTCTCTCACAATCTAGGACTGCTGGTTCTCAACTGCTCACCTGCCTGCCTTCCTGATTGCCCCTAACCGCTTCTGCCTGCCAGCCTGATCACCCCCTAACCATTCCCCTGCCAGCCTGATTGATGCCTAACTGCTCCCCTGCCAGCCTGTTTGCCTCTAACTGCCCTACCCTGTGGGTCTAGTCACCCCTAATTGCCCTCCCCTGCAGGCCTGGTCACCCCCAACTTCCCTCCTCTGCCAGCCTGGTCACCACTAATTGCCCTCCCCTGCTGGCCTGATCACCCACAACTGCCCTCCCTTGCAGCCCTGTTACCTGCCAACTGCCCTCCCCTGCTGGCCATCTTGTGGTGGCCATCTTGTGTCCACATGGGGGCAGTCATCTTGTGTGTTGGAGTGATGGTCAATCTGCATATTACTCTTTTATTAGATAGGATAGAGGGCTGGTGCACAGGTGTGGGCCAGCTAGTTTGCTCTGAAGGGTGTCCTGGATCAGGGTAGGAGTTCCCTTGGGGCATGGGGTGGCCTGGGCGAGGGGCCTGTGGTGGTTTGCAGGCCAGCCACGCCCCCCCGCCCCCCAGCCACCCAAATAGAGGCCCTGGTATCTGGGATTTATTTATCTTCTACATTTGAAACTTTGTAGCCTGTAGCAAACCAAGCCTTCTGCTCTCATAGCCATTGAAACTTTGTTGCCTTAAGCAGAGGCCAGGCCTTGTGGAAAGCTTGGCTTCCTCCATCACCAGGGGCAACCCAAGCCTCCCTTCGTCTCTCTCTGTGGCCATAGTCATCTTGGTTGGGTTAATTGCATACTCACTCTGATTGGCTGGTGGGCATGGCTGGTGGTCGTGGTGGATGTATGGTCAATTTTCGTATTACTCTTCTTTAGATAGGATAGTACATTAGTATTATTGTATGTATTTGTTTTATCTTCTCTGACTTTAATTCATAAAGCAAATAATAAGTAAAACTTGTTTTTTTAAAAACATCAAGCTGTATTTCACTTATGGGAGCCTTAGTTGATTGTTTGGTCTCTTATATCAGTGACATTATATTGAGAACAAGATCCCCAACCTGACTGAAGTTAATAGATTTTCTTAATTAGGGAAGTAACAAGATATAGAAGATCAAATGATTTCAAAGAGCTTTAACCTAATTGGAAATGTAATTGATTGTGTTCTGCCAGATGTCATTTCAGGAATGTCTTTTTCTTTTAAGATGCTAAAGAAAATCCTTATGGTGAGGATGACAATAAGAGCCCATTCCCCCTGCAGCCCAAAAACAAACGCAGTTATGCCCAGAATGTGACTGTCTGGATCAAACCCAGTGGCCTGCAGGTAATATTACCATTCATTTGCTTTCCTCTGGGACAGAGGGAGGGATTCTGGCAGGCAGGCAGACATTTGATCTGATTTTCCTTCCCTTTGATACTTACTAATTCATTTACTTCCAATGCTTGTCATTATTTCCAAAAAGGATTTGAGGTGACCTACGGGTAAAAAGTGTATACAGCAAAATCATTTTTTACAAAATTTAGAGCAATACAAAACCTAGAGGAAGAGGGGAAGCAATTATTCCGGGAACCCAAGGCAAAATAATTGTATTGAACAATTTGGTTCTGAGCTACCAAAGTCAAAAAAGAAACAGGTAGGGTTTATGTCATATAGGGTTATATGTCTGATTAAAGGAAGTATGTCAGTTTTTCTAGAGAGAGACATTTCCCTGGTATTTAATTTTAATGTGAAATTTTGGACATGCTGAGACATTGAATAATATAATGGGTGTTATCTTTAACAACAATTTTGAGAAAGATGTAAAAATCTTCATGTGGTTATTTCTTTCATTCCCACAGTAGAGCCCAAACCATAGCATTACACTATAATTCCACAAAAAACACTTTCATGGGAAGCTGCCAGTAGATTATTACCAAGATATGTTATTTTCAGGCAAGGTACTGAGTGACATTTCTTCTTCCAAAAAGTCCTTTGTACCTATTTTTTAAAATCACTTTTGAGTCTTTATTCTATTTAAGTGCCTTTTTTTTCCTTGTTCCTTCAGCGAATCCAGCTTAAGCCAGAAGGGAAGAGGTAGTCAGGCTACCTGACAACAGAAGTGGTTTCTGTTGATGGCATAGTCCCCCTTTTCACAGAAGCTAGACACATCCTGCCATGGCTAAGGAAAGGGAGGTTTCTTCTTTTTGTTGGGAAATCAGGTTTCTCCCTCTTTCCTATCACCCCTGACCCGAGCACTTTCCTATTGGAAGGATAGCTGATTTTTTTCCCCCTAATTTTTCTAAAATTATTTTTAAAATTTTATTTTAAATTAGCTGTATTTTTTTATTGTGATGAAATACACATAACATTTACCATTTCAACCATTTTTAAATATACCATTCAGTGGCATTTTGTGTAATCCCAATGTTATTTAACCACTACTACTATCTCATTCCCGAATATTTTAGCACCTCAAAAGGAAACTCTATTCCCATTAAGCAGGTCACTAATCTGCTTTATGTCTCTTTGGATTTGCCTATTTGGGATATTTCATGTAAATGGAGTCATATAACATGTGGCCTTTTTGGTTTGGTTTCCTTCCACTAAGCACAATGTCAGTGTTCATTCATGTTGTAGCATACACCAGTACTTTTTCTTTTGGTGGCTGAATAATCCGTTGTATAACCATGCTACATTTTCAGCTGATGGCGTTTGGATCGTTTCTACCTTTTTGCTATTCGGAATAATGCTGCTATGAAAATCCATCAAATTAATTTTTTTCTTAAGGTGATGTACTGTTGTAACTAAGAAATCATAGCCAAATCCAAGGTCATGACCTGACCAGTTTGGCTCAGTGTCTAGAATGTCAGCCTGCAGACTGAAGGGTCTTGGGTTCGACTCCAGTCAAGGGCATGTACCTTGGTTGCAGGAACATCCCCAATGGGGGGTGTACAGGAGGCAGCTGATCTATGTTTCTGACTCTATCCTTCTCCCTTCCTCTTTGTAAAAAATCAGTACGATATATATTTTTTTAAAAAATCCAAGGTCATAAAGATTTGCCCCATGTTTTCTTTTAAGAGTCTGAAGTATAAGAGTTTTAGCCTTACATTTAGGTCTCTGATACATTTTTATTTACTTTTCTGGTGTGAAGTAAGGCTACAACTTCATTCTTTTCTATGTGTCTATCTAATTGTTCTAGCACCAATTCATTCTTTTCTATGTGTCTGTCTAGTTGTTCTATCACCATTTGTAGAAGAAACTATTCTTACCTCATTAAATGGTCTTGGCAACCTTGTCAAAACAGCAGCTGGCCATATATATAATTACTTGGTGTGTTTTTGTGAGACAAGTTAATTTCTGTCACCAAGGGACTTATTAACAAGCACTTTGAACCGAACAGTGACATTAATTCACAAGTGATCCTCATTTTGACACTGCAGCTCTACTCGTATTTTCATTTCTTTAAACATTTAGAGCCATCCTTTTGTATTCTTTCCCCTTTACCACAGAAATCTGATGTTGAATTTGTTTTATCCTTGATAGACAGATGTACAGAAGATTTTAAGAAATGCAAGGAAGTTACCTGAAAAAACACAGACATTCTACAAGGTGAGACCATCAGAATTACAGTGGAAGAGGGTGAGCCCTGGGATGTGTGCCAAAAATAAATGGTTTGCCATAGTTAGTGTGGAGTCATAGAGTGAACATGGACAGGTGCTAGAAATACTATATGGCTTTTTCATCAGTCAAGTCAGTAGAAGTGATAGTTCCATTTTTGCCCTAAAGTCCAAGAATTGGAAGTGCCTGGTTCTGCGCAGAAGGGCTTCTCTGTGTGGTGCTGCTATGACTGGCTAAAGGAAGGAGCGGAAAGGACCTTAATCCTCATGGCCCTTAACCCTTTCCACCATTTCCATCTGGGTATCAAGCCTAACCCCAGGCTACCATGGTATGTGACTTCCTGGGATGGTGATTGCCAAGGACATTCTTACTGTACCAGAAAAGCTGCTATCCTTTTCTCTGAATTGCAAAAGGATAGCCTTCAGGAATCATACCTAGCTAATCCAGAACCATTGGTGGAAGGAATAAAGTTACAAGGGGTGAGGTGGAGTGTGGGGCCTTTAAGCTCACTAATTTCTCCCCTGTTCTTCTGATGTTTGGCTGAAATCAAATTAAGTAGTAGTGTGAGGTATGCTGTTGTCAGTTGTATCCTAGTTTGCTAAGCTTAAAATGTGGACACACAGACTGCCCTAGGCTAGCATTTTTTCCAGAGAACATACACGCTACTTTGTCTGGATGTTATTGCATTACCTTTATGTCACTATTGTCTTCAAACCTAATTATGTAGTGAGCTGGTGAAATCAGGTAAGAGCAACCTTAATCAGAGTTCAACACCGGAGAGCAGGCCAGCCTGCCATGGCCCCCTAACTGAAAGCTAGCTCACACAGGCCCTTGGTGACCGTTCTGGCTGTGGTCCTTCTCCCTGCAGTGCTTTCTACACACAATCATCAGCTTCTATTCAAGATGACACACTTGTACATTGGCCTTTTGAACTCTTCACTTATTTAAGATGAAAGAGAAGTGGTCAGAAAGCCCATTTCTCTTTTCTGGATTTATATAATCCCAATATCAGAGCCGGAAAGGGCTTCTACCAGGCAATTGCTTCAGCCCCCGCAGTGGGCCGGGAAGAGGTTATCCATCTCATTTTGTAAATGAGGCCATTGAGACCCAGAGAGGCTATACACATTGCCCAGATCACCCTGCTAAATGTGCTGAGTGGTTGATGGAGCACTTCCTAACTTCCTATTTGTCTGCTTCCATTCACTATCCCACTTTTTTTTTTTCTTTTTGAGAAAGAGAAACATCAATGTGAGAAAGAAATATCTATCGGCTGCCTCCTGCACACTCCCCACCAGGGATCAAGGTCCAAACTGAGCATGTGCCCTGACCAGGAATCAAACTGGCAACCTTTTGGTACATAGGTCAATGCCCACCCAACTGAACTACACCAGCCCGGATCCACCTTTCTTTTTGTGGCTGTCTTGTGGGTCAGGCTTCTGACTCCTCCAGAGCCTCCTCCAAAGTGTTCATTGTCATTCAGAAGGAGAGGCTAAGAGCCCTCTGAGGTTTGGGACAAGCCTTTTCCATACCCGAGTAACAAGAAAAGAGTTGTGAGTAAATGAAATGATGTATTCAAAGTGCCTCACAACATTTTCATGAGTACTCATTAACTGTGGTGGTGATTACCTGTTTCAATCAGTGTCTTTCTTACCTAGCTTTCTCATCACCTGTAGAGGAACTGCTTCTCAGTTATGTCATCCCACTCTCATTATAGGGTCCCTAAACCTGGCTGGCAATCAGGGCTGATCAGGGCCTTCTGGCTGCTGGCCAGGGCCTCCCTCCCCTGGTCGCTGGCCGGGGCCTTCCTTCGTTCGGTGCCACCCCCTTGTGGTCCACGCATATCATTGTGAGCAAACTCCTGAAGGGACACTTTGCATATTAGCCTTTTATATAGAGAGATGGAGATGCTTGCTTAAGTTTGGGGGTCAGTGAGAACTTATTCTGAGCTGAGCATTTGCAAAGTATGTGATGGTTCCAGACAGAGAAATGTCTGGACTGGCTTGGAACTGGTTTGGCTCAGTGGATAGAGCGTTGGCCTGCAGACTGAAGAGTCCCAGGTTCGATTCCCGGCAAGGGCATGCACCTTGGTTTCGGGCACATCTCCAGTAGGGGGTGTGCAGGAGGCAGCTAATGTTTCTTTCTCATCGATATTTCTAACTTTCTCTCTCTCTTTCTTCCTCTCTGTAAAAAAAACAATAAAATGTTTCTTAAAAAATACTCAAGTGCCTTAGCTGATTTGGCTCAGTGGATAAAACACTGGCCTGAGGACTGAGGTTCCTGGGTTCTGTTTCAGTCAAGGGCATGTGCCTAGGTTGCAGTCTCAACTCCCAGTAAGGGGCATGCAGGAGGCAGCTGATCAATGATTCTCTCTCATCATTGATGTTTCTATCTCTCTCTCCGTCTTCCTTACACTTTGAAGTAAATAAAAATATATTTTTTAAAAAAGAAGAGATGCCGAAACCGGTTTGGCTCAGTGGATAGAGCGTCGGCCTGGGGACTGAAAGGTCCCAGGTTCAATTCCAGTCAAGGGCATGTACATTGGTTGTGAGCACATCCTCAGTAGGGGGCGTGCAGGAGGTGGCTGATCGATGTCTCTCTCTCATCGATGTTTCTGGCTTTCTATCCCTTTCCCTTCCTCTCTGTGAAAAATCAATAAAATATACTTAAAAAAAGAAGAAGAGGAGGTGGGGCCAGGCCAGTGTGGCTCAGTGGTTGAGCATCCACCTATGAACTAGGAGGTCATGGTTTGATTCCCAGTCAGGGCACATACTGAGGTTGAGGGCTATCCCCAATAAGGAGAGTGCAGGAGGCAGCAGACCGATGATTCTCACTTATTATTGATGTCTCTCTTCCTCTCTGAAATCAATAAAAAAATATTTTTTTAAAGTGGGGACCACAAATGGAGCTTTGAGAGTTTGATAATCTATCAGTATACATAATTTCAAAAATAAGGTCATCATAATTGAGGTATGGGTATGCTATTTGCAGATAAAAGTGGTTGTTTTGTTAAAAAGTATTTTTGCAAGAATGGTTCTAAACAAATCTACTTATCTAGTTATATCTTTGAATAAAAAAACCTGCTTTTAGCCAGAAAGTTTTGCTCAGTGGTTTAGAGCGTCGGTTCTCAGACTGAAGGATATCAGGTTTAATTCCTGGTCAAGAACATGTACCTCAGTTGCAGATTTCATCCCCTCCTGGCAGGGCGCATGTGGGAGGCAACAAGTTGTGTCCCTCTCACATGGATGTTTCTAAATGCTTCCCTCCTCCCCCTCACTTTCACTCTCTCTAAAAGTCAATGGAAAAAGTATACTCGGGTGAGAATAATAAAAAAAGGTGTGGGGGTTTTCTTAAGTATGTGATAAGGAAATTGCATTTTAGGAACATTCATGTGTTTTTTTTATCTTATTTCAGGAACTGAACCGCTTACGAAAGGCTGCCCTGGCTTTTGGTTTCCTGGACCTGCTCAAAGGGGTGGCTGACATGCTGGAAAGGGAGTGCACGCTGCTGCCCGACACAGCCCACCCCGATGCAGCGTTCCAGCTGACCCACGCTGCCCAGCAGCTCAAGCTGGCCAGTACTGGCACCTCTGAGTACGCTGGCTACGACCACAACATCACACCTTTGCAGACAGACTTCTCTGGGAGCAGCACTGAAAGAATATAAAGCTGACTTTGGGAGCCTTCCTTCTTTTTCATTTTAAGTCCAAATGATTTAGGGTAAAAACTTTTCCAGGGTATTCACCTCTGCAACAACCATCTGAAGACATCCCTGAGGCTGCCTCAGAAGCACCACTTATTGGTTTAGATGACTGCAACAGGCTAAGGGCTTTGACCTTAGCTTTTAGGCTGTCTTTCAGCCCAAGACACCTGTTGCTCCCGTGATGGGTACATCTTCTGAGAAGCTTGACGGTGTGATGGGTACAGCGTTCTCCCCCTTCTTCAGGAAACCTAACCCACAGGGGTCCTCTGGCTTTCTGAAAGGCATCTTCTCTTCTCTCAGTCATAAGGACATTTTCAAGATTCTGCTCTTGGAATGAGCAACCCAGACTGTCTGGGTCTAGCTAAGGACAAGCCCTGCACCACTAAGTTTTGGAACTTTTCTTAGAACTTGGGCAAAACTTAGTGGTTAACACTTAGGAGCTTTTGGTATGTGTTGAGATACAGACTTTTAAATAGCAACCATAAATGTATAAAATTATTCCCATTCAAGCTTTGTTTTTTAATGAGAAAGTATTTGATTTTCTATAAAATTGTTTCACTGGTAAATTAATGAGTCTTTGTCTTTTGGTCTATCTGGATATAATTTCAGCTTTCTGGGTGGCAGATTCATAAATCATGATGGTTCCACTTGTCTGACACCTGTTAAGCCACCTTGCCTACTCCAAGGTCCATTCAGGTAGATTCTGACAGGTCACTGCAGTCAGCTCCCCTTCCAATTCATCCCCTAGCTTCATGACATTGGGCAAGTCCTGTAGCTTCTCTAGGTTTTATTTATATTATCAGTGCTTTTCAAATTGCTCTGTGGACCGCCTAAAGCAACGGTTGCCAACGGGTGGTCCACAGATCACTTGGTGGTCCGTGAGGTCTAAAAGGTTGGTGACTGCTGGCTTAAAGTATTACTTTCTCAGGCTTCAACCTGAGCATCCACTTTTTGTTTAACATACTGAACTGCTATATAATATTTTGTCTGGAAAAAGGACTTTATCACTAATAATTTGAAGACCATTAGAGTAAATAAGTGATCTTTAAACACAAGTTAGAATTTTGATTGTAAATGTTTAATAGAAATACAATCTTGCTTTCTCAGACAGCAACAAAAAGGCTGGTAAGAATGTAAGATTCTGCCACAGATGCAGCATAATCTGCAAAGCTGATCTGCCTAATTACACACAGAAACTTAGGTGAAAGAATATCAGAAATTAATACAAGTATTGACAGAAGTTACATACATGCAAAATATCAGTGCAATGAACTTGTAAAAAAATCAGCCAGCCTATGCTAATCGTATGTTTTTAGGTCAAACCAAGTTTCCATCTTGGGCTCAGAGAAACAGCTTAGCTCATTTAGTCCCCTTTTCCCCAGGAACAATGGGAATGGCACAATTGAGCAATCATGCCTTAAATTCTTTCATACAAGCATTACTTCTAACACATTTTGCTTGGAATGTGGGAGAAATGGATGTTTTTGACAGTGGCCAAACTTCATAATGCCTAGATTTTTTTCAGTTCCTCTGTTGGTGGGTTTCCTACCAGGACCTGTGTTAATGGACCAGCTGGTGGTCCTCTAGCCAGTGTTCTCTGTTCACTGTCCAACTTCAGAGGTGAAACAGCGGCATAAAAGCAGGTGTTTTGAAGTCTACTAAAAAAAGACAAGCCCACCACTTACTCTGACAGATACACAAATGGACTTACCCAGGTCAGGGAAAAGAAGCTTGTGTTTTTTATGTTTGTCCACCGTTTTGCAGGTGGGTTTAGACGGGCTTACTCTAGTGTTTCCAGTTGCTACAGGCTGCATTTCAGGCAGCTATCTTGTGGCCAGTTTGACACTTCTGACCCCTGTAACCGTTGGAGGTTGGAACTCTTATAATCTTATTATTTTCTAACTAATGCTTCATCTTCCTTTAAAATTGGAAATAGTTCTGATTTATCTTGGAATGAAGTAAGTGATCATGGTGTTCCAAGGTTCTGACTGGTATCTCTCATTCTGTGTCCACACAGGTAAGCACGGTATAGTAACAGATATTGTTAGAGAGGCCAAAAAATTCAGAGGTAATATGGATGCTTGAGGCCCACTTAGACTCAAATGTTTTATCAGTGACTGAGTCAAACAGATTTTCAAAAAATCAATGCCACTCCACTTATTAAGTAACCTTTGGAGTACAGAATATATTAGGTCCTGCCCACATCACTTTCACAACAACAGTCTTGTTTTCCTTCCACAATCAATAGCTGAAAAGAACACATTCCAGCTGTAACAAAGGCCAGTACCTAGTAGCTTCAGGGCACTGATGAAATCTCTGGCTTGTGTGAAGCAGACTGACTTGACATGGAGTGGGTGGGGACAGGGCTGAGTCTGATGTCACTAACAGATTACAAAAGAACAAACCTGTCATCAGCTATCATGCAAGTACTACAGTAAGATAATACAATAAATTCGGGATGTAACTGGGGGAAAAAGAAGATAGTCTTACTGAAAATTTAATCATTTAACTTTAAAAAAACTTTACATCAGTACAAGAAGGTAAAACTGTAAGAATTATAGATTAGGCTCAAAAGTCTACATGGTAAGGAGTCATCTAAATCTCTTTTCAGTGGATCTTTTTCTTTTTTTGTCCATAGTGCCGCCTGCGCTGTTTATAAAGGTGACGGAAATTTATATATAACCCTGAAAAAGAAAAGAGAATTAGACATGAGAATCTTTGTCCTGTTTATAACCAGAAGCTCTTGGGCAGGGACAGTCTAGTTGGCTGTTTTTCATACCCCTCTGTGCTTACTGCAGCTGCTCAGAAAGTACGATTCAGTAAGTTAGTAACAATGCACCAGAGACTACTCAATTTTTCCCCAATGGGTTTACAATTTCACTTTTTCCCATATTTTATTGTGAAAATTTTCAAATATACAAAAAGATTAAATCGTTGTACAGTAAATACCATCTAGATTTAAACTTTGCCACACAACAATAGATACCTAATATACTACTACCTTGCTGTCACATCCTCTGTTACTAGGACACCAGAGAGCCATACTTATTTAGGGCCACCTCAAGACTTTTGTGAACTAAAGCAGGAATAAATACATAAATTATGTTAAAATGCACTAGAACTTTACCTAAAGTAAATAGTCCTTATAGTTAGGAAGGCTTATAAAGCTCTCATATTTGCAATAATTTAGTTTTACATATTTTCCCTTCTTTTAGTCTTTATGAATTAAGGCAACAATTTATATTTTATATACAAGTAAATTAATAAATAAGCAAGTAGTTTTTACATAGGAGCAGGGAAGCCTCCTATTGTTAGGTAGAAAGCTTTATGACATTTCTTGGCTGTTCCTTCTTGCTACCAGTTGTAATACCACTTCTATAAAATCTGGATAAGGAATGTGCTAATGAAATTAGTAAAAGTAAAATGAGCTGCTTATTCCATTTTAAAAGAGCTTCTGACATTGTTTTAAACATAAAATATATTACAGTGAGTTCCCAATAACCAAGAGTACTTCAAGAAAGATAATCACAGGAGATATGGAAAGAAATACTTCCCATACAGAACACATTCTCCTAGTGCAGTAGTCAGCAGACTGCGCGGTTTGCCGCTCTGTTGAATAATGAGTTTGCCAACCAAGGTCCTAGTGGGCCTGTTCTGCAAAGCAATCTTTCTCTAACTCTATATTACGCTTTTGAAAATAAGATTCCTAAAGACTTTTAAAAATTTGAATCATTTAGCTCTAAACTAATGAAGTGAGAGGAAAAAAGTCTATTACAGAACCAATACTTACCTAAAAATAACATTATAAGATAAATCTGAAGAAAAAAGGAAAATCTAACTTTGATTTCCATGGGATATGGCAATGTGAAACTGAATCTCCCTGTTTCATTGAACAATGGAATGGACTGGATCACTGAGACAGCTGAAAGCAGAAATAAGAACTTGTTAGACGCAAATAAAGCACAGTGACATCTAACAGCGCCTTCTACCTCCTCCAAGTTTCAGTTATGGGTTTGTTGAAAATGCTTCCTCCTCACTTTGCCCAGAGGGCTTATGCCTCTTCTTTTCCTCCTAGTTTTCCTAAGAGATTAGCCTCCAAGCTGACAACCGAAGATGAATGAGGAACAACCATTTGATAACACTGGGCTTCAGTTTCCTACTCTATAAAATGGAAGAAAAATCCCTACCTCTAATTGCTGATCAGAATAAAATTAAGTCACAAATATGAACCTGCTCTACCCAGTGTGGCTCAGTGGTTGAACAGTGACCTATGAACCAGGATGTCACAGGTTGATGCCTAATCAGGGCACATGCCCAGATTTCAGGCTCAATCCCCAGTAGGGGGGTGTAGGAGGCAGCTAGTCAATGATTCTCAACACTGGTGTTTCCATCTCTCCCTCTCACTTCCTCTCTAAAATCAGTTAAAAAAAATAATAAAATAAAAATATGAACCTGCTTTGGAAAATTTAAACTACCATAGAAATAGGAAGCATGACCACCAGCTTCCAAATGTGTCACATCCCTGGAACAGTCTGGATACCAGGAGTATTATGAAAGGAAGCCACTAGGAAGATAATCTTAAAAAGTCCAACTTCCATAGATTGACTAAGGCTGGCAGAGAGAAGAAGAAAGATCTAGCCTATTGGCTTAGCTATTCCTTGGAGCTAAGCTATAAAACATAGAGTTCCTGAAAGTACCTTCTGCCAAACATCCCAGAGGATATAAAGGAATCCACACAGTGTAACGAAGCCATGTGAGCACTTTCCAATCCATGTCAATGCAGGAAAGCATGTAGTAGGGGTACCTATTGAAAATAAGGAATTCAGATATTGAAAGCCACTTCAGGTCCTGAATGTAACCCTAGAACATCATTCAAACAGAACCATTTCACAATTATCTTCTTCAGAACGTAAGTATAATCCTGGGCTATCTACCCACAAACTCCCATCATGCTCCTCCTACCTTCAAAGGATGTGAACTCTCTTTAAAGACAGTCTCAAAGGAACCCTCTCTGAAATAGTTGAGTATGCGGAATGGATGATAAGTTTTTTTACTTTATTTCTAGTTCTGATCGACATTCCAAATAGGTAAGGCTGACAGACACATTCACAGCACTTTATCTCTGGATAAACAAATGCTATCAGAATTAACTATACGTAAGCACATCACCAAAGACCATTAGCCTCAAATCAGACTTATAGGATATGTATGGTCTGGTAGAGAAGAATACACCCACTTTAATTAGGTTTTTAAAAAATATTATTTTATTGACAAATGAGGATGGAAGAAGCAGATAAGAGGTCAATTTAAAAAATCTTGTAGTAAGATTCATTTTTACCATCCCTTTTAGAAGGCTAGTCTTCACTAGTCCCATCCAACCTGCATTGCTCCTTCAACCCCAGGTTTTTTCAGCCCTTTCATAAATTTTTCTCTTCCCACCAAGACAGCAAGATCCTGAAGGGTAAGCTGGGTCTTTTCATTTCTCTGGGTCTCTCCTGCTCCCCAGTGCCCAGGATGGTACTACGATCCAATGACGGCTTAAAAAACAACAACTCTGCCTCATGTTTGCAAAGCACATAGCTGCAGCTACCCTCTCCACAGGTGGAACCTTAATCCCAAATCAAATGAGACTCTGGATAAGACAGTTCTCTCAAGAAGAGAGGTGATCCAAAGGAGAAGCATTCAAACACCATCCTAGCATTTCTACCCACCTGAAAATTTCAATTGTGCTCCACATATAAAACACAAAGAAAACCACGGCTTTGTTTTGCATTTCTTCCATAGTACCAAAGATGATAAACAAAATGAAATTTCTTCCAAAAAGCTATTAAAAGGACCCAAAAGAGAGAAAAAAAATTAAAAATATATTTTAAAAAACTATATACTGTGTTATTTGAAACCTAACCCCACTAAATTCAAAGTAAATAGAAAAATATTGAGCTCAACTGGTTTAATCCTTTGTTCCAGTTTTAGAACAAGTTAAATGTCCAAACCAGTCTTTCTGGATAAGGGAGTATGTGTGTGTATGTAAATGTATGTGTGTGTGTAAAAAACACAAAAAGTTTAAAGGATACTGACGAACGAACATTTATGTGTGCATAACCCAAGTTAAGAAATAGAACATTACCAGGATGGCATTCCCTCTCCTGCCCTGTAAGTAACTACTGTCTTGTGTTAAACATACCACTGTTGTTCTTTATAGGCTCACTTCTTATGTATGTATTCCTATGCAGTATACTGTTTCACTACGCCTGTTTTTTAATGTGCTAAAATTATGCTACATGTATTATTCTGTAACTTACTGCTTACTCAAGGTTAAGTAATCAAGATTCATCCACATAGAATCATGTGGCACTGCCCAGCTCCCAGAGGCTTCATTCACATTGTATACTATGTGAATGGAACCTGCTGGACCCATGCAATGAGATACTGAACCTGTCCCATCCATCTTGCCCTAGAAATTCTACCCTAATGCTTATGTGTACTAGTCACTGATATACAAAAAATATTATTCCGCCCTGACCCGTTTGGCTCAGTGGATAGAGAATCGGCCTGCGGACTCAAGGGTCCCAGTTTGATTCCGGTCAAGGACATGTACCTTGGTTGAGGGCACATCCCCAGTAGGAGGTGAGCAGGAGGCAGCTGATAAATATTTCTCTCTCATCGATGTTTCTAACTCTTTATTCCTCTCCCTTCCTCTCTGTAAAAAAAATTAATAAAAATACATATGTATATTATTTCATATTAGTAGGTCAATCACTGTCCCCTTTTTATTTTTTTAAACTAAACCAAGCAGACTCTTTCCAAGGGCAGAAAACCTAGAAATAACAAGGCTACTGTATTAACACCCTTTACCATTCAACTGATACTATTAGCATGCCAGAGTTGCTATACCACAAAAGGGTAGAATCATAAAAACTACTCCAGAAAAGACTAACCAATAATCACCTAGTCCCCTGTGTCTGGGTAGGTGGTATTTGATAGTATATGATTGCACAGTTAGGAAACAGAAAGAATGAAGAAAGACTTTGCTGCTCCATTCCTGATTACAATCTTCCAAATATTGGAAATTACATAGATGTATTAGGGGGAGGGATCTCCACACAAGTCAGAAGAGCCACCTTCATATATGAGAGAAAGTCCAAAGTAAAAAGAGTTCTGAGGTACTATATTGCCTTTATTCACCCAAGGTGGGAGGAGAACAAGCATGTCTCTATTTAAGAAGATTGAGGGTAGGATTTTCTGCTGCTGCCTGAGAATCAAGTTTCCCTAGTTTTACAGCTCTTTATATAACTGTGA
This sequence comes from Lasiurus cinereus, assembly GCA_011751065.1. Taxonomy (NCBI): domain Eukaryota; kingdom Metazoa; phylum Chordata; class Mammalia; order Chiroptera; family Vespertilionidae; genus Lasiurus; species Lasiurus cinereus. Next base: position 36,365,262 of record JAAGEH010000076.1, read on the forward strand.
TTTCTTGAAGACGTTATAATGAAATCGACCTGAAATGGCAAAAGTTTACTTTGGAAAATATTCCTGAGGCTTAAATTTTTCCTCCTTGTTCAGATAAAACAATGTTTTTCCTATGCCAATAAATATTTTTACTAATTGAGACTTCTCAGAAAATTGTGGCATAACTACTAAATAAACACTGAACTCTTTCATTCCCCACCTTAGAGATCAACTATTTAATACCTGGATAACAGAAGGTATCACTGGTGACTTAGTGACTCCAATTGCTGCATTGATAGACTCCACAACTGCCAACATCTGGCAGAAATACATCATGTCAGCTATAGTGTGAAATGTGTCATAGAAGGACTCTATGGAACAAAAATACATAAAGGGTAAATGAGCTGGCAAATTATAACAGTATTATTTCTCAAACCATATAAAGCCTTAAATGAAAGGAATTTTCAGTCAGATTCAAGTTTAATAACCAAAGAAAGAAAGCAGGCCTGCAGAATCAACTCTATTGGTTACCACAAAGTCAACACATAAACCTGTATGCACTTCTCATTTTAAAAAGCAAGACTTCATTTAGTTATTATATCCTGAAAGATCTATATATCAAGCACAGCAATAATTCTTTTCAGCTCCATTATCTAATTTAAAGTTAAAACTGTATCTCATTGAATGCAATCTAGCCTTTTAAAAATCTCAAAAATTATATAATCATAAATAGAAGTACAAGAATATTGAGTAAAATTAACTTTTAAACCTTAATTGTGCTTGTATATTTAATCCTAATTATTCTTATTCTGAGAATTTATCCTAAAAAAAAAATCTATCTAAAAAAACAGTCTAAAATGAAGAGAAAATTAACTTTAGAAGCAAGGTTGCTCTCTGAAACATTTCTAAGTACATTAAAGTAGAAACTGAATGTTTAGGGTATGGGGAGTTTGAGTTTGAGTAAACTATAGTATATTACTTCATGGATATTATATAATAATTTAAAATAACAGTTATTGCTTATATGAGGTCAGCAAATGTGGTATCAATTCTGAGTGGTCTGTAATATAAAATCCTTTACTTCTCATACTGATCCTCACTTCACACCCTGCATTCCCACATTCCTCTTTGCATTGTGTCTCAGCCTAGCCACCCATGACATTTTGGCGAGGACATTGCAGAAAGTTTAGGATTCTTGGCTGCTTATTAAATCCAAGTAGTGCTTCTGAGGATCTAGCATAGTTAGGACAGCTACCAAAAAGAGGACACTGTAGGAGCCTCAAAGGCTATGATTTAAATAATGATGAATAAAAGAGACCCTTGCCAAAATTGAAGAAAACCTCTGAAGTATTTTTGCAAAAATAAATCATTTTACAATCCTGCTGCAAAGTCAAATGTGAAATGAAAAATGATATATATATTGCTGATACATAATTTTACCAGAAAAACTCCATCAATATGCAGTTCAAAATCTGACTTATTCTTTTCTTTGAAAAAAATTAATGCAAAATTACAATTTAAATTTTGCTACATATAAAATAAATTATTTTCATAATTTTAAATGCCCCTTTTTCAACGCAAAATCCCCATCAAATCTTTTTGTCACATTTACAATGTAAATTCTGGTATCACTGAGAAGGGGATTCACTTTAAGTGGCATTTCTCCTTTATAAAATGAGAAATTTAAAGCTAAAACTTAGAAAGTTAAAACTCATACTTAGAAAAGTTGTGACTTAAGACTTGGCATATGATAAATGAAAATTAGATCTTTTGGACTTTGCCTCTGATTTTATGGGAAATTGATCCTTGATTCAATTCAGGAATAGAAATCTGATTTCTAAAGTGATAGTTATAAAAAATATTAGTAACATTAAAATGCTTATATTATTTTTAAAAATAAGATGCAAAAATTGTATATACATATATTATGATGATTATTTTTAACTGTAGGAAGAAAAAAAGACTATAAGGCATTGTATGGGAATATTAATAATGATAGACAATGGCTTATTAACCTCCCTTTCCTTCTACACCTTTACTCCTGTTTTCCTCCATTTTACAAACTTTTTAAAATCAGCACATTTAATTTTATAATTTGAAAAAAAAATATTTTTGAAAATAGGAAAAAGCTCTCATATGTGAATAGACTATGGATTTAAACAGTGGTAATATAAAATAATATATATTCTCCCGAAACTGGTTTGGCTCTGAAAGGTCCCGGGTTAGATTCCGGTCAAGGGCATGTACCTTGGTTGCGGGCACATCCCCAGTCAAGGGAGTGCAAGAGGCGGCTGATCAATGTTTCTAACTCTCTATCCTTCTCCCTTCCTCTCTGTCAAAATCTCAATAAGATATATTAAAATAAATAAAATAATATATACTCTTTCTGGGCATTATACATCAAAATCCCTAAAAACAATTTGTCCTCTAAACTCACAATTCCACTTTAGGAATTGTTCCCAAGGAAGCTTTGTGGGAAAGGGGAAAGAACCAAGGAGCCAAGAATCTGCTGCTCTCATAGTTGGGATTATGGTAGAGTTTTGTTTTAAGCCTTTATTTTCTGATTTCTTATGTAATTAACACATTTTTATAATTAGAAAAAAAGTAAAAATTGATTTAATAAAAAAGTATTAATTAATGGAGAGCTAGACAAGCTCAAACAAATTTCTACATAAGCCCAAGAGTCTACTGCTGTTTCCTGAGCATATAAAGTTTAGCAAATACATGATTACATGAAAAAACAAGTACATGTGTGAAATCTGCCATTCATCAATATCCTTTATTCAAAAGGAGAAAATTGCAAAAGGCAAGCTAGGACTCTGGGTGCTAGGCCCCAACTGTTCTCTGAGAACTGATAAGGGAAGAATTAAACTAGCAGGTGGGCTGGAAGAGGCTCAGAGCCAAAATAGAAATTACAAATCCATGCAGCTTACTTTAACACATGACCCAGATACTTAGCAGCTTTTGAACTGCATCAGGCCAGTAGGCTTGCACAGTAACACTCAGAATCAATCCAACTATTTTGGTTTAATGTGTAATTTGCAGCATTCCAAGGTGTTAAGCAGGCTGGGAAAACATGCACTTCTTTCAAATGACTCTAGACACAAGTACAATACATCTTCTACAAACCTCGAAAATATTTAGGAGCAAAGAAGGAAACAGTAGACAGGCCTTTTTTCTCTCTTTACATAGAGTTTATATTTTTCCATTGTATTTATATTTATACTCCTTTTTATTTTACAAAATGAAGAAATTTTTTTAATTATCCACATTCAAACTATTTGAAAATGGTGCATTTCCTCCCAATCTTTTTTGTGTGTATTGGTTCATTTTCACCTTTTTATATGGGTGTGAACTAATTGAAAGATTAAATTTATGTTATTTATTCAGCCCGTTATCAGTATCTTTACATGTTATTACAAACGCTTCAAATACTTTCTATTTATTTCACAACATTCCAATGAGGAAATATTCTAAACCAATTCCTCACTGAACATTTAGGTAGCTTCTACTCTGTCACTAATATAAATAATGCCATGATGTCTATCTATCTTTTTGTAAAACCTTCTCTTGCAGTTTCCATTCTTTCTTTAAATCATAGTTCTAGAAGTGAAATTACCAGGTTCTAAGGATATGAACAGTTAAGGTTCCTGATTCACTTTGCCAAATTATTTTCCAAAAGTTGGAATTACGTACCTTCACAATAGCCATTGGTGTGTCTATTTTAGCATATGTCCTCTTGATTTAGGTATCTTTTAAAACTTTGCAATATCAACAATATAAAAAAGTCTTATTTTTTATTTTCTTGATCATTACTGTTAAAATTTTTTTTCTGTATATTAAATTAGTTTTAGTTCCTCTTATGACTTTTGTGTACGTACTTTTTAGTTTATCTATTTGGTGGAGTTTTCACATATTTAAAGTAATTTGTACAAGTTCTTAATATGTAAAGAAATAGATCTTTATTGGTATTTGTTGCAATTTTCCACCACCCTCTATCCTAATGCTGCTAATCTCAAGATACTTTTATTCTTTAATGCTATCTTGGCTGGGGTATTAGCAGATATACAGGAATTTAGGTATTTTATTGTAGTCAAATGTACTAACCTTTTCCTTTATGATTCTTTCAACTTTTAAGTTTAGAAAGGCCTAACATTCCACATGAGATTTTTATAAATATTTACTTATATTTTCAATTATGGTTTAACTTTTTAATAAATAATTCTTAAGTCCTTTGAGCGAATTTATTTTTCAGTGTGAAGGAGAAGAGTCAGAGTCCTTGTTCTTTCATGTGTCCAAACCTAATCAATTTTCCTTGGAAATATTTATCCAATAAAAAAGTACTGGATAGCCGAGACTGGTTTGGCTCAGTGGATAGAGCGTCGGCCTGCGGACTGAAAGGTCCCAGGTTCGATTCCTGTCAGGGGCATGTACCTTGCTTGCGGGCACATCTCCAGTATGGGGCGTGCAGGAGGCGGCTGATCGATGTCTCTCCCTCATCGATGTTTCTGACTTTCTATCCCTCTCCCTTCTTCTCTGTAAAAAAAATCAATAAAAATAAAAAATTTAAAAAAGTACTGGATAAGCCCTAACTGGTTTGGCTCAGTGGATAGAGTATCTCCCCCAGCCCAGACTCTCCCCAGAGAGCGTTGGCCTGCAGACTAAAAGGTCCCAGGTTCGATTCCGGTCAAGGGCATATACCTTGGTTGTGGGAACATTCCCAGAAGGGGGTGTGCAGGAGGCAGCTGATCAATGTTTCTCTCTCATTGATGTTTCTAACTCTCTATCCCTCTCCCTTCCTCTCTGTAAAAAATTAATAAAATATATTTAAAAAAAAAAAAACGTACTGGATAGTATTTCCCTTTCCAATGATTCATGATTCTTTTACCATATATAACTGAGGTGTGTATATAATGTAAGAACTATTCCTAGGCCAACTAGTCTGCTCTGCTGATTAGTCTGTTCTTATACTAAGACCGTACTATTTTAATTATCACTAGTACCCCAGTGCACAGATTCATGCACATTGAAAGGATATTAAGTAGAAGGTGGCTGGAGGGGTACGACTGGGTGACAGGGGCGGAACACATCCTGGAGCCAACCTCCCACAGTCCCTTCCCAGCCAATTGTACCTGGGGCAACACAGCAGCTCGAAGGGCATCTGCAGAGTGAACAGGGTCCCTCTGGCGGATGAGATCCCTCAGTTTGACCTTCAGGGATTGGGCTGAAACTGGCTCTCCAACATCCCCCAAGGGGAGAGGGCAGTTCTCATGTGATGCACCCCGGAACTGAGCTCCCTCCTCTCTGATTCCAGGGAGCATTACCTGAGAACCACTGCTGCCAAGTCACCAAAGCTCGTCAGCTCCTGCGTTGAGCATCTACCCTGGCAATCAGTGCATGCCATAGCTACCAGTAGGACGGTTGGACGCTCACTTAGCCTTTTATAAGGCTAAATTTCCTCCTAAATTTTATTATCTATTTATTATTCACAATAAAATTTCATAATACTTTAGATCACATTCTCAAATATTTTCTTTTGTCACTTACTTTGGCCAGAATTCTCTTAAACATGCAAACTAACTTATCAAGAACTAATATCTTTATAATAGTCTTTTCATTCATTTTTAGAACAGTTGGGTTAAGAAGCTAGTTAGACTCCAAAAGCATAAGATCCCTTTTGGATTTGCATAACTCTGGCATTAGAAGTAGCACATCAATTTCTTTAGTTATAAACTACCACGTAGTGAATAGAGAAAGGGATGGTAGTCCAAGATTTGCCCCTGGCGAGCTGTGTGAACAGGGACCATTTCTTTGGCCATCTCTAAACCTGTTTCTTCACCAGCTAATGAGATGGAATATTAGCCTATCTGTTTCAGAGACCATGGGAAATAGAAGATATGGAAATACAATGAAAAGCACGGGGGTTTAATATTAATATTAATACCAAAGGCAAAGAGTATTACCTTTGATGAGTAGTGGGCCAATCTACTAAAAAAAGAAAACTAGTGCTAAAATTTGGTACTTGCCTTTTCCCAGGATAAAGAACCGCACAGTCATGTTGACAAACATCCATGAGAATCCCAAGAATTGCACAAGATTATACATGAACAGGTATCCTTTCTTCAAGTTTATAAGAGCTAAAAAGCAAAGCAAGGCAGTAAACTGTTACAAGCAGCACAGCAGAAGAGGGATAAGTAGGGTACCCTATAATAAGTTCACCCCTCTTTTCTATTTGGGTGCTCTAAGCTCCCACACAAATACCTGGCCCAGGTCTGTACCAGCCTGGCTCCTGGTCCCATAGAAAAACAGAAAGAAAAAATATGAGGAACACTGCACTCCAAGATATGTTTTTAGCAGTCTTTCCCCTCAGAACCTTGAAGGGTAAGTATACTAGTACATACATAACAAATCCAAGAAGAGAATATATCTTAGGAGGTATTAAAGTAAGAGGAGAGGAGAAACCAAGATGGCGGCATAGGTGAACACCTAAACAGCTGCCTCACACAATTTCAAAACTACAGTTAAAAGACAGAATGGACATTATCCAGAACTACAGGGAAGCTGGATGAGTGGAAATTCTACAACTAGAAGGAAAGAGAGGGGGTAACGAAGACTCAGAGGAGCTGCAAAAAGCTGAGGTACCAAGACATACACGTGGAGAGGATGGGTGGCTGAGTGCCTGCCTGGCTTTCTCTAGGGGGAGGGAGACGGAAACTCCGGACTGCACTGATCCCCAGTTCCGACTGCAATGAACCCCAATTCTGGGCAAGACTCCTATGGGGGGAGTCTGGACTGTCATGAAAAGAGAGGAGAGCACGGATACTTAGGGTAGCAAAAGGCAGAGGTCTGGAGGCACACGAGCACGAGAGTGCACAGAGAGGGGTGACTGCTGATAGTGCTGCTGGCTTTCTCTAGCGGGAGGAAGACAGAACCTCCCAACTGTGCTGAAAGCCAGTTACGATTGCACTGAACCCCAGTTTCGGGCGAGACCCTGGGGACCCAGACCCATATGGGTCCCCAGAACGCATGGAAACTTAGGAGATCCGGAAAGGCAGAGGTCTGGAAGCGCACGAGCACAAGTATGCAGAGAGGGTTGCAACAATTACTGAGGGACACTGAAGACCAGGGGTCGTGTAAGACAGGGCTGATGGGAAGCCAAGGCTGTCTGCTCAGCCCTGAGACTCAGCCCCATCCAAGCTGAATACAGAAGATTTTACAATCTTGCAAATCTTGTATCATCAGGCTGTCTCCAGCACAGAAGTTCTCCCAGCGTAGACACAGCTTATCCTCACAACCAATTGGCTTGGAGGTCAATTCCCCCCAGTGATATCAACAACAATCAAGACTTAACTACAGCAAGGCTGTACACACAGTCCACAACGAGGTGCATCAAGAGAGTCCACCTCAAATAACTGGAGAGGTGGAGCTACTGAGCCCTATAGGACGCCTTGCACACAAAGCTACTCTACCAACTCAGGGAAGCAGCCAAAAGGAATAGATCACAAACAAAAGAAATGGAGAAAAACAAATGACTGGATATAGAGTTCAAAACCACAGTTATAAGGTTTTTCAAGAATTTCCTAGAAAAGATGGATAAATTTAGTGAGACCCTAGAGGAGATGAAAAAGGACCAACTAGAGGTGAAAAAGGACCAACTAAAAATTAAACACAAACTGACTGAAATTAAAAAATACTATACAGAGACTTAACAGCAAACTAGAGGAACACAAGAATCAAGTCAAACATTTGAAATACAGTGGTACCTCGAGATACAAGTGCCCTAACATATGAGATTTTTGAGATACGAGCCATCGAGCAAGCGATTTTTGCTTTGAAATATGAGCAACATTTGAGATAGGAGTAATCGTGCGAATCGGCCAGCTGCACACGACCCACCAGTTTACCGCGACTAGAGCATCTCATAGTTTCCCACGCCTCAAGGTTATGGAACGAATTAAACTCATATCTCGAGGTACCACTGTACAAAGAAGCAAAAAACACCCAAATGGAAAAGAAAAAAGAAAAAAATAATCCAAAAATGTGAAGATAGTGTAAGGAATCTCTGTGATAACTTCAAGCATACCAACATCAGATTTATGGGGGTGCCAGAAGAAGAGAGAGAAAGCAAGATACTGAAAACCTATTTCAAGAAATAATGACTGAAAACTTCCCCCACCTGGTGAAAGAAACAGACTTCCAAGTCCAGAAAGTGCACAGGACCCCAAACAAAATGAATCCAAAGAGGACCACAGCAAGACACATCATATTTAAAATACCAAGAGCAAAAGACAAAGAGAGAATATTAAAAGCAGCAAGAGAAAAAGAGTTCATTACCTACAAGAAAGCACCCATACAATTGTCAGCTGATTTCTCAACAGAAACTATGCAGGCCAGATGGGAGTGGCAAAAATATTGAAAGTGGGGAATCCAAGATGGCAGCATAGGTAAACACCTACGCTGCTGCCTCGCACAACAATTTCAAAACTACAACTAAAAGACAGAACGGACATCACCCAGAACCACAGGAAAGCTGGCTGAGTGGAAGTTCTACAACTAGAGGGAAAGAGAGGGGCTCACAGAGACCCAGAGGAGCTGCAAAAAGCTGAGGTACGAAGACGCGCGCAAGGAGAGAGCGGGTGCCGGAGTACCTGGCTGGCTTTCTCTGGCGGGAGGGAGACGGAGACTCTCAAAGGCATTGAACCCCTTATCCTATGACACTAAACCCCAGATCCAGCCGAAACTCATATGGGGGGAGTTTGGAATATGAAAAGGGAGAAGTGCAAGGAAATTTAGGGGAGTCGAGAAAGATCAAAAGCTTGGTGGAGCACAAAGCAGATTGCTGATTGTGCCGCTGGCTTTCTCGAGTGGGCGGGAGACAGACCCTCCCAACGGTGCCACTTCTGAGTCCACTAAGCCCCTGTTTCGGGCGAAACCCTGGGGACCTAGACTCGAGTGGTCCTGGTTAGAGGCACTGCGGGCGCACGGCACACAAGGACCGCTCCAGCAATTACCCAGTCACGTGAGACTCAGGGGCCGTGGAGGGCGGGGTGGTCCCTTAAGCCCTGAGACTCCACCCATCCCAAGCTCAACAGAGGCTTCTGCGGCTTTGCACGTCTGGTATCATAAAGCTGAATTCAACACAGAAGTTTCCCCGGCATAGTGAAAATGCCGAGACAAGGGAAGGGATTACAAACAAAAGAAATGGAGGGAAAAAAACGACTGGATATAGAGTTCAAAACCACGCTTATAAGGTTTTTCAAGAATATGCTAGAAAAGTTGGATAAATTTAGTGAGACCCAAGAGGAGATGGAAAAGGTCCAACTAGAGATGAAAAAGGACCAACTAGAAATTAAACATACACTGTCTGAAATAAAAACTATTATACAGAGTCCTAACAGCAGACTAGAGAAAGGCAAGAATTAAGTCAAAAATTTGAAATATAAAGAAGCAGAAAACATTCAACTGGAAAAGCAAGAAGAGAAAAGAATCCAAAAATGTGAAGATAATGTAAGGAGCCTCTGGGACAGCTTCAAGCATACCAACATCAGAATTGTGGGGGTGCCAGAAGAAGAGAGAGAGCAAGATACTGAAAACCTATTTAAGGAAATAATGACTGAAAACTTCCCACATCTGATAAAAGAAATAGACTTACAAGTCCAGGAAGCACACAGAACCCCAAATAAAAGGAATCCAAAGAGGACCACACCAAGACACATCATAATTAAAATACCAAGAGCAAAAGACAAAGAGAGAATATTAAAAGCAGCAAGAGAAAAACAGTTCATTACCTACAAGGGAGCACCCATACGACTGTCAGCTGATTTCTCAACAGAAACGATGCAGGCCAGAAGGGAGTGGCAAGAAATATTCAACGTGATGAATAGCAAGAACCTACAACCAAGAATAATCTATCCAGCAAAACTATCATTCAGAATTGAAGGGCAGATAAAGAGCTTCACAGATAAGAAAAAGCTAAAGGAGTTCATCAACTCCAAACCAGTATTATATGAAATGCTGAGAGGTACTCTTTTAGAAGAGGAAGAAGAAAAAGGTAAAAGACAAAAAATTATGAACAACAAATACATATCTATCAACAAGTGAATCTAAAAATTAAGTGAATTAAAAATTTGATCAACAGAATAAATTGGTGAATATAATAGAATCAGGAGCACAGAAAGGGAGTAGACTGATAATTCTCAGGAGGACAAAAATCATAAAGCATCAAACAATCTGTGACATTACAGCAGAAATATTAGTTAGGTGAGGTAGATAAGTGATCAATCAAAGGACTTGTATGCATGCATATAAGCATAACCAATGACCACAGACACTGGGGGGTTGGGGTATGCCTGGGAGGGAAGGGGGCAATGGGGAGATATGTATAAAAAAATTAATAAAAATTAATTTAAAAATTAAAAAAAAGAAATATTGAAAGTGATGAATAACAAGAACCTACAACCAAGATTACTATACCTAGCAAAGCTATTATTCAGAATTGAAGGGCAGATAAAGAGCTTCACAGATAAGAAAAAAACTAAAGGAGTTCATCAACACCAAACCAGTATTATATGAAATGCTGAAAGGTATTCTTTGAGAAAGAAGAAGGAAAAGGTAAAGATAAAAATTATGAACAACAAATACATATCTATCAAGTGAATTAAAAATATGGTGAACAGAATGAACTGGTAAATATAATAGAATCAGGGGCATAGAAAGAGAGTGGACTAACAATTATCAAGGGTAAAGGGGTGAGGGGGGAGTGCAGGGAGAGACTGGACAAAAATCATACACCTATGGGGGAGGGGGAGGTAAGGGCAGAAGGAGGGGTGGGAGCCAGGTGGAAGGGGAGCTATGGTGGGAAAAAAGAGAAACAATTGTAATAATCTGAACAATAAAGATTTATTAAATAAAATTTAAAAAGTATGGGGGGGGCCGGGACCGGTTTGGCTCAGTGGATGGAGCATTGGCCTGCGGACTGAAGGGTCCAGGGTTCGATTCCGGTCAGGGGCATATATCTCGGTTGCGGGCGCATCCCCAGTGGGGGGTGTGCAGGAGGCGGCTAATTGATGTCTCTCTCTCATCGATGTTTCTGGCTGTCTATCCCTGTCCCTTCCTCTCTGTAAAAAAAAATAAAATATATATTTTTTTAAAAAGTATGGGGGGGAGCTATACTCAGCTCCTATTCTTATTATCTACACTAATAAAAGAGAATTATGTAAATTGACTGTCACCTCACAACACCCACCAACCAATCAGGAATGTGTATGCAAATTAGTGGGTCAAAGATGGCAGTGGCCATGGAACCAGCCAGAGCAGGCAGGAGGCTTGGGTTGCCCCTGGTGATGGAGGAGGCCAAGCTTCCTGCCTGCCTGGGCCAGCTGCCAAAGGAGAAGCCTGTGGGTGGAGGCCATGGAGCTGGCCTGAGCACAGGCTTGGGAAGCCCGGGCTGGCTGCCAAGGAAGGGGTTTGCAAACGGCCCTCGGCCCCTCACCCAGGATGGCCACACACACCCAGCAAGGACCCTCACCCCATAGGAGCGTGGCTGGCCTGCAAACTACTCCAGCCCCTCACTTAGGCTGGCACCATCCCCAATGGGGACCCCCACCCCAATAGGGGTATGGCCAGCCTGAAAACCACCACAGGCCCCTTGACCAGGCCGCCCTGCCCCCCAAGGGAACCCCAACCCTGATCCAGGACACCCTTCAGGGCAAACCAGCCGGCCCCCACCTGTGCACCACACCTCTATCTATGCTAATAAAAGGGTAATATGATATTTAGACTGGAAGATCTTCCAAGAGACCTTCTGGACGTTCTTATGGACAGGGCCATGGTAGAGGAAGTTAGGGGCCAAGAGGGAAGGGCAGTTGTGGGTGATCAGGCCAGGATGAGACAGCAGTTGTGAGTGAGAGTAATCAAGCCATTGGGGGTGAGCAGGCCAGCAGGGGCGCAGTTTGGGGTGAGTAGGCCAGTGGGGAGGACAGGAGGGGGCAAGCAAGCTGGCTGGGTGGGGGGCGGTGGGCAGTTGTAGGTGAGCAGGCCAGTGAGGGGGGCAGTTGGGGATGAACAGGCCAGAAGACAGAGTGGTTAGGGGTAATCAGGCAGGCAGATGAGCAGTTAGGAGCCAGCAGTCCCGGACTGTGAGAGGGATCCCAGATTGGAGAGGGTGCAGGCTGGGCTAAAGGACACCACCACCACCACCACCACCCCCCCCCGTGCATGAATTTTGTACACCAGGCCACTAGTCTTAATATAATCTACAGTTACTTCTTTTTCTGGAATTTGTTAAGGTCATGGAGGTCAAATTAGCTCAAAGAGAGAGAATGAATAGTGAAAAAAAAATTCTGATATCTGATTATATATTCATTCAACCAAGCATTAACTGAACACCTACAATGTCCAAGGTATGGAGGGGAACTATTGGGATTCTAAGAACTTACAATCTAAAACCATAATACAAGATAGAATGACAGTTAACATCTTGTGAAAATTTCAAGGTGAGAAAAGTACATTAGGCTGGGAAGAGGGAATCAAGCAAGTATCTGATCTGGGCTTTGGAGGAGGGACAGAATGAGGATATAACCAAAGGAGGAAAATTACTATCCGAGAGGCAAAAAAATAAGGAACATTAATTTTGTCTGCAGCCTAAGGTTTGTGAAACAGCTAATTACAGACTTAAGGAAGGAGTGAGAAACTTAGGATCATGGTTGAGTCAAAGGAGTAAGGTAAAGGAAAGACTTCTCAAGAGAAGAACTATGGAGTGCAGGTAATGCTAACACCAATTTATTCCTAGACTACAGACATTCTGCATACACCCTTTGATGATGCTCCAAGTAAAAGCAACCTTATTCTAAGGGGCCAAAAGAGTAGACAAATTAAAATTTTTTCTTCAAAACTATAAGTTTATTATACTTCCCAATCATAAAAAACTTCTTTCAGTAGGGACCTTTATGAATTTAGATAAAACTGTTAAAGTTTTACCTAACATCCTAAAAATCAATATATAAGTATTTTCATATAGTTTTTAAGTTTATCCCTCTAAACACAAAAAAATAATTTAAATCTCAGGTGTCCTTTTATATTGCTATTCTTTACCTCCACTAATTGTCTTCCCTCCTTTGCCTCTCTAAGGGAATATTCCTCTAAATTAGTAGTTATTCAAATCTTTTTTTTTTTTTTAGACCAATGAAATCTTCTTTTCAAGAGAATCTCTATTAACAATGCCATGAAACACAAAAGCACAGTTGCTTTGACTAAAGTGGAAATGCTTGGTTGGCCTATCCCTCCAAAGCATCTCTGGGAACCCTTGGGGTACACCATGGAACATAGTTTGAAAACCACTGCTCTACAACTTTCCACTCTCTTATTTATAGCATGCCAAATATGCACCACTAAAACTTGAAAAAGTGAACAGATGAGGAACTATTATATTATTTGTTTTTTTAGCATTAGTTTTAACTTATAGACTTCCATAATCCTCCCTCTAGAATGCAAGCTCTTACAGCACAGGTGTTATGATGAATTCATTGACTCCACCCCTCAAGGGACTAGTGTAATGCTTTCAGTGCCGCAAGAATTTAATAGATCGCTGCTGAATTTAATCTATGTCACATAGAATATAATGCACTTACAGAACTTATTGCTTATAAGTGGTTGGACAGAAAGAAATAGAGATGGATTTTTTTTCAATGTTGACAACCACACTTATCTGTAGCACAGCCCTTAAGATCTCGGTTGGGGGAAAAACACTAGATTGGAATGATGTAGCCTTGGAACTCTATCACATTTCCACATGTCCATACAGTACATGCTGCCATCTGATATTAGGCCAGTTCAAGAGACTAAGGTTCTTCCATACTATATACCAGATGATGGTAAGTTCCAAATAGAAGGGTATCATCACCCAACCAGCGTGGCTCACTGGTTGAGGGTCAATCTATGAACCAGGAGGTCAAGGTTCAATTCCCAGTCAGGGCACATGCCCCAGTTGTGGGCTCGATTTCTAGTGTGGGACGTACAGGAGGCAGCCGATCAGTGATTCTCTCTCATCACTGAGGTTTCTATCTCTCGCTGCTTCTCTCTTCCTCTCTGAAATCAATAAAAATATTTTTTAAAAGGGAAACATTAAAAGTAAGACTTCTAATGTGGATGTGCACAGCGTAAGCACTGGACATTAAGGACTGCTCATCCACTCACCCACACAATATTAGCTCTTCTACCACATCACACTCATCCATACCCCCATCTCTATCACAAATTAAATGGTAACTACCATTGCAGCAGAGGCAACTTACTTTCAGGGGAGCCTTGGCTTTCCAGTCTGAGTTTGTTTAGGCGTTCTTCTTCCTAGAATTTGGACAGAAGTTTTTTAAGAAGAAAAGTTAGAATGCCCAGATGCTTGCAAAAGTTCACATGTTGGATAAGTGATATGACTCCTTGAAAGCCTCTTCCAATTGTGCTCATACTTCCTTGGGGAAAATGTCCTAGCTCAGGGTGCCGAAAAGCCTGACTCCTCCACCTTACTGAGTAGCACTAACATCACAGAATGCCCATCCAGTGCTCACAGTACTGAGCCAATTAGTTGGCTTCTAATCTATAAAATGGGGAGTCTTAATATCTTAGAGCTAGAGAGACATTCAGATTTGTCATGGTCATAGAAACAAACAGAAATTTAAGGCAGAAAATAGATGGCTATTTTAATTTTAACACCTCTAGATTTTTAGTATAATTTTTCCAGAATCTGAAACCATGTCTCCACATCAGTATGAACTTATATTAAGTTAATCTATAGGTGGTCACAGATAGAAATATTTATGGATAGGTATATATACATAGGCTGTATGCACACACATAGTTTGTTGTTCAGTCATTTGAGAGGACCTAGAAGCAATGATATCCCAGCAGCAACAAGTCTACCAAAACCCAGATGTTGGTTTCCACTACCATTCTCCATTAAAAAGAATAGATCTCCTTGAAGAATGGCTTATTCTAGGGCTGAGCAGGGGACATACAAGATAAGCCAGGAGCAGCTTACAGTGCCAGAAATTAAAGAAGTGCACACACAAAAAAGAAAATGAAGGAGCTATGAACTATGAGCTTTGTCAAAAGGACACAAGGGCCCACTGAAAGAGTTCTAATGACCAAACCTGAAACAATCTGAGCAACAAAATAACACAGAAAAATAAATAAACAAATAAATAAATAAATAACACAGCACTGAATTATAACTCAAACTATAAAATAAATACTAATGAGTCTACTGGTAGTTTTAATAACTGAATAAATTAGTGGGAGAGAATAATCTCCAATGCAGAATAATTTCAAATAAAATATGCAGATACTCCACCCTGAAGAAGGGAAGCATAACTCCCTACTTCTTAAGTGTGAGCTATGCATAGTAACTTCCTTCCAAAGAATACAGTAAGGAAAGGGGAGGAAGTAACATTACAATGAAGAGACCTGACAAACATTACTTCAGCCACATGAGCAAGATCAATATCAACAGTGATAAGTCATATTGATAGTATGTACCCATGACATGGCATGGTAAGAATAAAAATTCTGTGGTCTTCCTCCCCAAAACCAATCAAGAATAACACTCCAAGCACACCTACTGAGGAACAGTCTACAAAATAAGACCAGTACTTCTATAAACCATGTCTCCAGGTCCTTAATGTCTAACTTCATATTTATTCTATAAGATCCTGATAAGTATCTGAGGTGGCCCAAATAACTTGGTCTCCTCACAATTTCTGTCTAGGTCCTTGACTTACTGACCTTGGCTCGGAGCTCCATTTCCGCATCAGACTCGTCCAGCCAGCGATCAAAGTCAGGGGCCAAAAACAGTGGGCGCTTCTCCTGCTTGGTGAGTCTCTCCCACCACTGGCTCACTTTCTTCTGTACCGTAATGTTTACCTGCCTCTGGGTCAGTTTGTAAACTGGCTAAGAGAGAAAATAAGAATGTGAGAATGCTCTCTCCTTCCTATCCCCCTCTTCTTCCTTTGAAACTGCCCCAAGCCAGTGTGACTATACAGAGTAACTAAAGAGTAGGCCGATTCCCCTTCCTTCTCTGTTCCTACACATCCTGATGCAAAGAGAACATCTAGACCATGAGCTGGTATAGGGAAAATCTGATAAGAACAGCACTGTCTTTATGATGCACCCATGAATGACACAGGAGGAGATCAGGCAGAGTTCCTGGTTACTGGTATACTAGAAGAAACTAAATGAACCTCCTGCCAGATCTGTATCATGCAAGGCACTACATCCAATCACTTTCAAGTGCATCCTCACCTTCCAAATTTTCCTCCCATGATGATGGTCCTAGCATAGAGTCCTTATTTTAGAAAGGTCTATTCAAGGCTAGAACTGTACTGGATCAGATACAACTTTTTCACATGGGTCAGCCTAGGGAGTCTTCCCAACTAAACTGAAATTCTTAGTGGCTGTTGCAGTTCATTATTCTACAAGTCTTCCCCCTTTGCCTCCAAAGCAAGACCCAGGACAAGTTCTCCACTCCTTAAATCACTGCTGTCTATTAAAACAACCAAAACAACAGAAACCTCCTGCAGACAGAGAGCAATATCCTCAAACCCTCATAGATAATAGTGTAATTCCAGAAACTGAAATACACCATGTGCTGAATTCCCTCCCTTCCAGTTACAGAAGCTTCCTCAAGCTCTGAGAGAAGGGAAACTTCAATATACGTCCCACATTCTTCCTAAAGATCAACTGCCTCAGCATTTTCTGATTCTCCTGCCCTCGCGGCAAAGTCACAGGAAAGCAGCACCTGTGTGGGATTCTCCTGCCCTCCATAACTGCTCTCTGTGGGCACCAAAATCCTCCTCTGTCATTGTTAAAAAACAGAATATCAGAGCTGGAAAACACCAGATTGGATAAGAGAGCATTATCCAAGTCCTCATTTAACACATGGGAAATAGGAACTCAAAAAAAGTGAAAGGACTCGTTCAACCACTAATAAGTGGCAGAGCAAGAATCACCTCAGGTTCTCCGACTTTCACATTCCTCTGCAGCTAGAACTATATACTCCTTTGGTTTTTATCTTCTTTCCCACAACTGTTCCTCCCCATTTCACTAAATTACTAGTATTTATTTCCTAAAATGGAAAGGAAAGCTCCAATTGGTTTGGCTCAGTGAATAAAGCGTCGACCTGTGGACTGAAGGGCCCCAGGTTCAATTCTGGTCAAGGGCATGTACCTTGGTTGCGGGCACATTCAGTGAGGGGTGTGCAGGAGGCAACTGATCAGTGTTTCTCTCTCATCAATGTTTCTAACTCTTTATCCCTCTTCCATCCTCTCTGTAAAAAATCAATAAAATATATTTTTTTAAAAAGGAAAAGAAAGGGAAGAACATACCTCTGGCTTCACAAGGTCCAAGAACTCCAGGTGAAACTCATAGATATTATCTCCTTTGGCACCATGTCCTTGAGCTATAAAGAAAAAAATATGGGTTACTGTGAACTTGAACAGAGAAAGGCCATCCAAAAGCTTAATGCAGTTCTTTCAGAAGTATACAAATGCCAATGGGTCCTGCCAAAACAAGTCGGGGCATGTGAGAAGAGCTACTAAATAGCTAGATAAGCCGAATCCCAGACAAAAATTTATTTCTATATATCTTTCTGATGGTCAGTTCCAGAGTAGTTAATTAATCTTCCAACACAGCCCTCACGATGCTGCTGTACATCACTTGCCCTCTCACTCTTGGACTCGTGTATCAATTCAGAACAAATAATAGGCAGGGAAAGATTATAGAAAGCAAAGCCAAAGGTATCACATAGACATAAATTTAACTCTCATATGCACTTTGGCGCTGAATCCAGAGCAGAGAAAAATCAGGTTAAGGAAAGTTGATAGATATATGGAAATGCTGGATTGCCTCAGAGAAAGCTCTGAACCTAATACTTTTCAACCAGGTGTAGAAAATAGAGAAGCTGACTTTCCTTTAGCACATCCCAAATGGAACAAAAAAGAGAAAAATCATTCTCTCAGCTCAATCCAAGAAGACAAATGGCACTGGCAGGAAAGCCCTGGGTTGACCTATGCCTTGACATGGCTCCTCTCCCCAGACCCAGCCACGCCTCCATGCCAGGGGCTGCTGCACATCACTTCCCCTCTCACTCTCGGACTCTGTATCAATTCGGTTCCATTTCTTCATCTGGCCCTATGTAGCATAACCTGTCTAATATTTGCTACAGGTATCTAATGTTCCCTAAACCCATAAATTCCTTAAGATAGGACAGTCTATAAGTTCCAGTGGCAAGACGCACTTTTATCACTTTAACTTCCATTCAAATGTGTGACTCCTAAAATAAACCGGAGCTACTGCCACCACTACTCTCCTCTTGAGAAGTAGATACAAAAGTCAGGCTGTGATTTCATGAAGTATATTGAGGCAGACGGAATCTCATGTAAAGCAGAAACTCTTCACTGTCCCATAACTCTAGTCATTTACTAATGACATTCCAAGGAACTAGCACAGAAAGCAATTAGGAAGAATTCCATCCCATGGGGTGACAATAACTCCAGACCTACCATCGGAGGCCCAGCTGATGAACGGAGGAAAAAGGAGATGGAGGAGGATTCACAGAACTGAGACTGTCAGAGCTAGAAAAGCTTCAGGTGTCATCTAGAATAAGTATTTCTTAAACTAGTCTGTAAGTGTAATATCAGAGAGCCACACAGCCTTATTAAGAAAATTTTTATTTTTTTGTTTCATTATAATCTTAAAAAATAAAAATAAAAGATCATCTTGATGACTGCCTTGTAGTCATCACAAGTTCAGGGGCTGTGTTCACAGCTGCAATAAAGCCACATTTCTCTTAAAGGGACATACTTAACTCCTGACATGTTTTTCAATCTGGGTCTATGGCCCTGGAAGATGCTGAGGACATATTCTCAGATGCTGTGAGTCCTCAAGTTTGAGAAACACAACTTATAATCCAATACCCCATTTTATAGGCCCAGAGAAGTCAAAAGTTGTCTCAGGTAGCCGCAGAATTAATTTCCGTATTTCTAGCCCACGCTTCTTTTTTTGCCTCTCCAAGGGGAAAGCAGGATTTTAAACAAATTCTTTGACTTCCTTAATCAAGTATTTCAAAATAACCTTGTTTACCTCAAGAGTGTCAGAGAAAGTGAATAAAACAAATGAATAAAAATAAAAAGAAACCACCACTACACCTCTTTAACTGTTTAGAGAACTGGGAGCATTTGCCCAAATACTGACCTTTGAAATGCAGTACATTTTCAGCGATGCTGATGGCAGGATTCTGTGAAAAGAGACCAAGGATGCGAGAAGGCATTTTAATGAAGAGAAAAATGGAATTAAAATCCTCCTTCCCCCTTGGGAACTCAAACTCCTACCCTGTGCCTCCCCCAGAGAATATATGTAGTCGTTTATTCACATATCTGCATCGGGTTTCTCTATGTGCAGCTGTACCATCTGAGATTGTAGGCTCCTGCAAGAAGGACCCTAACTATGCAGAAAAATCAGATACTGAGCTAGTCCATTCTGATGACTGCAAATAGTGCAAGGTGTTACGTGAGGTGTTATGGGGGAATACACAAATCTCTAAGATTGTCCCTGAGCTGTGGAGGAAGAGAATCTAATGGAACAGATGAGTCATTTCCTATGAGAAGATATCAAAGAGTATCAAATAACATACGCTCAAGACCAAAAGAGTAGTAAAAGCAGTAATTGTACAGTTAAGTCAGCAAGCACAATGGGAACAGAATGGTTGGGGAAAGCTTCACCAAATTTAAGGCCTGCGTTGTAACATGAAGAATAAATTAATTCAGTAAGAGAGGGATTAAGAGTGGTTGGATGAAAATGAAACATGCAGTGCTTTAACCTGAGACTCTACATTCCCTTAACCCCCATCCCAAAAAGACTAGAAGAGATCAGAGATCGAAATGCTCCAAATTGTTCCTTTATTCCTAGAGAGTACTACATGCCTTTAGCAGCATAATTTAAAATGAAACTATTAAACACTTTTCTGGGTAAATGAAAAACAACTCACCTCCTACCTCTCAGCTCAAAGTTAATAAGGAAGAAGCAGCATGTTCCCAGAGCCCTAACTAGTTTATTTCTTTTTCTCCTGTAGGCTCAGCCAAAACAGGACATGCATCATGCATCAAAAGAAACCAACAAGACAGACAGAAGGTTTTGAGAGGTAGTGGGAGCCTAGATGCTCTATTCAGAGCCAAGAATGTTAGGAAAAGGGGAATAAGGAAGGCATTGGGGGGGGGCGCATCATTTGAGCCAAATTTCATATTAAGAACCACCTCAGTGAGAGTATAGATTTCAAGCTGAGAAGCTCAACCAAAAAGGATAACAATCAAGATGATCTCTGTGGCAGGAAGAAGGAATTAAAAAAAAAAAAAAGGATTGTGGGGAGGGGGGGTGGGTACGCTACAAGTCCAGAGGCATGGTTCCTCAGAACGGGAAACAGGGTTTTGATGTAAATATTATCACAAAGTCTAGAGTTCTGGCATGTCTTGGAAGTAAGTTTCCTACTTAGGTCACTTCTTGCCCAACTCTGTTCCCCAAACCCTAATTCATGTGGAAGGAAAATGAAGTTTTGGGGGCCCAGTTTACTCTCCTCAGACAGACAGATGTGTGAAAAGGTCTAAGTGGCTAGCCACAGCCCAAGTCCAGAGGCTCATGACGCATTTTTGTGAGCCAGATTTCAGATGCTAACTCAGCAATAAGGGGGCAGCTCCTATCCAGCAGTGTATTGGGCATTTCAGGTTTAGCTTCACCAGAGGTGGTGGCAGTGGAGGGAAATTTCAGTTAAAAATACTTACGCCAGCCCAGCCAGCATGGCTCAGTATCTGAGCATCAACCTATGAACCAGGAAGTGACAATTTGATTCCCAGTAGGTGCACACGCCAGGTTACGGGGCTTGATCCCATGTGGGGCATACAAGCAGCAGCCAATCAAAGATTCTTTCTCATCATCGATATTTCTCTTTCCCTCTCCCTTACTCTCTGAAATCAATAAAAATGTATTTTTTAATGCTTACGCCAGACACAAGTTCAAAATTGGGAAGAGACCTGAAGCAATATAATATCTGTCTATATTTATATATGAGATTGGCCTATAATTTCCCTTTCTTATATTATTGTGTTTTTCTTTTTAATATATTTTATTGATTTTTTACAGAGAGGAAGGGAGAAGGATAGAGAGTTAGAAACATCAATGAGAGAAAGACATCGATCAGCTGCCTCTTGCAGGTCCCCTACTGGGGATGTGCCCACAACCAAGGTACATGCCCTTGACCAGAATCGAACCCAGGACCTTTCAGTCCGTAGGCCGACGCTCTATCCACTGAGCCAAACCGGTTTTGGCATAATTTCCCTTTCTTATATCTGCCTCATAAAAGAGTTGGAGAAAGGTCTCTCTCTGTCTTCTCTGGAAATGTAAGTGTGATAGCCAGCCTTCACGATCGCCCCAGTAAGTCTCTTCCCCTGGTATTTACACCTTGTGCAGTCCCCTGCTAGCTGGCGTCAGGTATGATCTGAGTAACCAACAGAACACAATGGAAACAACAATGTGACTTCCGAGGTTAGGTCATAAAAGCCATTGCAGCTTCTATGCTATCATACTGCAAACATCTGACTACAACCTCGTGAAGAGATCCTAAGTCACGACAACCCTAATCCTTTCTGAAGGACCCACAGAGAGATAACGGATTATTGCTGTTTTAAACCACCACATTTTGGGGTGTTTTGTTATGCAGCAATAGATAACTAATAAAACTAAAATTATGTCTGTAAATGTTTGATAGAACTCATTGGTGAAGCCACTCAAATGTGGAAATTTCCTTATGGGAATATTTCTGAATACTGATTTATTTAATGATTATTGTGCTATTTAGGTTTTCTATCTTTACTTTTGAAAAATTTATCCATTTTATCTGACAAATTCAATATTCTCTTTGCCTTTGTCTGTAGCATCTATATATAGTTAAGCCTTTTTCATTATTACCACCATTTTTATCTTAATCTTATTAAGAGATCTGTCCATTTTAATTGTCTTTTTAAAAACTTTTAGCTTTATTGATTCTATCTCTGCTTCCTATTTCTGTTCTTTACTTCCTTCTTCAACTTTGAGAGAATTTGCTATTTTTTAAAAATATATTTTATTGATTTTTTTACAGAGAGGAAAGGAGAGAAATAGAGTCAGAAACATCGATGAGAGAGAAACATCCATCAGCTGCCCCCTGCACGCCCCCTGCTGGGGATGTGCCCGAAACCAAGGTACATGCCCTTGACTGGAATGGAACCTGGGACCCTTCAGTCTGCAGGCTGACGCTCTATCCACCCAGCCAAACCGGTTTTGGCAGAATTTACTATTTTTCTCTAACTTCCTGTAATGGACTCATAATTTTCAGACTTCATTGTTTTATTTTAATTAATACTTTAAATATAAATATTTAAAAATACAAATTTCCTACTAATTCCTATTTTGGTAGCATCTCTCAAGCTCTGAATATATTATTTTCATTATCACACTCGAAAATATTTCCTAATTTACTTTATCATTTTTCCCTTTATAACATGTTACTGAGAAGTGTTTCTTAATTACCAAACTAGAGACTCTCTAGTTATTAATTTCTACCTCAATTACACTGTGACCAGAGAACATTCTCTGTATGATTCTAATCCTTTCAAATTTATAGACTTGCTCGAGGAAGCAGTATATAGTTAAATTTTATAAATGGTCTAAGTAAATTAGTGAAAAAAAATCACAGTAATTTAAAAATATATTTTTATTGTTTTCAGAGAGAAAGGGAGAGGAAGAGAAAGACAGAAACATCAGTGATCAGAGAGAATCATTGATCAGCTGCCTCCTGCACACTCCACACTGGGCATTGAGCCCACAATCCATGTACCCTGACCAGGAATCAAACTGTGACCTCCTGGTTCACAAAGCTCAATGCTCAACTACTGAACCACGCAGGCCAGATTGAAAAAAATCACAGTATTTTAAACTTGTCTATTTCTCCTTATATCTGTTAATTTCCGTATTATAAAGGCCATAGTACTAGTTATATAAAAGTTTAATATTGTTATATATTCCTGGTGAATTGAAACCTCTATCATCATAAACTGACCTCTTCTAAAAATACATTTGACCTAAAACTCTTATCTGATATCAACATAGCTACATCACAAAGATCTGCTTCTGCCAGGCACCTATCAGTTTAGACCACTTTAAACTAAATGCATGGCTTGAGGGTTTTTAGATCTCCAAAATTCTGTAAATTTGGGCTGCATAATTTTTTGAGAGCCAACTAACAGTTTTAAGTCCACAAGAATCTTTTCCTCTGCTCTGTTCAGTGCCAAGGCATGTGGGGATAGGAAGATGAGGTGCGTTTACCTCTAGTTCATTCTTCCTCTACAAGTGTGTAGTCCTCTGATGAGAGGTTAATGGGGAGAAGGGTTTCCTATTACATATTGCATCTCTGGTGAGATATGATCTTACTTCTATCCCGGTACTCTGTCAGGCAATCAAAACCAAAGTTCAAATTCATACAGTTGAGCAAATGTTCTCAAGGCAAAAGCAATTTCAGACTTCAGCTTACCTAAGTTCTTACTTTATTTTCTAACTTGTTGAATCTTTGATGATTTTAAGATGTATATTGAACACTTATATTGAAACTTTCTGTTTTTAGCAGAAAGATTGATCTGCACAATTTAGCCCATCTTTTACCAGAGATGGAATTATGCCTTTGCTTATGAAAAAAAAATGAATAAGGAAAAGAGTACAAGGTGGCTTTGAAGTCAAATAGACTTGGGTACAAATCCTCGTTATATCATACTTATTTCTATCATTCACTTTCAAATCCACAGCAACTGTCATTATTTAAAAAAACAACAACAATAAAACCCCTTATTTCACAAAATTGTTGTGAGAACTACAATAATCTACAAAGAATCTGGCATCTAGTAAGCACTCATATTACAGATGCTTTTCTTCCTCTGACTAGAATAGTCTTCTAAGCTTCCAAATCTATTCATCTTTAAAAGTCCAGGTCAAATGTTAATTCCTTTTCCCATCTACTCACTTCTAACATCAATAGCTTCCTTACTACCTCCTCTTCACCTTTATTATAATACTTACCACACTGTTCTGTAATTATTGTGTACTGGTTTATCTGGACCTCTAGAATTGAGTTCCCTAATAGCAGGCACTGTGTCTTATCAATCTCTAAATCCCTAATGCCTCAATAACTAATAAATTGAAATCAAATCAATTTTCCCTTTTTCATAATTTCTGACTGAACTACAGAGTTCAATGAACTATCTGCTACCTAACTCTTTAGAAAATAGTCTCCTCTTTAGTTTAAATTGTTGGCATTTACCTTTGCCACATGTGTGATTAATACATGTGCATAAAAGAGTTAAATAGTAAGCATGAGGCTCACATGAACTCCCAGGTACTTAGCACTGTGCCTGGACCATTGTGGGTGCTCAACAGTTACCAAATTATTTTATTACTTTACTGCTTTATGAGTTTTTGTACTGTGTTGCTGAACAGCTCAGACTTATTTAACCTTTATTATGAAATATTTCAAGCTATCAGTATACACAGAAAAATACAGCAAACAGCTATTAGATCTACCTAATATACAGACACAAACCCAAACAGGCAGGAGACAAAAAATGGGGAGATAAAAAAACAAGCCCCAAATAAAAGAACAAGAGAATTTTCCAGAAGACCTAAATGAAAATGACATAAAAAATTCATCAGACATAGAGCACATAATAATGATGGCAAGGATGCTCATCCATTAGCATTTTAGTTTACTTGCATCAGCTTTTTTTTTTTTTCCAAAGAAATAAAGCAGATATGGGTACAGTTATACAATTACTCAATCCCACAACCCTCTCCCTCTCAAACACATCCCATCCTCACAGGTAACCAGTATTCCGGAATTGGAGCTTATAATTCCCATTGTATTTCTTCTTCTTCTTCTTCGTCTTCTTCTTCTTCTTCTTTTTTTTCTTAGTGTTTTTGTTGATTTTAGGAAGAGAGAAAGGAGAGGGAGACAGAGAGGGAAATATTGGTTGCCTCCCATACACATCAAGACCAGGAACCAAACTTGCAACGTGGGCACGTGTCCTGACCTGAATGTGTACACTGGACAATGAGCTGAGCCACACCAGCCAGGGCACCCACTGTATTTCTTTAGTTACTTAAAACATGTTGGGTATTTATTATTATACAAGTATTATTTTACATTTTATACAAATGGTTTCATACTGTATATAATTCTTGAACTTACTTTTTAGTTTATATTTCTAAACTCTATCTTTATCGATATTGGCAGGTCTGTTTCATTTATTTTAGCTATTGTACAGTGTGCCATTGTATAAACACATCACAATCTATCTTAATTCTTCTGCAGATAAGAATTAAGATTGTTTTTATTTATTTATTGTTGCAATGAACAAACTGTCTCCTTGTGCATGAAAGGAAGATAGTCTCGAAGGAGCAAAACTTCCAAGGCATAAGATTATGCACATCTTCAGCTTGACTAGACAGTGACAAACTGTTCTCTAAACCAGTTGTACCAGTTCATACTCTTACACACTGCATAAGAATGTCCCACCATCGAACATCTTTGCCAAAAGTTGGTAATGCTGGACTTTTCATTTTCAAAACCTATCATTTTAATTTAAATGTCTCTGATTACAAGTGAGGTCAAGTTTCTTTTCATTTTATTGGCCATTCTTGTTTCCTTTTACCCTAAACTGCTTTTATTATCTACCCCTTTTTCATATGGGTAATATGCTTTTTTTCTTATTGATCTGTAGGTAGTTCTTTATATATTCAAGATGCTAGTTATTTGTCATTGATAATGTGCCACAGTATCTGCTTCAAGTTTGTCTGTGTCTAGATTAATGCATTCATCCCTGTTTCAATACCATATACTCTTCTATATTTTCTTTTAGTTTTGCTTTATGAATTTATGTTATTAACCCACCTAGAACTGACTTCTGTGTATGCAGGTAAGATCTTATTTTACCTTTTTTGCCATTTGGATGACCAATTGTCCCAATACAATTTCCTGAATAGTTCATCCTTTCCCATATTAATTTGTAAAGCCACACTGTTGTAGAGTAAGTTTTCTTATATGAATAAATTTCCTAATAGACTCTATTCTGTTCTACTGCTCTCATCTAAGGTTTACTATCACAATAACAATCCCTTATACTTGAATAGCACACTAGAATTCACAAAGCACTTTTGATCTAATATCCAATTCAAACTTCAAACAATCCTGTGAATTAGGTGTTATTATTCATTTTGAGGCCAAGGCTCACAAAAGTTAAGTGAATTATCCATGGCTACCAGATGGTAAGTCAACAAGCAAGGACCCAGTCTCTTATCTTCAGTTATCACTCTTTCCACCAGACTCTATTGGGTAAGGACAAGAACCATATCCTTCAAACAGCTCCCAAATAGAGCTATGCACTTTGTCCACACACAACTAAAACAAACAAACAAAGCCTTGATAAGTGAACAAATGCTTTGACAAGTAAGGTTGCTGACACAAATCTGTCCATTAGGCTTATCTTGAAAATAAAGTCTATTCTGAAAGTAACCCTGTTCTGGCCCCAACAGACTCCTAGCTAGCTTCTTTGCTACAGCTCACCTCAAACACAGATAACGCTGCTGTTGAAGGCTTTATTGCACACCATTCCTCCTCTCATCAGTAGTTTCTCATCAGCCATTAACCCTGCATCTCCAAAAACAGAATAGAGATGAGAGTTTTTGTTATGTTGCATTTTTAAACAAATTTATCTGTCTTTCAAAAAAAACAAATAACACAACAAAACCCGATGGTTCTCTGTCTCAGAAGGGGAGAGGAGCAAAGCTGATGCTCCCAATTGGAATTCAACACTGAAATTTATACATAAACTATGGGATATGCTAGAGAGAGCAGGGGGCGACAAAGAGTTAGTTATCTAACAACCCAGCACCTAGATTAAGGAAGGATAAGAATAGGTACTCCACAAATGGTTTTCACTGAACAAATAAATGAATTGCTTCATCCTGAGCCAGAATCACCGGTTTCACAGGCCCTACATAGAGCAATGAATTAAGAAATTAAAAAAAAAAAAAAGGCCCTAGCTGGTTTGGCTCAG
Source organism: Lasiurus cinereus (assembly GCA_011751065.1). NCBI lineage: Eukaryota > Metazoa > Chordata > Mammalia > Chiroptera > Vespertilionidae > Lasiurus > Lasiurus cinereus. The sequence continues at coordinate 36,392,414 of JAAGEH010000076.1, forward strand.
TGCATAGAGTGTTGGGCTGTGGACTGAAGGGTCCCAGGTTCGATTCTGGTCAAGAGCACATGCCTGGGTTTCTGGCTCAATCCCCCGTAAGGGACATGCAGGAGGCAGCCAATCCATGATTCTCTCTCATCATTGATATTTCTAAGTCTGTCTTCCTCTCCCTTCCTCTCTGAAATCAATAAAAATATATTAAATAAATTGCCGAAACTGGTTTGGCTCAGTGGATAGAGTGTCGGCCTGCAGACTGAAGGGTCACAGGTTTGATTCCAGTCAAGGGCATGTACCTTGGTTTCGGGAACATCCTCAGTGGGGGACGTGCATGAGGCAACTGATCAATATTTCTCTCTCATCGATGTTTCTGGCTCTCTATCCCTCTTCCTTCCTCTCTGTAAGAAATCAATAAAATATATATTTTTTTAAAAATAGCCAAAACCAGTTTGGCTCAGTGGATAGAGCGTCAGCCTGCGAACTGAAGGGTCCCGGGTTCGATTCCAGTCAAGGGCATGTACCTTGGTTGTGGGCACATCCCCAGTGGGGGGCGTGCAGGAGGCGGCTGATCGATGTCTCTCTCTCATTGATGTTTCTAACCCTCTCTGTAAAAATTCCTCTCCGTAAAAATTCAATAAAAAATATATATTTAAATAAAGAAAGAAAGAAAGAAAAGAAAAAGCAGCCCCTGATAATCAGAAGTTGGCTTGTTATGCACAGCTAAGGCATGTTATTCTCCTACTGGACATAAATACAGACGTGGATGATCTCACAGAATACCAACCTCAATCAAAATTATTCTGAAACCTTGGCCAATATGTCACTCCTAAGACACCAGATGCCCTTCCTCTCTGGGCCAAAATATGTGACTGCTACTTCTCTAACAATTATTGACGGTTTTGTTCTTCTGCTAGTCTCTCTTTCCTATAGATAAGATTTATTTTTTAAAGAAAGATTTATTCAGATAACCAATCATTTTATGAGAGCCTTTAAAGCAAATCCCACTTCATTAGACCATCCTTGAATCAGCAAAGTCCACAACCTATAATCAGTTCTTTCTATTACCCTCTTAAAACTCCCCATAATTGTATGAGGTATGCCTTCCCTTTCTGAAAAGAGTAATAAATCCAACTTGTTTAAGTGGTGTATTCCTGGCAGTCTTTGGCTGGATGATGTTCATACAGTACAAGTCAGAAGACCTAAATATCTATGCCTTTCTCTTTCTAGAATTTTCTCCCAATCTCAGTTTGACAAGAAATCTTCATCTTATTTCTAGAAGACATCTCTATCTAAACAAAAGAAAAGTAACCAATTCCTTTAACACCAGGAATCTGGTTCAATATTCAAACTCCAATTTTACCAATAAACATATTCATACACAAAACTTTTTGTTTGTATAATATGCTTTCTTCTAGATAACATACCATTAGAAAGCCAACTCTGTCTGATCTTTGCAAATCTGTAATATCTCACATGTGGTAGAGGATTTGTTTTATCAATGGTATAAACATGAAGCTTTTAAACTAATGGTAGCTGAAATGGATGTCTCAGAATTACACATAGGAAATCCCAGAAAAGAAAAGAAAAAAAAACTCAATTGGAGAAAAATTTATTTATTTTTCCCAAAAAGTTAAAAAAAATGATTTTTCTCTCCAAAATAAAATTTTATTTTTCCTCCACCTTTACATTTATTTTAACTATATTTCAAACATATACCTTTATATTTTTTAAGTATAGCAAATTATTGATGTGTTCATGCTTCTTAACTAAAAGGCTTAAATTTCTTAGAAAATAGTATGATACCTTCTTTCATTTGTCTAATTTCCACTTCTTTCCACCACCACTACTCCCTTCCCCTTAAAAACACCCTTTCTGTTTGTAGCTTCAAAAGTATCCCAGAATATTTTATGCTTATTAAAATATATACACCTAGAGAGAGCAGTGTCTAAGTTTATTTAATTGGTCTACATAAGGCTCGATACTTAAAGAGAGACAGTTGTAACAGACGGAACTTTTCATTGATGGCTGGAAAAAGTTCTCTCTAGATAGAGGCTTCGATCCCCATCTACAAGAACTTTTTTTTCTTCCTTTTTTAATTAAGACCTCATGAAGCAGAGAAGAGCCAGCACAAGACATTTATTCACTCTCTGAGGCCAAAGTATAATTGGACCTGCTTTAACACACTGGATTACACACCATGCAACGCCACAGCCCACTTAAAGGCATTCTGGCCAATATTATCTTTTCTCTTCCAATGGGAAAACAAGTTTATATTCCGATGTAAAGATTAAATTCAACAAATTCAAGTTCACACTCGAAGAGCGCCCACACTTTGCAAGACAATATGCCAGACAGGCTGACAGATCCAAACATAACCTCAGAGAGAGTTTAAGTGTCAGAGAGTAGGGGGGTCAGGATGACTATAGAAAAGAACATTCCAGACTGAAATTTCAGTTCCTCAAAGACTGGAATCCTGAACGGTTTGGACAGGAGCATGGGGGTAACTCAGATCCAGAGTGTCTCCAACACTGAGGAGGCCTCAGCTTGTTCACACGGGGAGCAAATGAGATCCAACATAAATGCTCAAAGCAACTTCAGATAAAATTTCAAGTTCTGCTGTATGCAACTCAGCAAACCTGAGCTCACAGCCTTCAGAATAAAGAATAAAAATCATTTCTTCGAGGTCTTCTGGACTTTAAAGGTGACCAGCCCGACTGCCCCCTGGGCGGCTGGGGGTGGGTGTGGCCCCTCTGAGACAGCGGCTGGACTCCTGAAGACCCGAAGGGACCGGCGGGACCTCGCAGGCCAGCTCTCGGCGTCCGGCCACGGCCCCTCAAGCCACCGTCCCTCTGCGCCCTGCACCCAACGTGCTCGTCCCACGCCTCCAACGGCCTCAGCAACCCCAACCCTAACTACCAGGCCTCCGGGGCCGGGCTCCGGCTCCATCAGGCCGAAGACTACGAACAAAGAGGAGGCCAGGGTCCGCCTCCGAGGCCCCCCCCCCGCAGGTGCCTACACCCCTCGGGGGGTCGTGGTCCCCGACAAGGGCCAACTCCTACCCGGGGCTGGACGCCGTGAGTGCACCGCGTCCCGGGTCCCGCTGGTGCACTGCAGCCTCTCCTGCGCGCACCGTAACAAAGGAGCAGGGGATCCGGGTGGGTCGCGGCGAGTCCTCGGAGCCCCGGGAGCCCCGGCTCTGCGCGCGTCCCGCCGCCCGGACCCGGCCTTTACCTGCACATCGCTCAGCTCCACGCGCAAGTACAGTTCGCGGTGCCGCTGAGCCCAGTAGACGTGCGGCGTCAGCACCTGAGTCTCCATGGCCACACAGCCCAGGGCGCGGGGGGGGATCCGCTCGCTGTGCCTCGCTGCCTCGGGCAGGGCGCGGCTGGAGCCGGTGATCGCAGGCCCAAACCCCCGCGCTCCTGAGGGCCCGCAGCCCGCAGCCTCCAGACGCCCCACGCTCTCCGGCCGCACTTGCGCAGTGAGGAGCCGGCGTGGTGGCGCGGGCTCCAGCGCTCAGCACCCGCCGGCTGAGGGCGGGGCGGGGCGGGGCGATGGCGGGAAGGGGCGGGCCCCGGAGTGCGGGACGCCTGGCTGCGCCCGCCTCCGGAGCTGCGCCCCGCAGGTGCAGCGGGGTTCTTTAGGGCGATGCTTAACAGTAAGCGGGAGCCTGAGCCGGTTTGGCTCAGTGGATAGAGAGCGTCGGCCTGCGTGCTCAAGGGTCCCAGGTTCGATTCCGGTCAAGGGCCTGTGCCTTGGTTGCGGGCACATCCACAATACAGTAGAGGGTGTGCAGGAGGCAGCGGATGGATGTTCCTAACTCTATCCCTCTCCCTTCCTTCCTCTCTGTACAAAAATCAATAAGATATATTTAAATAAATAAGTTGAAAATAAAAAAAAACGCTAGGCAGGACTGGCCCCGCCCATTCTATCACTCATTAATTAAACATTAACTGAACGCTCACTCCACTTAAGTGCCTGGGCTGCAAAGCTAAACACTGGAGTCACAGCCGTAAGAAACAGCCCCGGACGACCTGGAACCCTCGGGCTTTTCAAAGACACAAGCAATTACAGACGTGGTGGTGGTTATAAGGGAAGCGGCGTGGGGTTAGGATGGAAGAGTGTTCTCAGAGGGGAGAGTTAGTGTAAAGGTTAGAGATTTACAGCGCTGACGGAAATAGTATTCCGTTCTGAGCTGCCCAATTACGGTAGCCACATGAAGCTTTGGCGTACTTGAAATGTGACTAGTGAGAATAAGGAACTGAATTTTTATTTTATATACTCCTAACTAATTTAAATATCCGCCTATTAGTACCACCCTGTTGGGTAGAGCAGACTTGCCTCTCTTGAAATAGGAAACCCAAACCAGCAAAACCACTCATCTATGTCCAATTTAAGCTATCTCATCTGTATCCACTTTCATCTCTAAGTCTGCCACCACGAGAAAGCATCATTGCTATGAAAACCAGAAGTCTGGGACAAAAATGGAACTTCTACTTCAGTTCTATTAGCACTCACTGACTTACCCAAGTGCTGAGCACAGGGATATAGAGATGGGAGAGAAATGATGCCAGCTCCCGGGAAACATTTAGCTCAGGGGGTGGAAGGTATAAAATGTAGAGGGTTTGAATGTGAGGAATGTGCTGAGTTCACAAAAAGGCAGGAAGAAGGTAGGACCTGAGGGCTGTATAAACCATGGGCAGCCTTTCCAGAGGGAATTCTGGAGAGCTGGACATGTGAGGAGGAGTTTGGTAGAGGAAGAAGCAGAGCTAGGGCGGTGGATGCACAGAGCAGGAGTCTAAAGGTGAAGGGATGTAGAAGGTCTGGCTGCCGGGGGTTAAGGACCTGGAGAAGAGAGGTCACCCTGGCTCTGGAAACCCAGGTAGAGAGTGGATTAGGAAAGTCTTTATTTGCTTCAGTGAGGTGTTTGTTCTGTATCCCACAGACACATGCGAGCCAAGGAAGTTGGTTCAGCTTAGATTAGCAAAATCAAATATGTGCTCAGCAGGATGACCTGTTAGTGAGAAGGAATTAGTAGTAGACATACCAGTTGAAGGTGATATGCCACCTGTGAGATAATGAATTTTAAAAATAAAAACATTTAAATGATAAAAGTATCCTGTACACCATAAGGTTGCGGGTTTGATTTCCAGTTAGGGCACATACCTATGTTGTGGGTTCAATCCCTAGTCAGGGCACAAACTGAAAGAAGGCAACTGAAAGATATCTCTCTAACATCTATGTTTCAAGCTCTCTCTCCCTTTCCCTTTCTCTCGGAAATCAATAAAAATATATATATTTTAAAAATTAATAAAACATAACCTCAGGTGAGGATTAAAAACAAAAACAATAAAAGTATTTTAATTGCATTGCCTTAATTATAATTCAGGGTAAAATACAGGGTATTTTTTAAAATTATTATTTTTTAAATATATTTTAATATATGTGCTCTGACCAGGAATCGAGAACTATAACCACATAGTTCACAGGGGGAGGGAGTGCACAGGAGGGGGAGAGACACAGAGAAACATCAGTGTGAGAGAGACACATCGATTTGTTGCCTCCTGCAACTAGGTGCCTGCCCTTGATCGGAATCCAACCCAAGACCCCTTCAGGCCACCAGCTGACACTCTAACCACTGATCAAAACCGGCTAGGGCTATTCAGTGTTTTTGACCAATTTACATACCCACAAGCAATGTTTAAAAGTCTCATTTGCTCTATAGCTTTAGTATTTTTATTCTTTTTTAAATTTTAGCCATTCTTGTGGATGTCTTATTTTTTTTAAAAATGAAAGAATTTTAATTCGGCATATTGAATCTGAGACTTATCAACTGACCTCTATCCAAGGTGAAAGCTGTTAAGCAAGGAAATTGAATTTTGACATTTCGCCTTAGACAGTCCATAAGAAAGGGCCATTGGAAAAGGTCCTATCTAGCCTGGTTCAGCCACCACTAACCTGCAGGATGACTTCTCCAGGCCCGAGTTTCCAAAGCTATTAAATGAAAGTTATATGCAGTCCCCTCCAATGTTCTTACCAGCTTTTTCTGGAGTTTCCTGTGAAGAGGCCAACTATTGTAGACTATTCTCTCCCGTGGAAATGCAGTCAGAAAAAAAAAATTGGAAAAGGGAAAAAGGAGCACCCAGGTAAACTAAAATTAAAAGAGAGCAAAGGGGATAAAAAAGCAGAACCAAGAGGAACTGCCAACCTGAAGTAGGTAGGGTTTTATGAAAATACTAGTTAAATGAAAATGCAAATTAAAGCACTATCTTTGTGTCCTATCTTATAGTCCTATCTCATGTCCTGCTTTCCCAGCTCCTTTTGGCAGGCCACCATATCCTGTAGTCAACTGCTATTAATGTGTGTATTATATGCTTACTAGAGGCCGGGTACATGAAAATTCATGCACTGGATGGAGGTCTCTCAGCCTGGCCTGCCCCCTCTCACAGTCAATTAGCATATTCCCTCCTTATTAAATAGGATGATCTGTTTCCTCAAACTATAAATCTTCCTAGAACCCAGATTACCTCCTTTTGGTAATCTAACACAATGTGTTTCATAAAATAGATGCTTAAAATATAATTATCAATGATAATGCCCAGTGCTAAAAAAAAAAAAAAGCTTAGTGAAATTGGTACACATGCTGAATGTAGATAAGGGCAAAATGAATTTGTGGAATCGTTTTGGAAAGCAATTTTGCAATACATAGCAAGAAAAACAGAGATGTTTATGCTGATTGGCCTAGTAACTTCACTTTGGGGATGTTATTCTAAGAAAATAATTTCAGCCAAAATCGGTTTGGCTCAGTGGATAGAGCTTTGTCCTGTGGACTGAAGGGTCCCAGGTTCGATTCCGGTCAAGGGCATGTACCTTGATTGTGGGCATGTCCCCAGGAGGGGTGTGCAAGAGGTGGCTGCTGATCGATGTTTCTCTCTCATCGATATTTCTAACTCTCTATACCTCTTCCTTCCTCTCTGTAAAAAAAAAAAAAAAAATCAATAAAATATATTTTTAAAAAAAGAAAAGAATTTCAAGGAAGGAAGATGTATATCTGAAGATATATTCATGGTGTTACATGGTGAAACAATGGAAATTACATGAGAATGATCAATTGTAGTTTAACTCTCAGTGTAAAAACCATATAGCTATGCAACATGGAGAATTACAAACTAGCAATATTAAAAATGTTTATGATAAAAATATTTTAATTCTGATTACAAATTGTATTTTTGTTTTCTGTAGAGAGCGGCAATAGGGTCAAGCCTTGGAATGACCTATGGCAGAGCCACATACAAGTCCCAGGTTGGAGGGCAGAGCCCTCCTAGCACAATTAAGCTTGACCTTATAGACCTCCCTTGTTCCTAGGTCGCTAATGGGCTGTGGGAGGTGCAGCAAGTACTGCCAAAACAAGGCTTGAGTAAGGAAATAGATTTGAAATTCAAAAGAACGTTGTCAATATATTAACCACGCCCCTTGCTTTGCTTTGTGTGATCTGACTATAACAGGCTGGGTCACTGTTTCCACATCCAGGCACAGTGATCCTACCTGGCCCCAACTCCTGTCTGTGTTCTTTAATCCTTCACCGCCCCTCCTCAGGTTCACTCCTGGCCGTGCTGGACATGGTTCAGTTTTCCTCATTTATAACCTTTGACCCTCCCCAATTTAGGGACCTACCATGGGGCAATCATTGTCTTCTAGGAGTAGTAATGATAGGACCAGAGAACAGAGGACCAAATTTGTCTCTCTTTTTTTTAAATATATTTTATTGATTTTTTTACAGAGAGGAAGGGAGAGGGATAGAGAGTTAGAAACATCAATGAGAGAGAGACATCGATCAGCCGCCTCCTGCATGCCTCCTACTGGGGATGTGCCCGCAACCAGGATACATGCCCTTGATCAGAATCGAGCCCGGGACCTTTCAGTCCGCAGGCCGATGCTCTATCCACTGAGCGAAACTGGTTTTGGCCAAATTTGTCTCTTTTAAGCCCAGCTGCACATGCAAAATAGAAAATATCTGGAATAATATATTGACTAAGTAAAAGTTTTCCAAGTAGAGGAAGGAGGAGAAAGTCAAAAGGGAAGTAAGGGGGTACCCTTAAGAAGAAACCTGAGTCTTGCCCTCTCCTTTTCTTTAGGGCTTCTCCAAAGCAGAAGGGGATAGTAGATCCCCACACCTCAAGACAAATGTAGAGATCTAGAAAAAGAAAAGACCAACCCTCTGCCCAAGCATTAGTGCAAGGTGCTGGAGAAGCAGTGCCCTGGTGTAACAGCAGTGAGTGGAGGTGGAGGTGGAGGTGGATGGCTGGCAAGAGAGGGCCTGAGGCTTCCTGGGTGTGGGTGTAGGTTCAGGAGAACCTCTGAGATAAAAAGGAACAGAGAGTGTGGACTGACAACTGGAAACTGATGGGTAACAGATATTTAATTGGGTGTATGATGGGAGGAAAGGTCACATCTGAGCATTAGCTGGCATATTTATTTTCTAGGGCTGCCATAACAAAGTAAAACAAGATAGCTTAAAACAATAGCATTTATTCTCTCACAGTACGAGAGGGTAGAAGTTCAAAGTCAAGGTGTCAGCAGGGCCATGCTCTGAAGGCTCTAAGGAAGAATCCACTTCCTAGTTTCTGGTGGTTGCTGTCAGTTCTTGGTATCCTTTGATTTGTACCAGCATCATTCCAATCTCTGCCTCTGTTGTCACATGGCCTTCTCTGTGCGTGAGTGTGTCTTTATGTCTTCACATGGCCTTAAAAGGACACCACTCATTGGATTTGGGGCCCACTGTAATCTAATATGATCTCATCTTACAAAGACACTATTTCCAAATAGGATCTCATAAGAGGTTCTGGCAGGATATGAATTTTGGGAGGACACTCTTCAAACCACTACAGCAGGGATAAAGGATACCTTCACAGATCCTGGTATAGACCAGGGCCTAGTCATTATCCCCTCCACCAGGAAAGATCCTTAATTGTATGACTGAGTCTGCCTAGAATTATACTTAAAAAATTTTTTTAAATTGATTTCAGAGAGAGAGATATTAGAAACATCAATGGTGAGAGAGAATTCTTGTGCATACCCCTCACTGGGTATCAAGCCTGCAACCCGGGCATGTGCCCAGACTGAAATCTAACTGCGACCTCCTGGTCCACAGGTCAAATTTTAACCACTGAGCCATGCCGGTCAGGCAAGATTATACTTTTTGCTAGTAAGTGAAATGGGTCATATAAATCAGGTTGAGTTGAATGATAGAAAAACTAAAGGTATGAAATGTATGTGCACATCTGCATGTGACTTAAAAATGTTGCTCCTGCTACAAGACATGTCCCTCTGGGAAACCAGGGTTCCTAGAGTTTTCTCTTCCTTTAACTTAGGTCATGCTCTACTTGTAAATCCAGGAAGATATTAGTATGTGTTGCTGATTAAGGTCTTCATAAGTCTCCCATCCTCTCCTGTTTGGGAAAGATCACAAGACATTCTGCTGAGACTCAGACATGTTTTGATTCAAGCCTCTGCCTATAATGCCTAAATGAATACATTCAAGGTTGCCAGGGGGCATGTTGGAGATGTTCCCCTTCAGCTTTCTCAGTGTTTGAGGCCTTTTAAGCCTGCCATAAAGATAATAAGACTGAAAACCACGAAATATGAATTAAAATTTAGTTTAATTCCAAATTAGCCATGTGACTTATACAAGTACATTATCTCCTCAGGGCTTATTTTTTTTATCCATAAAATCCATAAAAATTTTTAAAATCCATTAAAAAAATTTTAGTTATATATATATATATATATATATATATATATATGCTTTTCAGGACATCTTTTTCCTCTTATTAGAATGTAAACTGCAGAAAGACAGAGGTTTTGCCTACTTTGGTCACTATTGTAGTCCCATTGCCTGTAACAATGACAGGCACGTAGCAGGTATTCAATGAACACTTGTTGGATAAAGAAAATGAAGTGTAGGATATTTCATTGTATTTTTTTAGTATGTGTATGTGCATTCAAAGCCTTAAAATCGACTTTGGATCATGTGCAGAAAATTCATGGAGTTGCAGTGAAATGTCTGTACCTTCTTTTAGGGGAGCTCAACTAATAAACCTGAGGGAAGACTCATTTAACCTCAGAGTGAATAATTACATATGGAGGAATGGAAACACACCCAAATGGATCTTTTATTAGTGCTATTATAATAAAAGAGGCCCAATGCACGGATTCATGCACTGGTGGGGTCCCTCCGCCTGGCCTGAGGGGATTGGGCCAAAACTGGTTCTCCAACATCCCCTGAGGGGTCCCAGATCATGAGAGGGTGCAGGCCAGGGTGAAAGACCCTACCGGTGCACAATGGGGCTGGGGAGGGACCACAGGAGGGCTCCAGGGCATGTCTGGTCCGTCTTGCCCAGACCCCAGCAGCAAGCTAACCTACAGATCAAAGCATTTGCCCCCTTGTGGGGGGGTGGAGGGGGGTCAGACAAATGGTCAGACACTTAGCACATTAGGCTTTTATTATATAGGATTATATAGGATTCTAGTGACACACATTCTGACACATGGTTCCTTGTAATAACAGAAATAGCAGAGGCCCAGTTTTCCCACAGTTTTGTTTCATGCCTATCCCTTAGTCATCAGCCCAGGTTCCCTTTTTCTCTTTCTCTCAGCCAATGAATGATAAGGGACTAGGAAAGAAATTGTGGGTCAAAGGACCTGTCTCTGGTTCTGATTATAACAAGTGTCACTCACTTCTCTGCCCTGACCCCCAGTTTCTAAAAATGTGTGTGTTAATGTGACACACATGGTTTCCCTTAATTGCAACTAAGTGACATGTTGTTATATCTCTTTTACAGATTAAAAAATTGGTGTGGATCCACCACACACGAAAGGGGATTCTCGGTCAGAGCATGTACCTAGATTTTCAATTCCAGCCCTGGCCCTGGTCCTAGCTGGGGTGAGTGTGAGAGGCAACCAATTGAGGTGTCTCTCTCACATGGATGTTTCTCTCTCTCCTCCCTCCCACTATCTCTCTAAAAAAAAAAAATCCTCAGGTGAGGATTAACCAAATTAACCAACCAATCAATCATGACTCAGAGATTTCGAGACCTGCCGAAGACCACTAATGAGCACTAGAACCAAGCTTCCTGACTCCAAGTTCAAGTTTCTTTCCACCCTAACAATGAAACACTTAAAGGGTCCCTGAAGCCTTGGTCCTTTCCCTTGCTATCTAATCTCATGAAGAGGCAGGGGTCTTTGCCTAGCTTGCTCCTTACTGTAATCTCAGCTTCTACAACTCGGCCTGCTCTGTGCCATTTGAATGAAAAAACTGGAGGAGTAGAGAAGCGCCGCAGTTCGTCCTCTGACTCCCTGCAAATCGCTCGTCCCTTCCTAGATGTCACCTCTGTTCCCGACGCCACCCGTCTCCCTCCCACGCCCGGTTTGCTCCTCCGGCCACAAGATGGCACTGTGACAATGGACCCCACCGAGCAGGGAGCGGCGCCCTTCTCCGCCCCGCGCCGCCTCCGCTGGTCGCGGGGCGGGGCCAAGGGACCGGAAGTGCCGGAGCCGCGGGAGCCCCCGAGCGGTCCCCTTGCCGCCTTTAAGTGCCGCCTTCCGCCTGGGCTACTGCCGGCGCCGCCGCCGCCGAGGGAGCTGCCGCAGCCGGGTCGGGGAGGAGGCGGCGCGGCATGAAGCGGCGCAGGCCCGCACCCTGACGCACGTCGGGACGGTCCGGGCGGGGCCGGGGGGAAGGTGCAGTATCCGCCCCTCCTTCCTCTGCGCCCGCCAGGCCTGGGCCGCAGCCCACCCGGGCCTCGGCCTCACGGAGCCGCCCGCGCGCCCCCGGTCAGCCCGCCCCGCGGTGCACCGACGCCCGGCCTGCGCGGGCCGGACTGCAGGGCCCCACTTGCCGGAAGAGGAAGCGGAGGCTCTGAAATTCCGTCCACCAACGTCCACTGGGCCCCCTGGGCTGGGTGCTGGCCTCCGCACGTCCACGTCCGTTACCTTCCGAGCCTCGCCGGGGTGGGGAGCGGGGGCGGCCCAGGCTTAGAGGCGGGGAAACGGAAGCCCACGGGGCGAAGGGGTTTGCCTAAAGCCCGACTGGGCAGGTTGCATTGGGACCGAGATTTTTTTTCTGGTTTCCCAGCTGGTGTTCTTGTCTCTCTACTGCCTCCCTCGAGGTCGATTTTCCTCCCTTCCCTGTTCACCACTGCCTCTCCTCCTGCCTCACTCTCCGGGGGCAGGATAAATACTCCCCTTTTTAAGATTTCTCTGATGGCACATTTTTTCTCCTAAGGCTTGGCCTCTCCCTCGCCCCCCTTCTCCACACATTCCTCATTCACAGATTTCAAAGATCTGGGTCCACTCTCTTGATGATGAACTTCTCAACTCACTGTGGACCCTGAGGAGTGATATCTCGGCTGGTTCAGTGAGGCTTGAGGTGTTCCAGTGGACGACCATTTGGCCCTGGGATGAGAAATTAAGAGATGGTATTTCAGTGGATCCAAATTCGAGAGCCCTCTCTGACGCTGTTTTCTAGTCAACAGGCTCTTGTCTGCGAGGCTAAGAGCGCGTCGGGAAGGTGTCTTGAGTCCCCCTCCGTGGTTGCCGCGCTGTCATAGCTTCCCCGCTTTCCCTGCATCTGCCACTGAGCTTTCCTCATTACCTCTCTCTCCAGAATTAAAACTGATAAAGTAACAGGTGTAATCACAGCTCCTCCTCTATTTTTCTTTTACTAAGCTATCATTTCAACAACCTGAATGCCCCCTTTTCCAGAAAGGTTACCTCATTTAGTTATTTTAAGAATGTACATGGAAAAGAAAAAAAACATAAGTGGAAATGCGCTTAAAACGGATAGTACATTCTTGTAAAAATCTTAAGTCACTAAATGAAAGTTCCTTTCCCACAAAAATGGCCTAGTCTCTCATTATTCGTTATTTTACTGAGTCAGTTCTGTCTCCAAACAGCTCGATATGTATTATGTAAAATAATACAAGTGTATTATGTAAAACAAAGGAAGAGAAAAATAGAAATTAACTTTGTTAATTATCTGTCATTTTTGAGGGTTTGTAATAGTCAATGAGTAACCTCATATCTGTATGTCTTTTATAGTTTTTGAAGCTTTTCCATAAGTTTTAGTGTATGTCCGGGTGTCAGGGTTTATGCTATTGTTAGGATATTCTTTTAAGTATATTTCTGAAATAATTTTAATCTAAAATGTAGATACAAAATAATTCGGTTAAATTACATTTTAACCGAAAAGAAAATTTCTGTGTAAGTTTTAAGTACATATGAGACTTTTAAAATTTAATCTTTTTTGTCACATGATTCATTTTGAGAATGATTAGCAGCCTTATATTTTATTTCATTGTCTTGGTGAATAGAATTGGATGTGAGAAAAGGCAAGACTCCCTGTGAGAAAAGAGCAGAATGAGCAGAGGGGTCTGTGCTTGAAGCTGAGTCACTTGGAAAAGATCTCTTTGAATGTGGAAGAGATCTGAGCAGATGAAAATACAATCGGGTAAGTACCAGGGAAGGGCCTTAAATGAAGAGGTAGGTGGGGGTAGTGAAATATATGCACTGTACTGAGAATGTATGCTGCCCCTACTTTCTAATTTTTGAAATTAGAAAACTAGGATCATGTATTTCAAAAATGCGGAGGTGTTATGAAAATCTGAAAGTTAAATCCCTAAGTTACACATTTGTGTAAAGTATATACTAAAATTATATATCAGGTCCTAGGAAATGGCAGGATATCTATTTATCATAAACATGGAGTAGTAGTGTCATTTGAACTGTAAAATTTGTGTAGAATGAGAAATAGTCCAAGGATCTTACAATTTGGGAATACTAATAATTTTGCTTAAGTATAAGCTAATGCAATTTTTTTTTAATGCAACTTTTATATAGGAGAAATGTCAATAAAATGAAAGATAACTCAAGGATCTGAGCAGTAAGACTTCAGAGGTCTGTCTGCTTAGCTCCCTGTTCTATTCCCTAGCCCAGTTCTTGGAGATGAAGTTCCAAATTTAACACAGGGGAAATTGAGCAAAATGAACCCAATTTGTGAGCTGCTTCTTTTGCTCCATTAAAAATAAAGCCTTATCCATTGACATATTTGATATAAAGTAACCCTATACTAGCTTTTAGGCAGACAAATGACCACCTTTGTCAAGTACTACCATTTAATACCGGCATGCTAAATACCAGTTGAGCAAAATGACTTTTTCTCTGCTGAGCTATTTGGATTTTAATCATTGGTGGTAAATGACCAGTTGTAATAATATTATAAGTTGTATACTGATATAAAATTGCATTAATGTTACGTGTATATCTGATATAATTCTCAAATGTCTTTTCTGGCCATTTTTGCTACTATTACATTGAAAATGGTAATACAATTCATGGTAGCATGAAAAAAAGACAATATCCTGGCCACACTGTTTATTTTACATGTCATACTGCATGCCTGATGAGCTAATTCACAACCCATACCTGCTAATTATTTTTTCTATGTAGTTAACTCCTGTTAACCTGTGAAATTGAGCTTTAAAAAAAGCATATTAATATACACCATGTATTGATGTTCGTTTGCTTACATAAAATACAATGTGAAATAGCTTACATAAATGCAGTCTGCCAAGTCCACAAGTTTTTGACATGTAATAGTTCAAAAAGAAGTAGTTGCCACAGAATTTCTGTTTATTTTGCTGCTGTATAGTGATTTCATGAGTAATACATATCAGAATATCACACAATGGCTTATAATAACACTGCTTGTTATTTTTATTTGATACTTTGCTCCTGATACATTTTAATATTGAAATAGATAAAGCAAAAATACATCTTCTGAATTCATATCATGGAAAGAAACATCATTAATAGATGAAATATTAACACTGTTTGGAGGCTAAACTGGTAAATTAGGCTCAAACTTTTATCAGAATATTGATTACAAACATCAGTTGCTTTCTTTAAATAAAATTTTTAAAAAATTTATATTTATTGCTTTCAGAGAGGAAGAGAGGGAGAGGTAGAACATCAATGATGAGAGAGAATTAATTGATCGACTGCCTCCTACACATCCTCTATTGGGAATTGAGCCTGCAATCCAAGCATATGCTCTTACTGGGAATCGAACATTGATCTCCTGGTTCATAGGTAGATGCTCAACCAGTGAGCCACACTGACCAGGCCATCAATTGCTTTCTGTATCAACTATTTCAACTATTAAAGCCACTTGAAGTAGTAACTATTCTTTCCCCTCTCATTTAATCAGGAGAGTAAAACTTGTGTAATCTGTAAAAATAGGCACATAGATTCCTAGTAGTATAAAGTCACCACAGTAATCATAAGAGAGTGATGTCTAGGCAAGAGCAGAAGACAAAAAAAAACGTACGAGCCAGTTAAGTCTTGTTGCTTAGAGTTTTCAATTAAAAGGAAACAGTATTTATATTATCTTGGGTAAGTGCCCTTAGAAGATTATTAAAAGTACGTTGTTTTGCGATAGTTTTATCACTGTTCTAATAGGTCATGATTATTTCTGTTAGCTGAAGAAGTCCATATATATTAAATGTGTCACTTTTTAAAGTACAGAAGCACTCAACTCCCTTGGCACATTCAGCTTCGCTGTTGACATCTCTTGAAAAGAGCATAACAGCCAACTGGCATATGTCCTGTTTCCTTCCAGTGTGGGAAAGAAAAAAGGAATTTTGGCAAGAGATACCTAAGGAGAGCCTTTTATAAAGGTTCCCAAAGGGATTTAGAGTCAATGTGAAATAGAAATGACCTCAATTTTTTTTTTAATCTTATTTTTAAACTGAACACAGAGAAGGGGGAGCTTTTCTTATTAGATTTCATTGCAACTATGCTCAAACACTTTTTTTTTTTTCTTTCATTGGGGTTAGGGTGCAGGGTCCCTATCAAACTGTCATTCTGATTAATATAAGAGAAGGTAGGCCTGAGAACAACTTCATGTGTTTTGTTTTTCTAGGAAAATGCAACATGGCAGCAGCAATGGAAACAGAACAGCTGGGTGTTGAGATCTTTGAAACTGCAGAGTGTGAGGAGAATATTGAATCAGGAGATCAGCCTAAATTGGAGCCGTTTTATGTGGAGCGGTATTCTTGGAGTCAGCTTAAAAAGCTGCTTGCTGATACCAGAAAATATCATGGCTACATGATGGCTAAGGCACCACATGATTTTATGTTTGTAAAGAGGAATGATCCAGATGGGCCTCATTCAGACAGGATCTATTACCTTGGTGAGTATGAAGTCAGTTTCTGAGAGGAAATGCTTTCTTAATTCAAACTTAGAAGCTAGATGCAATTGGTAAATAAATAAATGCATCAGTGATGGTTCCATTGGGACAGGGGGTGGCTTTTTTTCATCTAGTGGGTTTGGCTCAGTGGTTGGAATGTTGGCCGGCAGAGTGAAGGGTCCCCGGGTTAGATTCCAGTCAAGGGCACGTACCTTGGTTGCAGATTTGATTCCTGGCCCCCAGTGGCACATGTGCAGGAGGCAACCAATCGATATCTCTCTCGCATTGATGTTTCTCCTCCTTCCTTCCACTCTCTAAAAATCAATGGAAAACATATCCTCCCTTGAGGACTAACAACAAAAAAAGCTTCTTTGAAGTCTTGGTTTGTCACATTAACTTTATTTTACTTTCAGGTGACAAATCATGATTGATCATGATCTTATTTTTAAAATATATTTTATTGATTTTTTTACAGAGAGGATGGGAGAGGGATAGAGAGTTAGAAACATTGATGAGAGAGACACATTGATCAGCTGCTTCCTGTACACCCCCTATTGGGGATGGGCCCACAACCAGGATACATGCCCTTGACCGGAATCGAACCTGGGACCCTTCAGTCAGTCCACAGGCTAATTAATGCTCTATCCACTGAGCCAAACCGGTTAGGGCATGATCTTTTTTTAAAGTTAAATAAGCCAGAAATTATTTTTTTCTAAAGCTAGATCAAAATGCCTTTCCTTAGTAATGGTCAGATTAGAAGCACAAACAATAAAACCATTAGTATGTTCCCACTCTCAGTAGCTGCTGCTGTCATTTTTTTTTAAAACCAAGGCTGGTTTTGATCTCTTCTTCCCTATTCACTCCAGATTTAAGGCTTGTATAAATTAAATATATTATACCACTGATAAATTTATTACTTATTAAATACATATTTACTTATAGTTTAAGCATGTGTACATATGTGCTTTTTAAAAGATTTTTAAATCTATATTGTTGCAAGTATTACATATGTTCCTTTTTCCCCCATGGACTCCTCCTAGCCCAGCTCCCTGCCCTAGGCCTTCATCGCCCTATTGTCTGTGTCCATGCGTTATGCATAAATAAACACACACACACATACACACGCTAGGCCTTCATTGCTCTATTGTCTGTGTCCATGCCTTATGCATAAATAGACTCACGCACGCAGATACACACAAGTTTTTTGGTTGATCACTTCCCATCCACCCCCCCTCCCCTGCTGTCCTTCTGGGGTTTTGCAATCTATTCTATGATTCTGTCTCTAGATCTATTTTGTTCATCAACTTACTTTGTTCATTAGACTTTCCTTCCCGTGTGTGTGTGTGTGTGTGTGTGTGTGTATGTGTGTTGTTGTTGTTGTTAATCCTCACCTGAGGATATTTTATATTGATTTTAGAGAGAAAAAGGGAAGGAGCGAGGAGGAGAGAGAGAGATCACTATGAGAGAGACACATCAATTGGTTGCCTGCCATACACACCCTCACTGGGGTGGAGATGGAATCTGCAAACCAGGTACATACCCTTGGTAGGGAATCAAACCCGAGACCCTTCGGTCTGTGTGCGGATGCTCTAACTACATAGCCACCTTGGCCTGTGTGTGTGTGTGTATTCAAGAGATATTCTCTGCAATAATCCATATTGATAATTATAGATTCATTCTGTATTTCTTTAGCAACCTCAGAGTTTCATTTTATAGGATGTCCCAAAAATATTTTTCTAAATAAAAATCCATTGTTTAAAAATTTTTAATATATTTCAAACACCAGTTAATACCAGTATGTCATCACGAAAGAAATAATGAGGAAAGCTCATTTTGTGCTTACATAGAACCGGTGTATGTATAGATAGAATACCTTGGAAATTTAAAAAATAAATTTCAATTACAGTTGGCATTCAATAATATATTAGTTTCAGGTGTTAAGGCATAGCAGTTAGACATTTACATAATTTATGAAGTGATTCCCCCGCCTAAATTTAGTGCTTCCCTGGCACCATGCTTTGGAAATTTGCACTGGTCATGGATGAAGCCAAGGAAAACATTTTAGAATAAGGAGCAGTTTCAAAAGGGACAACTGAAACAATTATGGGGAATGGCTCTCATTTGAGGATAGCTGAGAACCAGTTTTTTCATATTTGAGGGCTAAAGGTTCTTGGAAGGAGAGGGCTTAAGAGGAAATGATCACATTTAGTAAAATTAAGAATGGTGTGGCTGTAGTCTTAAAAATTCTATAACAAAGTAACTGGAATATACAAAACAGATTTAAGACAAAAGTAAGTGCTGAAGTAAATGTCAGCTAATATTTAACTTTCTATTCCAAAAGACAACACAAACTAAGAAAGGTTTAGAAAAATAAGGGCTAAAGGATGATGTGGATATTTCAGGGCTCATCTCCAGCCTTTGCGAGGGTTAGTGTGGAAGTTACCGTGCCCTTCCACAGACTATCTTCTCTGCCTTTATCAGAAACACTAGGCTGAGACTGTTCCACTCAAAAGTTCTTGTTCTAACTATGAGATTTATTTTCTCCTTCCTTCACTCTTTCCTACCTTTTTTGGAAATGATACCTTACTAATACCCTTTAGGGTAGCAAGGCTTTGTTTTTCTTTGAGTTTTCTTTGGTTCACATCTTCAAAACCAAAGTATATTTCCTTTTTCTTTTGTATGTAGCTCATTCTGTACTACTGTGTCTTTCTCTTCAATTATTGCATGATATCCCAGAATAGATGTGGCTTCTACTTAATATAGACCTCTTTCCTTTACCTTTACCCAATAAAGGAAAAAGAGATTTTTAGCAAATCAGATACCAGCTTCTGTGTTGTTTTAATATAAGTATATATTTCATTGAAACTTAGTGATTACAGTTATAGAACATTTATAATGAAGAAAAACTAGAATTCAGACATGTATATTTCTAAATAAGCACTTTAGTGGTTCAGAAAAATAAATTTTAGCCCTAACTGATTTGGCTCAGTGGATAGAGCCTTAGGCTGCGGACTCAAGGGTCCCAAGTTCGATTCAAGTCAAGGGCATGCATCTTGGTTGTGAGCACATACCCAGTAGGGAGTGTGCAGAAAGCAGCTGATGGATGTTTCTCATCGATGTTTCTACCTCTTTATCTCTCTCCCTTCCTCTCTGTAAAAAATATAAAGAAATTTTAGTAATCTGAAGTTGTCACAAAGCACGCTCATTTGGAATCTCATGACTCTGTTGCCAATTTGTAAGAGGCTGACAATTAAAAAACAAAATAAAACCCTGCCTGGTAAGTGCGGTTCAGTGGTTGAGCATCAGCTCATGAATCAGGAAGTGTCCCAGTCAGGGCATGAGCCTTGGCTATGGGGCTTCATTCTCAGTAGGGAGCATGCAGGAGGCCACCGATTAATGAATCTCTTATCATTGATGTTTCTCTCTCTGCCTCTCTCTCTCTGATATCAATTAAAAAAAAACAAACATAAAAAAAAAAGTGAAACCCAAACTAAAAATGACACTTGTCTCTATATCATCTTACACACTTTTTTTGTTTTGTTTTGAGAGAGAAATAAGATCTGGTATCAGAATGAAACTCAGGTTTCATTCTGATATTAAGTTTTATTGAAATGAATTTCCAATGACGTATGGCATATATATCTCCCTACTCGTTAACATTTATTATAGATTCCACAGAGTATAAAAATTTGCAGATATAGAAGGCATTATGTACTTATTACTATGATTGCAGTCGATGGCTATTTTTAAAAGTGATTATTTAAAAGACTGTTTTTTCTTATAGCTATGTCTGGTGAGAACAGAGAAAATACACTGTTTTATTCTGAAATTCCCAAAAACATCAACAAAGCTGCAATCTTAATGCTCTCTTGGAAGCCTCTTTTGGATCTTTTTCAGGTAGGATTAGATATTGATATTCCTGTGATTTCGTGTATGTTTTTAGCATTTCTTTAGAGACAGAAATTCAGTCAGGATTTTGTATATGAAGTAGATGTGAATCAGAGAGCATACTTTGATTATGTGAATCTTTTCCAGTGTATTGAGTCTTATTTTATGGCCCAAAGTATGATTCATCCTGGTAAATGTTCTGTGTTCACTTGAAAAGAATGTGTTCTACTATTGTTGTGTCTATAAGTGATCAAATTGGTTTATTGTACTGTTTTAAGTCTTCTATGTTCTTACTGATTTTTATTTGTTCTGTCAATTATTGAAAGAGGGTGTAGAAATCTCTAACCATAATTATAGATTTGATGATTTCTTCTTGTAGTTCTGTTCGTTTTTGCTTTATTTTTATTTTTTAAATAAATCTTTAAACTTGATCTTAGTCAAAAGGCCGAGAAGCGATTTTAAATAAACCTTTATGGTTCAGATTATTACAATTGTTCCTCCCCTACCCCCCCCCATAGCTCTCCTCCACCCAGTTCCTTCTCCATCCTCTACCGTTACCCTACCCTCCCACTATCCTCATCCATAGGTGTACGATTTTTCTCCAGTCTCTTCCCACACTCCCACACACCCCTTTCCCCCCGAGAATTGTCAGTCCACTCCCTTTCTATGCCCCTGGTTCTATTATATTCACCAGTTTATTCTGTTCATCAGATTTTTTATTTACTAGATTTTTAGATTCACTTGTTGATAGATATGTATTTGTTGCTCATAATTTTTATCTTTACCTTTTTCTTCTTCTTCCTCTTCTTAATACGTTTCATCATTTCATATAATACTCTTTTGGCAGTGATGAACTCCTTTTGCTTTTTCCTATCTGTGAAACTTTTTATCTGCCCTTCAATTCTGAATGATAGCTTTGCTGGGTAGAATAATCTTGGTTGTAGGTTCTTGCTATTCATCACTTTGAATATTTCTTGCCACTCCCGTCTGGCCTGCACAGTTTCTGTTGAGAAATCAGCTGACAGTTGTATGGGTGCTCCCTTGTAGGTAATGAACTGTTTTTCTCTTGCTGCTTTTAATATTCTCTCTTTGTCTTTTGCTCTTGGTATTTTAATTATGATGTGTTTTGGTGTGGTCCTCTTTAGCTTCCTTTTGTTTGGGGTTCTGTGCACTTCCTGGACTTGTAAGTCTATTTCTTTTACCAGATGTGGGAAGTTTTCAGTCATTATTTCTTGAAATAGGTTTTCAATATCTTGCTCTCTGTCTTCTTCTGGTACCCCCATAATTCGGATGTTGGTACACTTGAAGTTGTCCCAGAGGCTCCTTACACTATCTTCATATTTTTGGATTCTTTTTTCTTTTTGCTTTTCCAGCTGGGTATTTTTTGCTTCTTTGTATTTCAAATCTTTGATTTGATTCTTGTGATTCTCTAGTCTGCTGTTGGATCTCTGTATATTATTTTTTATTTCAGTCAGTGTATGCTTAATTTCTAGTTGGTTCTTTTTTATATCTTTGAGTGTCTCACCAAATTTATCAGCCTTTTCTAGAAAATTCTTGAAAAACCTTATAACTGTGGTTTTGAACACTATATCCAGTAGTTTGCTTTCCTTCATTTCTTTCATTTGTGACCAGTTTCTTAGTCTCTGCATTTTGGCTGCTTCCCTAAGTTGATAGCATGGCTTTGTGTGCTAGGTGTCCTATAGCACCCAGTGGCTCAGACCTTCTTAGTTACCTGAGGTGGACACTCTTGGTGCACCCCTTTGTGGATTTATGTGCATAGTTATGTAGTTAAGCCTTGATTGTTGTTGGTAGCACTGGAAGGAATTGGCTGTGAGAATCAGCTGTGTCTACCATGGGAGAATTTCTGCGCTGTGGACACCCATATGGGGCAAGACTTAATTCAGTGGGGCTTTGGTCCTCACTGAGTCTGCTTTCTGAGTGTGTCCTAATGGATCTAAGGAAATGTAATCTGGATGGTCTCACTCTGACCCCTGGGTACACGGACTCTTAGATCTCCAAGGAGGTGCTAATTTAGCCTCTGCCTGAGGCTAACTAGCAGGAGCTGTGGAGATATTTGCAGATTCCTCTTCTTTGTTTGGATTTTGGAGGTGCCCAAATGATTCCCAGCTATGAAGCAATGCAAGCTGCTGCAGGGCCTTTTGGTTGTTCAGGATCTCACTGACTCAGCTGCAGTTACTTAGGTAAGTTTAGAATTCAAAGGACAAGGCCATTCATATGCAAGAGCCTCTGCACTCAGCTTGGATGGGATGGAGTCTCAGGGCGGAGCAAACATCAATGGCTTCCTGTCAACACTGTCCTAAGAGGCCCTTGGATCTCAGTGTCCCACGGTAATCGCTGTAAGCACCTCTTCAGCCCACTGCCAGACAGTCCAGTTTCTGCCCTTATGAGTCTGGGTCCCCAGAGTCTCACCTGGAACTGGAGTTCAAGAGCATTCGGGATCTTTTGTCTTCCTCTTGATTGAGAAAGCCAACTGCGTACTCTCTCTGGGTGCTTGCGGCTCAGTACCTCTGCCTTTACTTCTGCAGCTTCTGTGAGTCTCAGTTTGCTTTTCTCTTTCTTCTAGTTGTAGAATTTCCACTCTGGATGATAATCCATTTTGTCTTTTAATTGTAGTTTTGAAGTTGTGTGAAGCAGCAACTCAGGAGTTTACCTATGCCGCCATCTTGATTTCTCTTTCTGGAGCGAAAAATTTTATTTTTTTATTTTAATTAAATCTTTATTATTCAGATTATTACATTTGTTTCTCTTTTTTCCCCTACGTAGCTCCCCTCCACCCGGCTCCCACCCCTTCCTCTACCCTTACCTCCCTCCCATTGACCTCATCCATAGGTGTATGATTTTTGTCCAGTTTCTCCCTATACACCCTTCACCCCTTTCCACCTTAGAATTATCAGTCCATTCCCTTTCTGTGCTCCTGGTTCTATTATATTCACCAGTTTATTCTGTTGATCAAATTTTTAATTCACTTAATTTTTAGATTCACTTGTTGATAGATATGTATTTGTTGTTCATAATTTTTTGGCTTTTACCTTTTTCTTCTTCCTCTTCTAAAAGAGTACCTTTCAGCATTTCATATAATACTGGTTTGGAGTTGATGAACTCATTTAGCTTTTTCTTCTCTGTGAAGCTTTTTATCTGTCCTTTAATTCTGAATGATAGCTATGCTGGATAGAGTATTCTTGGGTGTAGGTTCTTGCTATTCATCACGTTGAATATTTCTTGCCACTCCCGTCTGGCCTGTATTGTTTCTGTTGAGAAATCAGCTGACAGTTGTATGGGTGCTCCCTTGTAGGTAATTAACGTTTTCTCTTGCTGCTTTTAAGATTCTCTCTTTGTCTTTTGCTCTTGGTATTTTAATGATGATGTGTCTTGGTGTAGTCCTCTTTGAATTCCTTTTATATGGGGTTCTGTGTGCTTCCTGGACTTGTAAGTCTATTTCTTTTACCAGATGTGGGAAGTTTTCAGTCATTATTTCTTTAAATAGATTTTCAGTATCTTGCTCTCTTCTGGCACCCCCACAATTCTGATGTTGGTACGCTTGAAGCTGTCCCAGAGGCTCCTTACATTATCTTCACATTTTTGGATTCTTCTTTCTTCTTGATTTTCCAGTTGAGTGTTTTCTGATTCTTTATATTTCAAATGTTTGACTTGACGCTTGCCTTCCTCTAGTCTGCTGTTAGGTTTCTGTATAATATTTTTTATTTCAGTCAGTGTATGTTTAATTTCTAGTTAAATCTCTAGTTGGTTCTTTTTCATCTCCAGTTTCTTCTTTTTCATCTCCTCTTGGGTCTTGCTAACTTTATCCAACTTTTCTAGGATATTCTTGAAAAACCTTATAAGCGTGGTTTTGAACTCTATATCCAGTCATTTGTTTTCCTCCGTTTCTTTTTTTTATGATCCCTTCCCTTGTCTCGGCATTTTCACTATGCCGTGAGAACTTCTGTGTTGGATTGAGCCTTATGATACCAGACTTGCAAAACTACAGAAGCCTCTCTGTTGAGCTTGGGACGGGTGGAGTCTCAGGGCTTAAGGGACCGCCTTGCCTTCCAGTCGGCCCCGCCCTCCACGGCCCCTGAGTCTCACATGACTGGGTAATTGCTGGAGAGGTCCCTGTGTGTGTGCGCTTTCTCTCGCAGTGCCTCTAGACTCTTGCCTTTCCGGCTCCCCTGCGCTCCTGGACCATATGAGTCTGGGTCCCCAGGGTTTCGCTCGAAACCAGGGTTTAGTGGAGTTAGAAGTTATGCAGTTGGGAGGGTCTGTCTCCCGCCCACTTGTGAAAGCCAGCGGCACAATCAGCAGTCGGTTCTCTGCGCACAGTGCCGTGCGCACCACCAGACTTCTGATCTTTTGCGACTCCCCTAAATTTCCGTGCACTTCTCCCTTTTCACAGTCCAAACTCCCCCCAAATGAGTTTCGGCTGGATCTGGGGTTTAGTGTCTTAGGATAAGGGGTTCAATGCCGTTGAGAGTCTCCGTCTCCCTCCCGCCAGAGAAAGCCAGCCAGGATCTTTGGTACCCGCTCTCTCCACGTGCATGTCTCCGTACCTCAGCTTTTTGCAGCTCCTCTAGGTTTCTGTGAGCCCCTCTCTTTCCTTCTAGTTGTAGAATTTCCACTCAGCCAGTTTTCCTGTGGTTCTGGATAATATCTGTTCTGTGTTTTAGTTGTAGTTTTGAAATTGTTGTGTGAGGCAGCCGTGTAGGTGTTTACCTATGCCGCCATCTTGGATTCCCCGGGATGCACTTTTTTTAAAAAACATTTTTATTGATTTAAGATAGGAAGGAAGAGGGAAAGAGAGATAGAAACATCAATAAGAGTGAATCATTGATTGTCTGCCTTCTACACACCCCCTTTTGAGGATTATGCCCACAACCCATTCATGTGCCCTGGACCAGAATCGAACTTGGGTCCCTTTAGTCCTCAGGCCAATCCTTCATTCACTGAGCCAAATCAACCAGAGCTTGGATGCAATTTTTTTAAAATATATTTTATTGATTTTTTACAGAGAGGAAAGGAGAGAGATAGAGAGTTAGAAACATCGATGAGAGAGAAACGTTGATCAGTTGCCTCCTGCACGCCCCCACTGGGGATGTGCCAGCAACCAAGATACATGCCCCTGACCGGAATCGAACCCGAGACATTTCAGTCCGCAGGCCAATGCTCTATCCACTGAGCCAAACAGGTTTTGGCGGATGCAATTTTTTTTAAAAAATATATTTTACTGATTTTTTACAGAGAGGAAGGGAGAAGGATAGAGAGTTAGAAACATCGATGAGAGAGACATTGATCAGCCGCCTCCTACACGCCCCCTACTGGGGATGTGCCTGCAACCAAGATACATGCCTTCGACCAGAATTGAACCTGGGACCCTTGAGTACACAGGCATATGCTCTACCCACTGAACCAAACCAGTTTCTACATGGATGCAGTTTTTTTAAGTTAGCACTTACTAGATTTGTTTTCTTTATATTTATTTTTGTATTTTATATATGTGTCAAATTATATTTCTAGCTTGGGAAAAATCATCAGTCATTAATTACAAATATTCTTTTTTTTTAAATGTATTTTTTTTATTTCTTTTACAGAGAAGAAGGGAGAGGGATAGAGAGTTAGAAACATCAATGAGAGAGAAACATCAATCAGCTGCCTCCTCACACACCCCCCTACTGGGGATGTTCCCGCAACCAAGGTACATGCTCTTGACCAGAATTGAACCTCAGACCCTTAAGTCTGCAGGCTGATGCTCTATCCACTGAACCAAACCGGTTAGGGCTACAAATATTCTTTGAGAAACATTTTAACAAATACTATAGGTAGGAAAACAAAATGACAGATTCTGCTCTCAAGTTTTTTATGCTTTTTAAAACCTACTTCTACTCAAAAATACTGAAAAACGTGAAAAGCCAAACCATAGCCAAATGAGTAAAAGAGACAATAACTCTTACATAAATTTCAAAGAAGAGATCACTACTATACACCGTAATGCATCAAGCAGCTTCCCTGGCCAAGGTTGAATTAGAGCCAAGGTTTTGGGATATTGTTAAAACTTGGGTGGGTAGAAAGAAAAATACCCTTTCAAGGGGGCAAATGGAAGAGACAAAGGCCAGGAAGCAAAACATCATATGTTAGGTTTTACATCAGTGTTGTGACCAACCTGACTTAGGGGTTTATTAGAGGACTAGAGGCCCGGTGCAAGAAATTCATGCACTCGGCTGGGGGAGGTTCCCTCACCCCGCCTGTGCCCTTTCGCAGTCTAGGAGCCCTTGGAGGATGTCCACAGGGAGCAGGAATGAGCCAACAGTTGGACATCCCCAGCGCTGCTACAGATCCTAGCTTTTATTACATTTTTTTATGAGCAAACTATTTTATGTTGTTAAAATTTTGCCTTAGGCAACACTGGACTATGGAATGTATTCTCGAGAAGAAGAACTATTAAGGGAAAGAAAACGCATCGGAACAGTTGGAATTGCTTCTTATGATTATCACCAAGGAAGTGGAACATTTCTCTTTCAAGCTGGTAGTGGAATATATCACGTAAAAGATGGAGGGCCACAAGGATTTACTGTAAGTTGGTATTACTACTTATTGAATGTGTTTTGGGGTCCAAAGAGTTATTTGCACCCAAATCAGAAAGGTAATTAAACCAAAATATTCTGTTTACCCATCAGCTAAAAAATGTAGTATTTCTAATTTTAGGAGTTAATTTTTCTAGTGACATTAATATAAATGTTTTAAATGCTAAAACCACATGCTATCTTATTAGGAAGATATAGTAAAGGACATCAGTGCCTACTTTCTGAACAAGTGCTGAGGAGTGGGAGTGGGAGGATAATATTATAATTATTATAAGCTTAATTCATCTTAATAATTGGTTTTAAGTGTTTGGTTTTTTTCCATGTAATTTTTTATGTGCTAGTCAAACTGTTCTTTTGATAGAATTGTGATGATCCTGGCTTTCATTACATTTTTTTAATGAGCAAACTTTTATATTGTTAAAATTCATTTGAAATGTTTAATAAATAAAAATAAGTTATTTAATAAATATTCTATTAAACAGATTTGGAAAACAAAATTTATGAAGTTCTATTACTCTTGACTTTCTAATTCATAGTTTCTAAACAAAACAAAACAAAAAAAAACGAGTCCTTTCTAATAAGTTAAGGCATATGATATATTTTTCCAGGGAGCAATTGTCATAGTTGACATTTTACTTGGAATTATTGTTCATTTGATAGAAGGATGCTGGCAAACAAGTATGTATATATCAGCCTAACACTTTCCTTAAAATGTTTACTTTCCTAGCAACAACCCTTGCGGCCTAATTTAGTGGAGACTAGTTGTCCCAACATTAGAATGGATCCAAAGTTATGCCCAGCTGATCCAGACTGGATTGCATTTATACATAGCAATGATATTTGGATATCCAACATTGTAACCAGAGAAGAAAGGAGGCTAACCTATGTGCACAATGGTAATGATAGTTCTTCAAATCCACTTTTCTGAAAAAATTTTTTAAATGTAATTTGCTTTTGCTTATGTTTTAAAAATGAAGTAAACTAGGTGATCTTGGTATTTTAAATTCAAATCTTTAAAATTAACAAAGAAAAACATTCAGAGGAAAGTGGTATGTATCACCTGTGTAATGCTGCCTTGTTTTTTGTTTTTCTTTTCCTCGTCCTTTTTTTTTAAATTAAATCTTTATTATTCAGATTATTACATTTGTCTCTCTTTTTCCCCTCCATAGCTCCCCTACACCCCGCTCCCACCCCTCCCTCTACCCTTACCTTTTCCCCCAATTGATGAGTCCATAGGTGTATGGTTTTTGTCCAGTCACTCCCTGTCTCCCCCTCCCTCTTTTCCCCCTGAGAATTATCAGTCCACTCCCTTTCTGTGCTCCTGATTCTAGTATATTCACCAGTTTATTCTGTTGATCAAATTTTTAATTCACTTAATTTTCAGACTCGCTTGTTGATAGATATGTATTTGTTGTTCATAATTTTTTGGCTTTTACCTTTTTCTTCTTCCTCTTCTAAAAGAGTACCTTTCAGCATTTATATAATACTGGTTTGGAGTTGATGAACTCCTTTAGCTTTTTCTTCTCTGTGAAGCTCTTTATCTGCCCTTCAATTCTGAATGATAGCTTTGTTGGATAGAGTATTCTTGGTTGTAGGTTCTTGTTATTCATCACATTGAATATTGCTTGCCACTCCCATCTGGCCTGCATCGTTTCTGTTGAGAAATCAGCTGACAGTCGTATGGGTGCTCCCTTGTAGGTAATGAACTGTTTTTCTCTTGCTGCTTTTAAGATTCTCTCTTTGTCTTTTGCTCTTGGTATTTTAATGATGATGTGTCTTGGTGTAGTCCTCTTTGAATTCCTTTTATATGGGGTTCTGTGTGCTTCCTGGACTTGTAAGTCTATTTCTTTTACCAGATGTGTGAAGTTTTCAGTCATTCTTTCTTTTTTTTTTTTTTTTTAGCTACTAAATGTATATTTACTGGTGTATATTTACTCAGAGTCCTCGGACTTGACTGCACAAGACTTTACAGAAGACTGGCAGCTAACAGATGCTAGCATAGGCAGAGTCATGATTGAAGAAGTAACTTCCACTTCTTGCTTTTCCACAATCTGCTGCACTTCAGTCATTAACTTCTTCAGCTGACCCCACATTGGCACCTCAGTCCCTTGCGTAGCTTTCAGTTTTCTTCTTCTTCCAGTTTGCTGTCATTGGGGCAGCACTCAGTCCTTTTGAGTGAAGGGACAAGAAGCTTCTTTGGGTCCATTGTGGTGAGGCACTAACGTTCGGCACCCAAATTGGCTGCCCTTCTCCTTCTGGAAAGATATAAAACACACCATCTTCCCCACATTATTAGTGAATGTGATAAAACTCTTGTCTGGTTTGTGCTTCCTTCCACCTAACTAACTCGGTGGAGATTATTGTATAGGAGGCCGAATGCCTTTTGGCTACTGTACAACCCTCTGCATCTCAATTCAAGAAATTTGAAGTATAAAGAGCATGACTGAGTTTGTTTTGAGGTGACGCATAACATCCATCTCCCTCTTTTTGTTTTAGTAATTGCATTTTAAGAGTACGATTGGCTCTTTCCATTATTTAAGTGACATCCATTTGCCAGATTTGATTAGGTTTTAAGTCCTCGGGGATTTACCCCTAAAGTTGGCACGGAGAGGTGGATTACACACTGAGGACACTGGTTCCAATAAAACATGGAAATTGTTGTTCTCAAATAACATTTTGAAGGCTGAAAAATAAATGCAAAGGTTCCTCTGAATTAGTGTGCCCTATAGTAGCTGTGTCAATAATTTTGGTCATACGTACCACATAAGCCCTATCACTATAGGTTGATGGGTTCAGTAGCAAAATCCATTAAGGCATAAATAAGAGCTTGTTTTTCTACTGAAACATAAGCGATTGAAGGACCTTTGCTTCCCTGCTGCAGTAGATCCAGCCTTTCCAGAACAGGACCCATCTTCTTTTCCCTTGGTCCTGGGCAACCTGCAGCAATAGCTGCTGACTGCTAACCATGGCAAGGCATCTTCACCATTTTCATTTCTGATCTGTTTGTTCTCTATTCTCAGCAGCCACCACTACTTCTGTGGCTGGAGCAGTCCTATCAGGTCCCCTTTGGGATCTGGTGTTGCAGGAATCCATATTGGCCGTCCTTACTTCTTTAATCTGTGGTGCGCACACTTCATGGAGTAAACTCCTCACTTCTTGCCTCTGTACTCAGTGGGACCATGTTAAAATATTTCTTTTCCGTGTCCAGCACAGCTAGAGAGTGGGTCCAGTTCCTGAGTAGAGGAGCTGGGGATTGAGAAATAAAAGAAAGACAAGACACAAAATGGAAGGAAAAAAGCTAGGAACTGGATGGGACCTCTGCCCTCTTCTGCTGGAGAGACAGTGACCCATTATTTCTTTAAATAGATTTTCAGTATCTTGCTCTCTCTCTTCTGGCACCCCCACAATTCTGATGTTGGTACGCTTGAAGCTGTCCCAGAGGCTCCTTACATTATCTTTACATTTTTGGATTCTTTTCTCTTCTTGCTTTTCCAGTTGAGTGTTTTCTGATTCTTTATATTTCACATTTTTTACTTGATTCTTGCCTTCCGCTAGTCTGGTGTTAGGTCTTTGTATAATATATTTTATTTCAAGACAGTGTATGTTAAATTTCTATTTGGTCCTTTATCATCTCTAGTTGGATCTTTTGCATCTCTAGTTGGTCCTTTTGCATCTCCTCTTGGGACTTGATAAATTTATCCATCTTTTCTAGCATATTCTTGAAAAACCTTATAAGCGTGGTTTTGAACTCTATATCCAGTCGTTTTTTCCCCTCCATTTCTTTTGTTTGTGATCCCTTCCCTTGTCTTGGCATTTTCACTATGCTGGGAGAACTTCTGTGTTGGATTGAGCCTTATGATACCAGATGCAAAACCGAAGAAGCCTCTGTTGAGCTTGGGAGGGGTGGAGTTTCAGGTCTTAAGGGACCTCCTTGCCTTCCAGTCGGCCCCGCCCTCCACGGCCCCTGAGTCTCACGTGACTGGGTAATCGCTGGAGCAGTCTCTGTGCATGTGTTCTCTCTCTCTCTCTCTCTCCCTCCCTCCCTCCCTCCCACTCTCTCTCTCTCTCTCTCTCTCTCTCTCTCTCTCTCTCTCTCTCTCTTTCTCTCTCTCGCAGTGCCTCTAGACTGTTGCCTTTCCTGCTCCCCTGTACTACGGGACCACACGAGTCTGGGTTCCCAGGGTTTTGCCCGAAACTGGGGTTTAGTGAAGTTAGAAGTGGCACAATTGGGAGGGTCTGTCTCCTGCCCACTCGTGAAAGCCGCGGCACAATCAGCAGTCTGTCCTCTTCGGTGCAGTGCTGTGCGCGCCACCAGACTTCTGATCTTTTGTGACTCCCCCAAATTTCTGTGCACTTCTCCCCCTTCACAGTCCAAACTCCCCCCAAATGAGTTTCGGCTGGATCAGGGGTTTAGTGTCGTAGGATAAGGAGTTCAGTGCCCTTGAGAGGCTCCGTCTCCCTCCCGCCAGAGAAGGCCAGCCAGGTTCTCTAGCACCTGCTCTCTCCACACGCACGTCTCCATACCTCAGCTTTTTGCAGCTCTTCTGGGTCTCCGTGAGCCCCTCTCTTTCCCTCTAGTTGTAGAATTTCCACTCCGCTAGCTTTCCTGTGGTTCTGGATGATGTCCGTTCTGTCTTTTAGTTGTAGTTTTGAAATTGTTGTGCAAGGCAGAAGTGTAGGTGTTTACCTATGCCGCCATCCGCTGCCTTGTTTTTTTTTTTTTTGTTTTTTTTTTTGTGTGTGTGTGTGTGTGTGTGTGATATTTTTATTGATTTCAGAGAGGAAGGGAAAAAGAAGGAGAGATAGAAACATCAGTAATGAGAGAGAATCATTGATTGGCTGCCTCCTACAGCCAGCCCCCTACTGGAGAATTGAGTCCACAACCTAGGCATGTGCCCTAACTGGAAATCAAACTGTGATCTCCTGGTTCATGGGTCGTCACTCAACTGCTCAGTGCCACAGGCTTGGCTATGCTAACTTGTGTTTTAATGTTCATTTCCAGACAGCACAACAGTGCAACCCTGATGTGATTGTTCTTTTAGCCAAATGAGACTGAGAGAATTTCCCCAAACTGTTCTCCTTAAAATAAAATTTTAATTTAAAAAATTAGTCTTGTTTTTGGGAAACAAACAGGAAAAATTAATACTGTAAGAACTATCTGAATATTTGTCTCCCTTTCTTAGAGAGTCTACTTCGTTATTTTGTCAAAATAGGAAAAACAGAACTTTGTGTATCTGTGTGTTTTTGGAAATACTTAATTTTTATTGAAGTGACTATAATAATAGTGTATAGTACTCTTAAGTACAGAAAAGATGTGGATTTTTTCCTCTAAAGCTTTCATACAAATGAAAGATGGGAAATACTGTATTGCTTTTTCTTTAAACATGTGAAACATCTTAAGAATAAATTCCATAATGAAGAAGAGTCACTTTGAAAATTCATTTGTCCAACTTTTTCTTAATCTAGTGTTCACAAAGTTGATTAGGCATCTTCTTTAATAAGTTGTAGAATATACACTGAGTGGCCAGATTATTATGATCTCTGAACGTATAATAATCTGGCCACACAGTGTATATCCTATAT
The DNA here is from genome assembly GCA_011751065.1 of Lasiurus cinereus. Classification (NCBI taxonomy): domain Eukaryota; kingdom Metazoa; phylum Chordata; class Mammalia; order Chiroptera; family Vespertilionidae; genus Lasiurus; species Lasiurus cinereus. The sequence continues at coordinate 36,424,712 of JAAGEH010000076.1, forward strand.
AATAAAAGGCTAATATGCAAATTGTCCCCTCGACCAGGAGTTAAACCAGCATGCAGGCTGGCCAACCACACCCATGTCCCCCCCACTGGCCAGGCTGGCTGGACCCCACCCATGTACAAATTCATGTACCGGGCCTCTAATATATTC
>JAAGEH010000076.1:36425258-36445272 GCA_011751065.1 Lasiurus cinereus
CCCAGGGTTTTGCCCGAAACTGGGGTTTAGTGAAGTTAGAAGTGGCACAATTGGGAGGGTCTGTCTCCTGCCCACTCGTGAAAGCCGCGGCACAATCAGCAGTCTGTCCTCTTCGGTGCAGTGCTGTGCGCGCCACCAGACTTCTGATCTTTTGTGACTCCCCCAAATTTCTGTGCACTTCTCCCCCTTCACAGTCCAAACTCCCCCCAAATGAGTTTCGGCTGGATCAGGGGTTTAGTGTCGTAGGATAAGGAGTTCAGTGCCTTTGAGAGGCTCCGTCTCCCTCCCGCCAGAGAAGGCCAGCCAGGTTCTCTAGCACCTGCTCTCTCCACACGCACGTCTCCATACCTCAGCTTTTTGCAGCTCTTCTGGGTCTCCGTGAGCCCCTCTCTTTCCCTCTAGTTGTAGAATTTCCACTCCGCCAGCTTTCCTGTGGTTCTGGATGATATCCGTTCTGTCTTTTAGTTGTAGTTTTGAAATTGTTGTGCAAGGCAGAAGTGTAGGTGTTTACCTATGCCGCCATCCGCTGCCTTGTTTTTTTTTTTTTTGTTTTTTTTTTTGTGTGTGTGTGTGTGTGTGTGTGATATTTTTATTGATTTCAGAGAGGAAGGGAAAAAGAAGGAGAGATAGAAACATCAGTAATGAGAGAGAATCATTGATTGGCTGCCTCCTACAGCCAGCCCCCTACTGGAGAATTGAGTCCACAACCTAGGCATGTGCCCTAACTGGAAATCAAACTGTGATCTCCTGGTTCATGGGTCGTCACTCAACTGCTCAGTGCCACAGGCTTGGCTATGCTAACTTGTGTTTTAATGTTCATTTCCAGACAGCACAACAGTGCAACCCTGATGTGATTGTTCTTTTAGCCAAATGAGACTGAGAGAATTTCCCCAAACTGTTCTCCTTAAAATAAAATTTTAATTTAAAAAATTAGTCTTGTTTTGGGAAACAAACAGGAAAAATTAATACTGTAAGAACTATCTGAATATTTGTCTCCCCTTCTTAGAGAGTCTACTTCGTTATTTTGTCAAAATAGGAAAAACAGAACTTTGTGTATCTGTGTGTTTGTGGAAATACTTAATTTTTATTGAAGTGACTATAATAATAGTGTATAGTACTCTTAAGTACAGAAAAGATGTGGATTTTTTCCTCTAAAGCTTTCATACAAATGAAAGATGGGAAATACTGTATTGCTTTTTCTTTAAACATGTGAAACATCTTAATAAATTCCATAATGAAGAAGAGTCACTTTGAAAATTCATTTGTCCAACTTTTTCTTAATCTAGTGTTCACAAAGTTGATTAGGCATCTTCTTTAATAAGTTGTAGAATATACACTGAGTGGCCAGATTATTATGATCTCTGAACGTATAATAATCTGGCCACACAGTGTATATCCTATATAATAAAAGGCTAATATGCAAATTGTCCCCTCGACCAGGAGTTAAACCAGCATGCAGGCTGGCCAACCACACCCATGTCCCCCCCACTGGCCAGGCTGGCTGGACCCCACCCATGTACAAATTCATGTACCGGGCCTCTAATATATTCATTCTCTCTCTCTCTCTCTCTCTCTCTCTCTCTCTCTCTCTGAGTGGACAGATTATTATGTGTTCAGAGATCATAATAATCTGGCCACTCAATGTAGTAGTGTAATGACAGCAAACATTTTTTCTTCATTAAGGTAATCAGTATTATAGAAGAAGCTTTTCCTGAACAGTTTACATTGATAGGAGTCAAGAAATCTGTTCTATTAGTCAATCAACAAAAGTACATTAAGATCTTGTGTACCAGACAATGTGGCAGGAACTAATGATATAGAATTGTATAGTACACAGGCCAGTACATTCAAATGAAGGGACTGTGTGAGAAAGGTCTTGATGCAGAAGGTACTGTGGTACTAGTATGTGCAAGGAGTTAAAAGCAGTTATAATCCTAAAGCAAGGAGTATGAATCAAGAAGTGGAAATAGATAAAATTGGCAGATAAGAAAAGCCAAGACAAGGGTAGACTGTATGTCATGTAAATGAGCATGATCTTTATTATGATGTGGCAGTCCATTGAAAAGTTCTAGCAGTTGAGTGGTATGGTCAGAATCATATTGTAGATAAATTGTTTCTGGTACTTTGTGGAAGTTATATTTGAGAAGCACAAGACTAGAGACAGGGATACCAAAGCTTGACTGTTGCAATTATTCAGTTCTGTTGGCCTAAAATAAGTATAGGATAGAGAAAAGAGTGTGGAATAGGGAAACTTTTAAGTAAAAAGTATACTTTTGGTGTTCAATGGGTCTCCATTTGGAGTCATGGAATCAGAATAGCTACCAATGGCGGTGGAAAGATTAGGTTGGTAATTAGTGAATCTAGGTTGGAAAGCCTGGCAATTATTTTATGCTTCAATAAACTTTGAGTACTCATTATGTACTAGTTATTGTACTTGAGGCTGAGACTGCAAAGTTCTGATGATAATAGATTAATTAATTAGAAGTCAAGATATTTGTTATAACTATTTAGTTAGTCAACAAAAGTATGTTAAGTACCTGTGTGCCAGGCAATGTTGCAGGAATTATACAGAATTGAATAAGATATAGTTCTGTCCCTCATAGAAACTGTAGAATTAGGCATTCTTTATTTATTTCTTCTTCTATAGAATTGTTTTCCACACAGGATTATTGTGAAGTTTGGCAGAATTTAAAATAGAAAGCACTAAAAATCTGCAAAATTCTGTAGTAGTGTTTTTATTCTTTTGTATAATGTATGTGGTGTATATTATTTTCAGGATTAGTATCATAGTTAAAAGTACAATCTAGAACCAGACTCTGTGGGTTTGAGTCCCAGATCGACCATTTTTTAGCTCTGTGACTGTAAGTTATTTAACCTATCTCTGTTTCTGTATCTGTAAAAAGGTTAATTAATAGCATAGCACATATGGCTTTATGAGGTTTTAATGAGTTAATATTTGTGAAGTGTTTAGGACAGTATCTGAACCATTGTAAAAGTAATGTTAATGCCAGCCTCTACTCTCAAATGAGATATCTTATTGAGAGAATAGGTTGACCATTTGTTCATTTAATAAATAACTTTTAATAATTAAGGTCTGTAATAAGTAATAGGGATATACAAATGAGTAGCACTTATTTTCATATCTGAAGGAGAACAAAACATAAAACAGTTTTATGTGGGGGGTATATTTTGGGGTAGTTGAAAGGTCCAAGAAAACTGAGCACTGGTTTTGTTTATGTCAGTAATCCCAAAATACAAAAAAATTTGAAAACTGAGATTATTTTTCATTAGCTAGGTGCTAAAACTTTACAGGAAACTTTTAAGTGTAAAATAGATAAAAGCTGAGTTACTCTGGTTGAAGAGCAGGGGGGACAGGGAGGAGGAATCATGAATTACATGATCTGTAAGACCCATTCTAGGTCTAAAAATGTACTTCTTGAGAGTTACAAGTTAACATGATCTTTTTCAATGTTCTTTTTTTCCATGATTCTAGCTAAATTGGAAAATAACATTTATGGAGCACATATTACCGTTTAGGCTTTGTTCTAAGTGCTTTGTGTGAATTAATTCATTTAATCCTCATAACAACTTAGAAGGTAGATTCTTATTCCCATTGACAAATAGAATACTTCAGTGGAATGAGACTGGGTATTTAGCCCAAGGTCAGACAATAAATTATTTGAATTCAGTCTCTTTGGCTCCTCTATACTACTGCTGTCTTTCAAAATAAACTGAATGATTCTGCTTTGTACCCATGAGACGGTAGAGAACTTCCTGTGATAATTTTGCCTTTTACATTTGTCTAGAGCTAGCCAACATGGAAGAGGATCCCAGATCAGCTGGAGTTGCTACCTTTGTTCTTCAAGAAGAATTTGATAGATATTCTGGCTATTGGTGGTGTCCAGAAGCTGAAACAAGTAAGAAGGTTCAAAATAATATAGGTCAATTAAAGTATTATGAGGTTCAACTGCCAATTACTTAAGTGTACAGATTGTAAATCTTGATTAGTAGATTCTGAAGTGATGAAGATTGGATTCTACTAGTATTTGTTTATTATTCTTAAATATTGTTTAATACTCTTCTCCATTTCTGTACATCACAATACCAAGATTTTACCTTTTAGGATCTCTCTGTAGAGATTATAGAGAATGCGAAGGCTACAGTATTTATCCCCTCATATTGATGTGTTTGTATGTTAAGTGTAATACACACATCAATATATGATGCAATATCTATCACCAAAGAGAACATCTACTAGTTATTTAGAATATATAGGCTATATTCCACCATAGTGAATGCTAATAAAAAACAATTATATTGTGGTTCATTGGTTTAGGTCATTCAGTTCCCTTTGCCAATTTTTCATCTAGGAGCTGATCTTGATATTGATTAGAGAATCTGTATGAACATTCACCCCAGTTAGTGTATTAATGGATCATAAGAAAAGGACACAAGTTTCTCTTTTTTTCTAAGTGAATTTACAACTATTTTACTGCCAGAAAAACAGCTTTCTAAAGCATGACTGACCATGCATAACCCAGTGAGAAGTTTGCTTTTACATTCTGACCTAATACATTGTACAGTGTTTTATAGGTATAAAACTAGAAAATAAATTTTATGAAGCAATACTTAAATGTAACATGCTCATGTATATTATTTCTGTTGTAGTTGTAAAATGCTAGTAATGACCCATTAATAGATTTCATGACTCACTAATGGATTATGGCTAGCATCTGAACACTTCTCTAAGGGATCATGAAACAAATTTATTTTTAAACCATGTCTTAGATTTGGACATTTTAAGATGTAAAATGTTTTGCTATAATTGTATGTTAGAACAAGATTTTAACATGAGTTAGGGAAACCATTAAAAAAAAAAAGACCTCTATTTAAATAGCATTTGTTTCATTATAGGAAGTATTGCAATTATAATTAAATAATTCATTTTTCAGTAAGGAATGCATGTTAATGTATGCAAGGACCAAAGTTCTTCACATGTATTTCCCTGTTTTAATTATGTACACATACATAATTTTTCAATTTATGTATCTTCAATTTTTCATTTTATGTATTTTTAATCTTTGCCCTCCAAAAGGAGTTAATGGTTGTTAATCAGTAAAAATGGCTTAGTAGTAACTCACCTTGCTACTGCAAAAGATGGGTGATATTTTCATACACAAAAAGTTATATATTTTATATAAAATTATTTTTCACTTGGAAAATATAATACTAGAGGGAATAATCAGTTATGATTTTCTGGAATAATTCTAAATTTTCAATATTTAAATTTCTTTAAGCTCCCAGTGGCAGCAAAATTCTTAGAATTTTGTATGAAGAAAATGATGAATCTGAGGTGGAAATTATTCATGTTACATCCCCTATGTTGGAAACAAGAAGGGCAGATTCATTTCGTTATCCTAAAACAGGTAATATATTCCTTTGGCATTTATATTTACTCATTTCTACTTTCCAAACAAAAATCTGCAATCATCCAAAGTTATGGTCAACATTGATTATTTTATAGCCTTAGTAAGGATGGGTTGTTAAGTTTCACTGATGTAGATTTTTAAATTACAGGATGACCCATTTTAATTATTTTCCAGGGTAGAGAAGTGCACAAAACTGATTATTTCAAGGAATGAATAAAAAGATGTCCTTGTTAGAAAATAAAGATTTTCAAGTGATTAAGTTCTTTAAAAATTAATTTTTCCCCATTTTGCTGATTACAGCATTTCAAAATGATACAAAATTTCCCTTTATTTCATACTAATTTGATATTTTTCAGCCTCTTTTTATTTATTTACTTATTTAAATTGATTTTAGAGACAGAGGAAGGGAAGGAGGGAGAGAGAAACATTGATTTGTTGTTCCATTTATTTATGCGTTCATTGGTTGATTTTTGTATATGCTCTGACCGGGGATCAAAACCCCAACCTTGATGTATCCGGACAATGCTTTAACCAACTTAGCTACCAGACCAGGCAACTCGCTCCTTCCTTCCTTCCTTCCTTCCTTCCTTTCTTCCTTCCTTCCTTCCTTCCTTCCTTCCTTCCTTCCTTCTCTCTCTCTCTCTCTAGAGCTCTCTTTCTTTCTCTCTGTCTCTCTCTCTCTCCCTCTCTCCTTCCCTTGTTAATCCTCACTGAGGATATTTTTCCATTGCTTTTTAGAGAGTGGAAGGGAGGGGAAGAGACAGAGAGAGAAACATCCATTTAAGAGACACATCAATTGGCTGCCTTTCCCATGCACCTGGAATCAAACTCACTGAGCCAAACCAGCTAGAGCAGGCAGCTGCTGCTGCTTTTTTTTTTTCTTCACTACCCATATTCAAAACCGAGTTTGCAACAGAGTTCTGAGATTCTTATCCAATAAAGCTGTGACTCTATAATATTCTGACTTAATTAAAGTGTAAAGAGGATTGAACTGGCAAAATTTCAATGATTTTGAATATACATTACTATTCATTTATGTCTTTTTCTAAAGGCACAGCAAATCCAAAAGTCACTTTTAAGATGTCAGAAATAATGATTGATACTGAAGGAAGGGTGAGTATAAAATGTTGAGTTGATTTTTTTGTGTCATTTGACGAGTAGTATAGTAGAGATTTAGGAACATTTTTTTCTTTGGGGGGCTTGTTGAACATGCAGAGACATCTGTGGGTCATGATTTCAGGTTGACCTTATTTTCTACTTTGAAAACTTTCTGCTGGTTCCCAAAATAGGAATATGGGGATGTGCATAAACCACTCCTTTCCAATAATTTATTCTCTTTGTTTTTGTTAATTCTCTAGATATTGTTTTAAAAATACTGGTTATTGACTAGTAAAATTACCTTTTGTGTTGGATATATGTTTATGGTATATTAAATATCACACATTTCTCTTATAGTGCTGCTTTCTGTTTGAATAGTCAAATATGCATTAAAACTGCACACAAGATTAAGTATAGTCTTAATTAAGACTTATTAAATAGCTTTATTGAGTTCTGATTCACATTCGATACAGTTTACTCATTTAAAGTTTATAAGGGCTTTTTAGTATATTCACAGAGTTGTGCACCATCACTACAGTCAGTTTAGGACATTTTCATTATCCCAAAAAAGAACTGCCACATTCCTTAATTGTCACCCCCAACCTGCCCATGTTCACCAGCTCTGGGCAACCACCAATTTACTTTCTGTCTGTAGATTTGCCAATTCTGGACATTTCTTATAAATGGAATCACATGATAGCTAGTCTGATTTATTTTACTTAGAATAATGTTTTGAAGCTCCATTCAAGTTTGGTATCATGTATCAGCACTTCATTTCTTTTTATCACCTAATACTTCACTGTATGGATATAGCATATTTTATTTATCTACTCATCAGTTTGGACGTTAGGGTTGTTTCCACCTTTTGGCTATTATGAAAAACTAGGGGCCTGGTGCACAAAATTCGTGCATTGAAAGTGTGGGGTTCCTCAGCCCAACCTGCCCCCTCTCACATACTGGGAGTCCTCAGGGGATGTCCTACTGACTGCTTAGGCCTGCTCCCCCCAGGGATGCAGTCTGGCATCCTTTTGTGGGAGGCGATAGGGCTGATCAGGAGAAGGCACAAGCCCCATCACCCTGCTGCTGCAGAAACTGCCAGTCATCATAGCCACCAAGATGTTTTCATCAACATAGACTATAGTTCCTTCACCATGAAAAAATGACAACTTTCTTTAGGCATTTTCATGATGTGTTTTTCATAGGATATAACATTTCTTTATTTTATGTTGTTTATCCTCACCTGAGGATATGTTTCCATTGACTTTTAGATAATGTGGAAGAGAAAGGGAAAGACAGGGGGAACATCAAATGAGAGGAACACTTTGATTGGTTGCCTCCTGCATGAGCACTGACCTGGGCCCCGGCCAGGGAGGAGCCTGTAACCTAGGTACATGCCCTTGAACAGAATTGAACCCAGACCCTGTGGTCAGTAGACTGAGGCATTATCCACTGAGCCAAACCAGCTAGGGCAGGATATGACATTCCTTAGCCCCTCCAGCAGCGTACCTTCATTTTTTCTCCAGAAGTGTGGTGGAAAAACCCTAGATTACCTTTTTGGATTCTTATTACCCAAGTTACTAAGACTTACCAGTGGCATACAGGAAGCTTAGCCAATGAGCAGTCAGAAAAGGTGTTTCCTCTGTAGTTCACACCAATTGCCAATAGCCTCTGGTTGCAGGCTCTGCCCCTGCCCAGGCTGAAAGTCTCTGGCTGAGGCTCTCAGTCTGGGCAGGGGACCCTCAGCTCCCTCCAGTTGCCGGCTCCAGCCCTGCCCAGGGTGAAAGCCTCTGGACAATGCTTTCAGCTTGGGCAGGAGACCCCCAGCTCCCTCTGATCACCGGCTCTGCCCCTGCCCCCTCGGCTCTGATCACAGGCTTGGCCCTGCCCAGAAGGCCCCTGGCGCAGGCACTTCCCAGGCTGCTCAGGGCCCATGCGGGGCCTACTTCAGTGACCTGGGTGCCAGGATGTTCCCAGGACCCAGGCGCTGGGTGCATATGTATGCAAAGTAACTTCTATCTTTGTTGGGTTAATTTGTATACTCACTCTGATTGACTATGGGCATAACAGAGGTGCTGTCAGTTTACATGTTTGTCTATTATTAGGTAAGACTAGTAGCCCTGCACATGAATCCATGTGCCAGTAGCTCGCTCCCTCCCTCCAGTAGCTAGCTCTCTGCCTGCTTGCTTTGCCTTCCTGTAGCTCCCTCTGCCCTCCCCCATAGCTTGCTGCCCTGCCCCCTCTTGTAGCTCACTGCCCCACCCTCCTCCTACTGATCCGTGATCCGAACGTTATGCAGTCTGTCGTTCCATTTGTATATTACATCTTTATTATATAGGATGCTATTATGAATGTGTGTGTATACATTTTTATGTGGTCATATGGTTTTATTTTTCTTGGTTAGATATATAGGAGTGGAATTGTTGGGTCATAAGATAACTATGTTTAACCTTTTGAGGAACAACCAAACTGTTTTCTAATGTGGCTACACTATTTAACAGCAGTGTATAAGTTGTCCGAGTTCATAGCCTCATCAACACTTGTTGCTATTCCTCTTTATTTATTATAGCCATCCTAGTGGATTTGAAATTTTATCTCATTATGGTGTGGGGTTTATTTTTGTTTGTTTGTTTCTTTATTTAAATTTTTATTTTTTTAGAGAGAGAGAGGAAGGGAAAGGGGGAGAAAGATAGAAACATTGATGTGAGAGAGAAACATTGATTGGCTGCCTCTTATATGCCCTCCCATCCTCCCCACCAGGGATTGAGCACACAACCTGGTCAAGTGCCCTGACTGGGAATCTGACTAGTATGACCTTTTGGTGTGTGGTATCCATATATATATATTTGTGTGTGTGTGTATGTATATAGATATATACATACACACACACACATTCACAGTAGAGGCCCGGTGCACGAATTCATGCACCAGTGGGATCCCTCGGCCTGGCCTGTGGGATTGGGCCAAAACCAGCTCTCCAACATTCCCTGAGGGGTCCCGGATTGCTAGAGGATACAAGCCAGGCTGAGGGACTCCACCAGTGCATTACTGGGGCCAGGGAGGGATGTGAGAGGTTGGCCAGCTGGAGAGGGGTCGTGAAGGGCTCCAGGGCGTGTCCAGCTCATCTCACTTAGTACTGATAGACCAGATCGCAGCAGCAAGCTAACCTACCACTTGGAGCCCTGGTCGTCAGTGCTCATTATAGTGACTAGTCAACCTGTTGATTGTCTGCCCCCTAGTGGTCAGTGCACATCATAGTGACTAGTCGACTTGTTGACTATCTGCCCCCGGTGGTCAATGACATCATATTGAGCAGTTGAGTGGCCTTAGCATATTATGCTTTGATTGGTTGAATGGACTACCGGACATTTAGCATATTAGGCTTTTATTATATAGGATATTTATATCAGCTTCCTCTTGCACACCCCACACTGGGGATTGAGCCTGCAACCCGGGCATATACCCTGACTGCGAATCAAACTGTGACCTCCTGATTCATAGGTCAATGCTTAACCACTGAGACATGCCAGCTGGGCTCATTATTGTTTTGATTTACCTTTTCCTGATGGCTAATGATGTTGAGCATCATTTTATCTACTTATTGGCCATTATATCTTCTTTAGAGAACTGTCAGTTCATATTCTTGCCCTACTTAAAAAAACATTTTTTAGCCCTAACTGGTTTGGCTTGGATAGAACATCAGCCTGCGGACTAAAAGGTCCCAGGTTCGATTCTAATCGAGGACATGTACCTTGGTTTCAGGCACATCCCCAGTAAGGGGTGTACAGGAGGTAGCTGATCGATGTTCCTCTCTCATCAATGTTTCTAACTCTATCCCTCTTCCTTCTTCTCTGTAAAAAATTAATAAAATATATTAAAAAAAATTTTTATTGCATCAGCTAAACTTTTAAAGGAGAAAAGTTTGCTTACCCAGGACTATTTCACTAATCTATCATAAAAGTAGTATTTTAGACTAAAATATAGGGAACAAGTGTTGGGCTTCAGCTTCCAGGTGGACACAAGCTGCTTCCAAAAACATCAGCAAGTCAAACTGTCATACCCATCCCCCAACTAAGCCTTCCACCCCCAGTAACCCCCAAGTTTTTTTTCTTATGTGAACATAGGCAAGTGAGTTGGTCGAGTTGTCCTAGAATTGTTTGTAGATATTGTACCCAAAGCTGCAGAAAATTTTCATGCATTGTATACAGAAGAAAAAGGCATTGGACCCTACTAGGAAACCTCTTCATTTCAAAGGATGCCCATTCTATAAATTATTAATAAATTTATGATTCAGAGTAGATATTTCTAAAATCAGAATGGTACAGGTGGAGAAAGTATTTATGGTGAAAAGTTTAAAATGAAAATTTCTATTATAAGCACAACCATGAAGGTTTATTGAGCATGGCAAATGCCGACTGCAATACAAATGGCTCTCAATTCTTTTTTTTCTTTTTTTTAATATATTTTATTGATTTTTTTACAGAGAGGAAAGGAGAAGGATAGAGAGTTAGAAACATTGATGAGAGAGAAACATCGATTCAACTGCCTTTTGCACACTCCCTACTAGGGATGTGCCCGCAACCAAGGTACATGCCCTTGACTGGAATCAAACCTGGGACCCTTGAGTCCATAGGTTAACACTCAATCCACTGAGCCAAACCAGTTATGGTTGGTTCTCAGTTCTTTTATCACAATAGTTCCAACTCCTCATTTGAATGGAAAACATGTGGTATTTGGCCAATTAATTAAAGGGATGGGTGTGGCAAGAATTATGGAAATTGTAGAAGTAAAAAGTGATAAACCTGCCAATTTGTGTGCTACTGCAGAATACTGAGAATTGAAGGAAAGGGTGATTGGCAAATTTGCTCAAAAGATGGTTCCGATGGTCATCCAGATTTCCTCAAGGATGTAGATATAGATTTAAAAGACAAATAAAATATCCTCCTATATAATAAAAGGCTAATATGCAAATTGACTGAATGGCAGAACAACTGGTCTCTATGATGTGCACTGACCCCCAGAGGGCATATGCTCAATGCAGGAGCTGCCCCCTGGTAGTCAGTGTGCTCCCACAGGGGGAATGCTGCTCAGCCAGAAGCCGGGCTCATAGCTGGCGAGCACAGTGGCAGTAGTGGGAGCCTCTCCCACTTCCACGGCAGTGCTAAGGATGTCCAACTACTGGCTTAAGCCTGCTCCTCTGAGGGCTCCTGAACTGTGAAAGGGCACAGACCGGGCTAATACCCTGACTGGTTTGGCTCAGATAGTGCATCAGCCTGCAAACTGAAAGGTCCAGGTTTGAATTTCATGCACCAGACCTGTAGTTATTAATAATAGAAGACTTAAAATATTGGAAATACTTTTTATTTCCCAAATCCCAGAACGGGGAAATGGCCATTAAAAAATATACAAAAGTGTTAAGATATGTGGAAGATTCAAAGGCTGTTGAGAAAGCAGGTAGATCGAGGCAGCAACCTGTAGCTTTAAGCTGCATGCTAAATTTTGGTGCTTGTAAACTGAAGATGTCAAATTGGCAGGGAACAATGGATAGTTGTTTGAAGGCTCTTTAAATAGAACCATCAAATACCAAAGTCCAGTACCATAGAGCTTAAAGATGGCAAGGATTAAGAGAATAGGATCAAGCATTGGCTGATCTTAAGAAAACTTAGGAGATAGCAGCCAAAGATAAAGCTATTCAGGCAGAATTGCTGAAAACCAAACAAAAGATAAAGGCACAGAAAAATAGAGAGCAGCAAATGCAAAAGCATTTACCCAATAAGGAATTCAGTTATGCTTAACATGTTAAGCACCCAGCCTGTTGTCTTCTGGACGGAAAGTATAGTGTTAGACCCTGGTGACTGACATGGCACTAATGTGTTAAATATTACACATTGATGTATAAAGGCAAAAGGAAAATTTAAGGAATCTTTGTCTATTATATATGATCTCTAATGTGTTTCCTTTGATATTTCAGTTCCCCATTGTTTATAATTTAGGAATACTGATATCAGTTCACTCTTTTTTATTTTTAATATTTCTTATTCTATTTTTTCTTAAATTTTTTTTTTTTTTTTTTACAGAGAGGAAAGGAGAGGGATAGAGAGTCAGAAACATCAGTGAGAGAGAAACATTGATCAGTTGCTTCCCACACATCCCCTCCTGAGGATGTGCCCGCAACCATGGTACATGCCCTTGACCAGAATCAAACCTGGGACCTTTCGGTTTGCAGGCTGATGCACTATCTACTGAGCCAAACCAGTCAGGGCATCAGTTCACTGTTAATAAAAGTGCTACAAAGTAAAAAATAATCCTATATAATAAAAGGTTAATATGCAAATTGACCTGACAGCAGAACAGCTGATTGCTATGACACACATTGACCACCATGGGGCAGATGCTAAATGCAGGATCTGCCTCCTGGTAGTCAGTGCATTCCCACAGAGAAAGCACTGCTCAGCCACAAGCTGGGCTCAGAGCCGGTGAATGCAGCAGCAGTGGTGGGAGCCTTTTCCGCCTTTGCTGTGGGAGGTAAGGAGCGAGAGGTCCTGGATTGCCAGAGGGATCGGGCCTAAGCTGGCATCCTGGACATTCCCCGAGGGATCCTGGACTGCGAGAGGACGCAGGCCATGCTGAGTCTCTCTCCCCCTGCCCCCCTCATCCCTCCAGTGCACCAATCTCGTGTACTGAGCCTCTAGTAATAAATAAAAATAAAATATAGGGAGCTAGGAACTATTATTTTTTTCATAGGTACTAGAGTCTAAAGTTATTAAAACTTTTTAACCAGTTATTATAAAGAGTTCTGTTAGTATAAACTCATGGGAAAAGACTTTTATACTGTGCTAATTCTTTAAAAAAATTTTTTTTAATTTTATTTTTCAGTTACAGTTTACACTCAATATTATTTTGTATTAGTTTCAGGTGTATGCCTGTGGTTAGATAATCATATAATTTACAAAGTGATTCCTTCAAAATTTCAAGTACTCATCTGGCACTGTACACAGTTACTATAATATTATTGACTATATTTCCTATGCTGTACCTTACATTTCCATGACTACTTTGTGACTATTTATTTGGGGATTGAGCCCACAATCCAGGCACGTGCTCCAACCGGGTTCATAGATTGAAGCTCAAATACTGAGCAACACAAGCTGGGCCAATTTGTACTTCTTAATCCCTTTACCATTTTCATCAGTTCCCCAACTTTCCCCCATCCCTTCTATCAACCATGATAGACTGTGCTAATTCTGTGTTTTAGACGTTTTTTAGGCATAAAGAGCACCAGCAGAGGTAACCCACAGCTGCTTGTTTTGCTATATCCCGTGTGCCTTTTTAAATGCCTAGCTCTGAAAAAATATACTACTACTAAAGATAATGATTTAAATAGACTACTAAGCTAATTATCTAAGTCTTTTATAATTAGATTACCTTTTTCCTTTTTAATAGATTATAGATGTCATAGATAAGGAACTAATTCAGCCTTTTGAGATTCTGTTTGAAGGAGTTGAATATATTGCCAGAGCTGGATGGACTCCAGAGGGAAAATAGTACGTATATTAAATTGTCACTTCTTTGCAAATAATTTGGATCCAGAACTTTAGAAATGTCTATGATATTAAGTTTGCCTTTCAGTCAGAGCTGTCTTCACATGTAAATTTGCAGTGTTATTTATACACATAGAGCTGTCTTCACATTTAAATTTGCAGTGTTATTTATACACAAAGATTTTTTTTTTTAACCTATGTGGACTTTGGGATTTGTAATCTTATAAGCATAGATGCATAGCATTTTAATTGTCTCTTACTTAGCCAGTCATATTTTCAGTTATTTGTGATTAAGATAGTATTACTTTAGGGCTCACAGGTCAGTGCATATATATTTTTTTTAATTGTATAATTTAAACAAGTATTTGTAGAGCCTTATGAGAAGATGTTTACATATGATTCTGTCTAATGTGGACAACGGGAGTATTATGAGGCTGGCGTTTGTTGACACTAGAGGGAGAAAACGATTTCAAAGTCCATCTGTGATTTTGGAAATTTAATTAGTCATTTTAAGGGATAATTTAACATATACTAAAGTAATTTCTTTATTATGATTGCAGAAATAACTGATGAGTGCTAGAGGAGAGAATAGGAGAATATTCATTTTCAGAGAACTTGCTTTATTTTTGGTGCTTTTCTCTTATTTGTTTAAATAGTGCATGGTCCATCCTGCTAGATCGCTCCCAGACTCGCCTGCAGATAGTGTTGATCTCGCCTGAATTATTTATCCCAGTTGAAGATGATGCCATGGAAAGACAGAGACTCATTGAGTCAGTGCCTGACTCTGTGACGCCACTGATTATCTATGAAGAAACAACAGACATCTGGATAAATGTATGTCTACTCTACTGTGCTTGGTTAGATATCTTCTCAGAATGATAAAGCAAATGAAGTTTTATAGCAGACTATCAAGATGAATGTTTAAGTTCAAAGTAACCATGAATATTATTTACTTACTTTTAACATTGCAGATTGCAGTAATGGTTCTAGAATAATGAAATGGTTATAGATAGAAAATAGATGCCATTGAAATGACATCTCCCTGGCTGCAGGTTTACCCTTGTTCTTATACATAGATACTGAAAGCACAGCCTCATTAGTACCTCCGAAAAGACCATGAGTCCTGTTTAGAAAAGACTTTTTCTTTTTGTTGGCAAATTATACCAAAATATACCAAATTCAGTTTGGTTGAATTGTGCATTTTCCAATTCAGTGGGAAAAACTTAAGATACAAAATAAAGAAAGCCAGCTCATTCCCTTGCTGCATATCCTATCTAATAAAAGAATAATATGCAAATTGACCGTACCTCTGCTACACCCACAAGCCACACCCACCAGCCGATCAGAGCGAGTATGCAAATTAACCCAACCAAGATGGCTGCGGCCACAGAGAGAGAGCAGGAGGGAGGCTTGGGTTGCCCCTTGCAATGGAGGAAGCCAAGCTTTCCGCACACCCTGGCCAGCCCTCCGCTTAAGGCAACAGAGTTTCGGTGGCTGTGGGAGCAGAAGGCTTGGCTCCTCTCCAAGCTACAAAGTTTCAATTATAGAAGATAAATAAATCCCAGATACCAGGGCCTCTGCTTGGGTCGCCGGGGGGCATGGCTGGCCTGAAAACCACCACAAGCCCTTCACCCAGGCCACCCCACGCTCCAAGGGAACACCCACCCTGCTCTGGGACACCCTTCAGGGCAAACCAGCTGGTTCCCACTTGTGCACCAGGCCTCTATCCTATCTAATAAAAGAGTAATATGCAGATTGACTATCACTCCAACACACAAGATGACTGCCCCCATGTGGACACAAGATGGCCACCACAATATGGCCAGCAAGGGGGGGCAGTTGAGAATGATCAAGCCTGTAGTTGAGGGCAGTTAGGGATGACCAAGCCTGCAGGGGAGGGCAGTTAGGGGTAACCAGGCCCACAGGGGAGGGCAGTGAGGGGCAAAAAGACTGGCAGGGGAGCAGTTAGACATCAATCAGGCTGACAGGGGAGTGGTTAGGGGGTGATCAGGCTGGCAGGCAGAAGCAGGGGCAGTCAGGAAGGCAGGCAGGCAAGCAATTGGGAGCCAGTAGTCCTAGATTATGAGAGGGATGTCCGACTATCCTCAAGGGGTCCCAGATTGGAGAGGGAGCAGGCTGGGCTGAAGGACACCCCCACCCCCTACCCACCGTGCACGAATTTTGTGTACGGGGCCTTTAGTAAACTTCATAAGATTCACCTAAAACAAACATCTGTTTTCCCTTCAACTGTTAGAATATTTTTCTTTGGGAAAAAAAAAATATTAAAAAATTTTTCCTCATAATTTCTATAATAAGATTTATATCCTTAAATAAGTCTTATGCCATGTTTCAAGGATTAGAGAAATGGTGAGTAAGAAAAAGCTTTTGGCATTTTTTCCCTCCATTTGGAAGCATTTATTTCTCAATGCATGAAGTCTTTGACTTAAATAAGATAAATCTGAAATGCTTAGGCAAGATCAGAATTGTAAATATACCATAGCCCCTTGCACCATCAGTTATTTATATTTCAGAATATGCTTATCAAGTCTTTCTCCAGCTTAATTTAACTGTTTATGTAGTATTTCATTAATCTGTATAGTAATTAAGCTATTCATTTTACAGATCCATGACATCTTTCATGTTTTTCCCCAAAGTCATGAAGATGAAATTGAATTTATTTTTGCCTCTGAATGCAAAACAGGTTTTCGTCATTTATATAAAATTACATCCATTTTAAAGGAGAGCAAATATAAACGATCCAGTGGTGGTCTACCTGCCCCAAGTAAGAAATCCTTTTTTACTGAAAAAAAAATGATGGGAGCAGAAGGTGGGAGGGGCAAGGATAATACATTGTTTCTTTTATATTCTTTATGAGCATCAATACTGCTTCATTAAATTCAAGGCACAAACTAAAATACCAATATTTGCATGTGTAACAACGTAAGACAAAGATGTTTTGCTTTGTTTTTATGAGTATGTTTATTTTATTTTTGTTTTGTTATTTCTCACCTGAGGATATTTTTTCCATTGCTTTTCAGAGAGAGAGTGAGTGTAAGAGAGGGAGCAAGGGAGGGGAAGAAAGAAAGAGAAACATGTATGTGAGAGAGACACATGGTCTGGTTGCTTCCCGCATGCTGGATGTGGGAGAGTGAACCCCAAATCCAAGTATATGCCCTTAACCCGGAATTGAACTGAAGACCTTTCATCATGCAGTCCAAATCTAACCATTGAGCAACATCTGCCAGGGCTAGTATGTTTATTTTAATGCTTGCAAACACTAATTGGAAAATTACATTCCAGGAGAGTTGAGTTGGCATCAGCCATCTTGCCTGTGCCTCATAGGACAAAGTTCTTTATAGAAATATCTTGAACTGTTGATAATGAATGATCTCTGGGTGGTGGGATTACTTATTTTTACTTTCTGTTTTGCTTAACTCTAATTTTTGATTGGCTTCAAGTGAGCCATTATTTTTAGATTTAAAAAAACTATCTTTTAAATGTCATATATAGTTACTAAGTATTTTTACTAGATTTTTTAATACTGTCACCATCTACACTGAAGTTTATTTATAATTTTAGCTCTTCAGATTGATATAATTATGTTGGTCCAAAGTAAAATTACATATTGTCAGCTGAAGTTGGGTTACTTCCTCTTTTTGGCTGTTGTGAATAATACTGCTATGAACATGGGTGTACAAGTATCTGTTTGAGATCCTGCTTTCAATTCTTTTGGGTATATACCCAGAAGTGAAATTTCTGGATGTTATGGTAATTCTATTTAAAATTTTTTGAGGAACCATCTTACTCTTCCATTTTCTATTCCTATTAGCAGTACACAAGTATTCCAGTTTCTCCACATCCGTACCAATACTTGATTATTTTTCTGGTGACTTTTTTTTTAAATAATAGCTATCCTAGTGAAGTGGTATGTCTTTATGGTTTTAACTTATATTTCCCTAAATGATTAGTGACATTGTGCGTCTTTTTATGTGCTTAATGGCCATTTGAATATCTTCTTTGGAGAAGTGGCTGTTTGAATCCTTTGCAGTTTTTACTTGGGTTGCTTTTTTTTTTTAACATGGCCTTTTAAATATTCTTATTTGGGAAATAGCTATTTCTTAAGACTAGTAAAGTAAATACTACCTATGATTCCATTCCTTTCCTTAGCATAATTTATTTTTTTTAAATAGACAAGATCTTATATATCTAAGTCAGAGTTTCTTCCCGGAGAGCCTTAGTTTAATGGGGCCCTTAGTGTGAAATTGTGCTACTGATTCCTTTATTGTTCAGAAATTAAATCCATTTATGGAATTCCAGAAAATTTAGTGATAAAGACGGGTCAGAGAGTTGTGAATAGTAGTTAATTAACTAAAATATTTTGGGGACAATAGTATGAAAATGATAACAAAAAAAAGAGCTGTTGCTCTGGCCGGTGAGGTCAGTGGTAAGAGCGTCAGCCTACACACCAAAATGTCTCAGGTTTGATTCCTGGTCAAGGGCATGAACTTGGGTTGCAGGTTTGATTCTCTGGGAGGCAACCAATCAGTGTGTCTGTCACATCAACATTTTTCTCTCTCTCTCTCTCTCTCTTTCTTTCTCCCATTCCATCCTGTTCACTTTCTAAAATCCAATGGGAAAAAATAAAAGAAGAGCTGTTACTTCAGCTAATATTCATCTCAGAACATCAAGCTCCTGTTCCCTCTCAGTGTCTATTTCTGGGCCCTTCAATTTGTCTACCTCATCTTTCCCTTTTCCTCCTTTTTTTCCTTAGTCTTTCTTGTTCCAAATCTTCCTCCTTTTCCATGATATCCACTTTATTTTCTCCTTTCCTTTTTCTTCTTTAAGTGGCTATAATGTGAAACAATTAGTACTTGTTATATATATATTAAATAATGTTTATTTTCTGGCTATCACATTTAAAGTACTAAGTTGAATTTTTATATCTAAGAAAAAGAAAATAAGTCAAAAAACTTTAGGTGGGATTACCTAAAAGCCTGTACTGTCTAATTATCTTTATGTCCTCAGCTCTCACTTCCATAGCCATAGTTAGCAGCAGCTAGGCAAAGAGAAATAGTTTCCATTTGTTAATCTCCTTAAACCACTGAGAGAGCCTTATCTACCAAGACAAAATCTCATAAAGACAAATGGGGCATGTTGTCATTTAATATATACCTTTAGCAAGTGAAGAACAATTGTTAAAATTTTCCTCCTTAAGTAGTTCATTGCATTTCTAGAAGGAATGAAATGCCTTGTTGACCCATTAAATTTCATTTGTCTCACCAAAGGTCTGTGAATGTAGGTGCTTTTGACTTCTTTTCTGGCTTTGCCATGAGAACCAATTTTGCTTTTTCACTTTATTTGCATGGATCATTCCATCATTATTCCACAGTATTATGAAGACATAATAATGTGAATTTTTTTAAACAGTTGACTTTTTTTTTATTTATTAGAGTGAACTTCAACAAACATTAAACTAAACATTTTTAAATGAACAGTGGCATATTCACAGTGTTGTGCAACTACCTCTAACCTAGTGCTAAAACATTTAAATTATCCCAGATATAACTTGACATTTTTAATTACTTTTTGGGAAAAAAGTTTAGAATACTATTCTTTATTGTTTCATTTGCTTATATAGTCTGGTATAAAGTGCTGAATTATTATTATGTTATCTTTAGGTGATTTCAAGTGTCCTGTCAAAGAGGAAATAGCAATTACCAGTGGTGAATGGGAAGTTCTTGGCCGGCATGGATCTAACGTATGTTCTTTTATTCTGCCGATACATTTGGTCCACATCTGCTATGTGTATGTAGTGCAACTTCATATGACCCCAGTGTTTTGAGTCTTAATTTAAATTATAAATCTCACTCATTTTATAGCCTAGTATTAAATGTGTACTAGTTATTACAGGTCACCATTTTCAAATATTGTGTTGCTACTTAATAAGGG
>JAAGEH010000076.1:36445282-36492386 GCA_011751065.1 Lasiurus cinereus
AGATACAGTTTGAAAATTATTTTAAAGTTCTTACAAACTACTTTACTGCTTCTGAACTAGTGATTCTCTTTCATTCATCTGTTTATCTTATTTCACAAATTTATTTGCATGGATTTCATCCACCATCTGCAATGAGTGATAGAAATTTATGCAGAGAATAGACTGATAGGAAAATTCACCCTCTGTTTCACTCTCAGCATGTAGCTAGCTTTCTGTGGTTATTTAGTGAATTCTAATTTTTTTTTTTTTTGCCTTTCATAGTACCTTATATTTGTTTCAACTTTCAGTTAGGTGTCCGTTTTATGAAATCTCTAAGAACTCCATCCTTTATATGTGTGATACATACAGTTAAATTGATCTATACTACCAGGATTTAGTGAAGGCCTATTTTTTCCTCAAATTGATTCAAAGATTTATTGAAGGATTGTGTATACTAGCTGCTAAGAGAAGTCACTCATAGTAGTCCCCAAGATGATTGAGAAAGAATGAAGATCCAGATCCCAGGCTTGTTTTTGTTGGTAAAAATTGTAGAATATTATATGCAACCTATAAAGTCTAATTATCACTGAGAGTCTCACATGGCCTTCTAGTTATATGTTCAAATAAAATTTTTTCTGTTTAGGGCCCTTGGATGTTGGTAACTGAAAAAAAACACACACACTTATTGTGGAATTCCACGTTTTTATAATAAAAAATTACACTATTGTAAACTTTTTTGCGTTCTGAATAAAGATTTAAGAGATCTTATCCATACTTATTTATTAAACTATACCAATATTGAATCTATGGTTGAGTTTAATTATTCCCCAACCCAGTAAATGAAACACTTGCAGATTTGAACAAAAGACCAAAAGTACTGTCTAAGATAATACTGCACTAACTAAGAAATATATAGCATGCTTAAATTAGATTGTATTAAGTGTGCAAGAATGGTTGACCTAAGCTGCAATATAGCTATTATTTTTCCTATAGAGCAGCGGTTCTCAACCTGTGGGTTGCGACCCCTTTGGGGGTCGAACGACCCTTTCACAGGGGTCGCCTAAGACTATTGGAAAACACCTTTTTCCCATGGTCTTAGGAACCAACACACCGCTCCTCGGTGTAGCAAAATGTAGCAATGTAGTTTACTGTTGTCATATTAAGACTGTTACCCATGCTACACCACGATTCAAGACAAAATTTCATTTATTTGTAATTAGAAATAAATATTTCACAATATATAATTACATATTGTTTTTGTGATTAATCACTATGCTTTAATTATGTTCAATTTGTAACAATGAAAATACATCCTGGCCAACACCGGTTTGGCTCAGTGGATAGAGCGTCAGCCTGCGGACTGAAGGGTCCCAGGTTTGATTCCAGTCAAGGGCATGTATCCTGGTTGCGGGCACATCTCCAGTGGGGGGGGTGCAGGAGGCGGCTGATTGATGTCTCTCTCTCATTGATGTTTCTGGCTCTCTATCCCTCTCCCTTTCTCTCTGTAAAAAATCAATAAAATATATTTAAAAAAAAAAAAGAAAATACATCCTGCATATCAGATATTTACATTACAGTTCATAACAGTAGCAAAATTACAGTTATGAAGTAGCAACGGAAATAATTTTATGGTTGGGGGTCACCACCACATGAGGAGCTATCTTAAAGGGCCGCGGCATTAGGAAGGTTGAGAACCACTGCTATAGAGGGTTGTCACTTCAATGGAATATTTCTTGTATTTTAAGAAAAGCACACATTATGACCATATAGGAAACTCTACCAATAGTGTGCAACTTGGTGTCCTTTTTTCTTATGGACAGGATCTGTTCTTAGCTATAAATCATAAACAAACCCAACAGGAATACTTGTGGAAATTTTTTTAAAAAGAGGCACAAGACAAAGGATGACTCACATGATTCTGAATAAAATTGGGGATTGTTGATTGAATTACTGACCTTGCCAAAGTCATGCTAGCTCTGATTTTTATGTTGTTATTTTGACAGATCCAGGTTGATGAAGTGAGAAAGCTGGTATATTTTGAAGGCACCAAAGATTCTCCTTTAGAACATCACCTGTACGTGGTCAGTTACGTAAATCCTGGAGAAGTGACAAGGCTGACCGACCGTGGCTATTCCCACTCTTGCTGCATCAGCCGGGTATTAATCCCTGTTTGAAAAGGGTTTCCTGTCATAGAATAAAAACTATTCATATATTACTCCTTTTGAGTAATATGCAAATTTGTCAAATTGGCCTACAGAAGTCTGATTCTCAGGAAAAACTTTGGAAAGTTTAACATTAATTTCAGCCTTGTGTGTGTACGTAAATGCTCAGGACTCTTATACTCCTCCTGTGGCATCAGAGCAGATGTAGTAGCAGATAACCTTTTTTACTGTTCCCTGGGGGAAAGTAACTGTTTCTTCTTTCTCTAGCATTGTGACTTCTTTATAAGTAAGTACAGTAACCAGAAGAATCCACACTCTGTGTCCCTTTACAAGCTGTCAAGTCCTGAAGATGACCCAACTTGCAAAACAAAGGAATTTTGGGCCACCATTTTGGATTCAGCAGGTACTCATTACCCTGAACCTGATCTTAAGTAGGATTAGCACATTAATTATTATAGGCAACCCAAAACCTGTGTGATATGTCCACATTTCCTGGAACACAGTCTTCCCATATCTCACTATCGCCTGTTCCCAAGCTGTTGGGTTTCTGATTGATCCCACCCCTCCTATTATTCTGATAACTACCAAATAATATGGGCTACCTCTCACTAAGGTAGGAATAGGTCTGGAAGGCCTTTTTTTTTTTTTTTTAATATATTTTTATTGGTTTTAAAGAGGAAGGAGAAAGAGAGAAACATCAATGATGAGAAAGTATCATTGATTGGCTGCCTGCTGCACACATCCCACTAGGGATCGAGCTGCAATCCAGGCATATGTCCTTGTCCAAAATTGAACCTGGGACCTGACGCTCTATCCACTGGGCCAAACCAGCTAGGGCTGGAAGACCTTTTTGAAAATAGAATTAAAGTAGTCACTATATCAGCCAGGAAACCATTTATTTACATATTTGGATAATTTTTCAGATAAACAAATAAGCTTGAAGATAATGGTACCCTGAACTAGTAATACTCTTTGAGCAGTGAAGCTATAGCTTTAGGGAATAACCAGCTGATAACTTTCTTAAACATTTAAAGCAATTGAAATGGCCATAAAAGAACTTCTTTTCTGTATGGAAGTCAAGAGCACGATTAATTATCCATTTTTAAAATGTTTGATTTCTTAACAACAAAAAAATTTACTAATTTTATCTTTTAATACAGTTAAGTATTTTCATGCATTAATATTTGCTAAAGGATTAAGAATTAGTATAAAATCACAGGATGTAGGTATGTTCTAATGTGCACAATAGAATTTTTAATATAGTGATGATTCTGCTTAAACTGTAACGTCTTCCAATACACACACAGACTTAGGATAGGTCTGTAAACCAAAGACTGATCATGACTTTTTTTCTGGCTTCTGATTAGGTTTATTCTGTAATTACTAGAAACAAGTGTTTATTGAGCACTGCCTTGAGCAAGTTAAAATGACTAAGTTAAATTTGTGCTTCCAGTTTCTAATCAGATATATGTATTAACCATCAATAAGTTACATTGAACTGAGCACAAAGTATTTGTATAATTATGCATATAATTACCTCCTATGTTCCAAGGATTATTCAGAATACAGTGTATTTATTTCTGAAATAGTTTGATATGTTCATTAGGTTTTCTTTTGTAAAGATAATAGTTTGCTTCTCACCTAGAACGGGGATGGTCAGTTATTTGTGAGTATGGGTTTATTTTTAACTTGCTATCATATTGTAGAGCTTCTATAACAACTTCTCTTACAGGCTTGGTATGTTATTTCCTTGTAGGTCCTCTTCCTGACTATACCCCTCCGGAAATTTTCTCTTTTGAAAGTACTACTGGATTTACATTGTATGGGATGCTTTACAAACCTCATGATTTACAACCTGGAAAGAAATACCCCACTGTGCTATTCATATATGGTGGTCCTCAAGTGGGTATATTTTATTACATATATATAAAATTGTTAAGTGTGTTTTACATACAAACATGATTCACATTTGTATTATAGGTATCTACACTCAATCATGAAAATGTTAAATTAGACTTTGATTAAAAACTTGAATGCAAATCTTTATAAACTTTAAAAAAAGGCTTAATACAAAACTCAAAAGAGAAATGACAGGACACTCTAAGAAGCTTTATATATGTTTTGTTATATTATTTTGATGTTAAGGCTAAGTTTTTTCTTTCCAATGAAGAAATGATATGTGAAAAACACGGTATAAAAACTATCTGCTTATCTAGATTTTTAAGACTAATAGATAATCTCATATTAGTAATTAAATTTTAAAAATCAATTATTTAAGTTAAGATTTTAGCATTTTTTGGGTCTCTGCTATTATTGACTCTGGCTCATGTTCTAATTATCAAGTTTAAGAGTTTAGGAAGCTGGCTAATTTGTAAATCAATGTCAGTTTCTTAATTTACAATAGGAACTGTAACTAACTATTGTGGGAAATAAAATATTCATTTCAGTAGGAAAATATGTTGTTTTCTATCTAAAGGAATTTTGGGAAATGAAACTAATTAAATTTTTTGGTAACTATAAAGAGTTTTAACAGCTCTTTTTAGAAAGCCATTCCAAACCTGAGGAATTTCTGCTCTTCATTATAAGCTGTATCTCTTAAGCAACTAAATACTTTTACTAGCTAGGTAAGACAACCTGAAGTTTAACCTTCGTTTTCCTTTCTCTATACTAAATATTAGCATGTGAGTATTAAGTAAATTCCATTGTCTATCAGAGTAAAGTATTTGGGGCTGGTGAATTGGTTAATTGGTAATTTTTAAAAAATGTTTATTCTCTTTTTTTAAAAAAATAGATTTTATTGATTTTTTACAGAGAAGAAGGGAGAGGGATAGAGAGTTAGAAACATCGATGAGAAACATCAATCAGCTGCCTCCTGCACGCCCCCTACTGGGGATGTGCCGGCAACCAGGATATATGCCCTTGACAGGAATCAAACCTGGGACCCTTCAGTCCGCAGGCTGATGCTCTATCCACTGAACCAAACCGGTTTTGGCAAAATGTTTATTCTTGATTATATATCTTACATTGAGCCATTGAAGAAGTTGGAATATACACTGTTTTGTTCTTAGTAAATATTGCATTATTTAGTATCTGAAAATATATTTAGATTTCAACTCATCCAAAAAATAAAATAATTACATAAATCATAAACTCTCAGTGATGATCTATATAAAGTTAAATCACTTTTTCATTGTTAAGTATGTTTTATAAACAAACATGATTCACATTTGTATTTTAATTATCTACACAGAAATCATGAGAATGTTATATTAGACTTCTGTTAAAAACTTGAAGTCAAATCTTTATAAACTTTTTTTTAAGGCTTAATACAAAGAAACTCAAATGAAATTAGAGGACACTCTCAGAAACTATATTTTGTTCTATTATTTTGTTATTAAGGCTGAGTTTTTCCTTTCCACTGAAGAAATGATATATGAATTATGAAAAACACAGTATAAAAACTATCTGGGTATCTAGATTTTAAGACATTTTAAGACTAATAGATACCTCCTATTAGTAATTAAGTTTTAAAAGTCTAAACCAAATGAAAAGACACTCAATATCACTAGTCATTAGGGAAATGCAAATCAAAACCACAGTGAGACACCACATTACACCCATTAAGAGAGATGTGGTCCAGTCACTATGGCAATTCTTTAAAAAGTTAAACAGAATTACAATCTGATCCAAATTTCATTTCTGGTGTATACTCAAAGCAGGTATGTGAACAGACATTTGCACTCCAATGTCCATTGCAGTGTTATTCATAGTAGCAAAAAGGTAGAAGCAACCCAGAGTGTCCATTGACAGATGAATGGGTAAACAAAATGTGGTGACATGATGGAATATTATATAGCCTTAAAAATATATAACATGGATGAACCTTGAGGACATTATGCTAACTGAAATAAGCCAGACACAAAACGACAAGTATTGTATTATTCTACTTGTATTATTCTACTTGTACCTAAATAAGCAAATTCATAGAAACAAAGTAGTTGTCAGGGATTGAGGGAGAAATAGGAAGTTACTATTGAATAGGTATGGAGGGAGTTTCTAGTTGGGATGTTTTAAAAAGTTTTGGAAATGGTTGCAAAACAGTGAATGCACTTAATGCCACTGAACTGTACACTTAAAATGGCTGAAATTATAATTTTTTTAAGCAGTTGGGATTGCATTTTAAAAATATAAGTATTTTTATTTATTTCAGAGAGGAAGGTAGAGGGGGAGAGAGAGAGAAACATCAGTGATGAGAGAGAATCATTGATTGGCTGCCTCCTGCATCTCCATTACTGGGTATTGAGCCTTCAACCTGGGCATGTGCCCTTGACCAGAATCAAAACTGGGACCTTTCAGTCTCTGGGACCACACTCTGTACACTGGGCCAAAGTGGCTAGGACTGAAATAATAAATTTCATGTTATGTATATTTTACATAATAAAAAAAATCTTAGTGCAGTTAAAACAAAATTGTTTAATTGTTTGGAGTACTTTATGAACACAACTGGAGTCTTTGGGGTACAGTATCATGTCTTGACAGTTTTACTTCTTTTCCAATTTGAATGCCCTTTATTTCTTCTTGTCTGATCGCTATGGCTAGCACTTCCAGTACTATGTCGAACAATACGGGTAAAGTGAGCATCCTTGTCTTGTTCCTGTTCTTAGGGAAAATGGCTTTAGTTTTTGCCCATTGAGTATGATGTTGGCTATAGGTTTGTCATATATGGTCTTCATCACGTTGAGATATACTTCCTCTATTTCCATTTTGCTGACATTTTTATCAAAAATGGGTGTTGGATTTTGTTGAATGCTTTTTCTGCAACTATTGATAGGATCATGTGATTTTTGTTTATGTGATGTATCACATTTATTGATTTGCGAATATTGTACCAGCCTTGCATCCCTGAAATCCCACTTGATCATGATGTATGATCTTTTTAATATATTGCTGGATGCGACTTGCTAATATTTTGTTGAGTATTTTAGCATCTATGTTCATCAGGGATATTGGCCTGTAATTCTCTTTCTTTGTAGTGTCTTTATTTGGTTTTGGAATTAGGATTCTGCTGGCCTCATAAAAGAGTTTGGAAGTGTTCTTTCCTCTTGGGTTTTCTGAAATAGATATTAGTTCTTCTTTGAATGTTTGATAAAATTCCCGTGAAGCCGTTGAGACATAGGCTTTTTGATGAGTTTTTTTATTACTGCTTCTATTTCATCAGTTGTTATTGGCCTATTCAGGTTTTTTGATTCTTCCTGATTTAGTTTTGGGAGATTGTATTTTTCTAAGAATTTGTCTGTTTCATCCACATTATCCAGCTTGTTGGTATATAGTTGCTCATAGTATTTTCTTATAATCCTTTGTATTTCTGTGGTGTCAGTGGTTACTTCTCTACTTTCATTTATGATTTTACTTATTTAGTCCTCTTTCTTTGTTTCTTGATGGGTCTGGTAAATGGTTTATCAATTTTGTTTAGTCTTTCGAAGAACCAGCTCTTGGTTTCATTGATTTTTTTTTTTTTTTAAGTCTCTGTGTTTTCTGCTCTACTGTTTACTATTTCTTTCTTCTACTTATTCTGGGCTTTTCTCTTTCTAGTTCTTTAAGTTGTAGGGTTAAATAGTTTATTGCTGAGTTTTCTTGTTTTTGTTTTGTTTTTTTTGTTTTGGTTTTTTTTGAAGTATGCCTGTAATGCTATGAACTTCCCTCTCAAGTCTGCTTTTGCTGTGTCCTAGAGATTTTGGGTTGTTGTGTGTTCATTTTCATTTGTTTCCAGGAAGCTTTTTATTTCTTTCTTGGTCTCATTGATAACCTATTCATTTTTTTAATAACATGCTATTTAGCCTCCATGTGTTTGAATATTTTGGTCCATTTTTACTATAGTTGATTTTTAATTTCATTCCACTGTGATCTGAGAATATGCTTGATATGACTTCAGTCTTCTTGAACTTGTAGAGATTTGTTTTGTGTCCTAACATGTGGTCTGTCTTTGTGAATGATCCATGTGTACTTGAGAAGAACGTATATTCTGCGATGTTGAGGTGAAATATTCTATAAATGTCAATTAAATCCATCTGATCCAGTGTGTCCTTTAGAGACTCTGTTTCCTTGTTAAGTTTTTGTCTGGAAGATCTATCCAGTGAAGTCAGAGGGGTGTTAAAGTCCCCTACTATGACTATTGTCCATCTCTCCGTTAAAGTCCTTTATATATATATTAGGAGCTCTCATATTGGGTGCATATGTTTGTTGGACCAATCCCTTTAGTATTATGTAGTGACCTTTGTTGTCTCTTATAATAGCTTTCATTTTAAAGTCTCTTTTGTCAGATGTTAGTATTGCTACTTCAGCTTTTTTTCTTTTCTATTTTCATGGAAAATATTTTTCCATCCCTTCACTTTCATCCTATGTGTGTCTTTTGTTTTGAGGTGAGTCTCTTGTAGGCAGCATAGAGTTGGGCCTTTTTTTTTTTATCCATTCAGCTATCCAATTCCTTTTGATTGGAGCATTAAATCCATTTACATTTAGGGTTGTTACTGATAGGTACTTATTTATTGCCATTTTAATTCTGTATGGCTATGTTTCTCTCTCTGTTTCTTCTCATTACAGCTGTCCCTTTAGCATTTCTTGTCATGCTGGCTTGGTGGTGATTAACTCTTTTAGCCTTTTTTTGTCTGGGAAGCTCTTTATTTGACCATTTATTTTGAATGATAGTTTTGCTGGATATAGTAATCTTGGTCTCAGATCCTTTCTTTACATTACTTTGAGTACTTCATGCCATTCCCTTCTGGCCTTTGGAGTTTCTGATGAGAAATCAGGGTTAGCCTTATGGGAACTCCTTCTTGCTGCCTTTAAGATTCTCTCTTTGTCTTTAATTTTTGGCATTTTAATTATGATGTGTGTGGGTATGGGCCTGTTTAGGTTCTTCTTGTTTGGGGTTCTCTGTGCCTCCTGCACTTGTGTGACTTTTTCCTTTATCTGATTAGGGAAGTTTTCTACCATTATTTCTTCAAACATCTTCTCTATTCCTTTCTCCCTTTCTGCCTCTTCTGGCACACCTGTTATTCTAATATTGTTATGTTTCAAATTGTCCCAAAGCGCTCTTAGGCTGTCCTCCTATTTTTTAATTGTTTTTTCTTTTTGTTTTTTTGATTGATATTTTCAACTCTGTCTTCTAATTCACTGATTTGATTCTCAGCATTCCCTAATCTGTTGTGTATTCCTTCCAATGTGTTCTTTATTTGTGTTATGTCATTCTTTATTTCAGACTGTTCTTTTTCATAATTACTATATCGTTTTTCATGCTTTTGAGCATTTTTACCATCATTATTCTGAACTCTGATCTACATAAATTTCTTTGCTTTATTTATCTCTTCTTCGGGAGAATTCTCTAATTCTTTCATTTGGGGTTGTTTCTTTGTTTCTTCATTTTGGAGATATGTTTGGGTTTGTAATTATGTATTAGGAAGATCCTCTACACCTCTCTGTGAACACAGCTGTACTTTCTTGCACTTATAGAAACAGTTCCTTTCTCAGAGTATTCCTTAGAAACATTCAAATTTGGTGAGGCCATAGGAGAATATTACATTCAGTTTGCAGGAAATTTTCTTAGGAGACTTTCCATGATAGAATGCCTCTGGCACTTCAACCCACAGGGAAATCAATTCATTATCTTGCAGAATGACTTCATTTGAGTTTATTAGGAAAAGGCTCCTTTCTAATGGTGCATAACAGCCTTGTGAAATGTGATTAAATCATGTCAGTGGTCCATGTTTGTTCTTGGTGTGTGGTCAGGTCAGAGTGTCACAACTCAAGGTCTGGCCAGCGTGGCTCAGTGTTTGAGCATCAACCTATGAACCAGGCCGTCACAGTATGATCTAGATAGTGAGGATACCACAGTGCACAACTTAGACTAATGTTCCACCCTTACAAAGCTTAATGAGGAAAATAATAAGTAAACAAAAAATATATATTATTTCATAAATGGAAGGCTATGAATAATTGTTCAAAAAGAGGATCACAAAATCACTAAAATGGAAGTTCTTATAGGAAGGTCAGGAAAAGTCTCTACAGAAGATGAGAAAGAATGAACCACATTAAAGATCTCAGACAGAGGGAACAGTAAATGTCAAGTTCAAGGTCCTGTGGTTATAACCAACCCTAATATGTGAAAAGCCAGTGGCCGTCACAACTAGCAGGCTAGGCAACCAGGCCAGCAGGGGGCAGTTAGGGATGACCAGTCTGGCAGAGGGGGCTGTTGGGGCGAACAGACTGGCGGGGGTGGGGGCAGTAAAAGGTGGCCCGGTCAATGGCAATAAGGGATGACCAGGCCAGCTGGGGTGGAGGCAGTTAGGGACAACCAGGCCAGCACGACCACGTCGGCGGGGGGGCAGGGGGGGGCAGTTAAGGGCAATCAGGCCAGCAGGCAGAGGCAGTTATAGTGTCCTGCTTCTATTATGTTTTTGTATGCTACCACATAAGAAATTTCACTGAAGTTGTATTTCTTCCTCAGGTGCAGTTGGTGAATAATCGGTTCAAAGGAGTCAAGTATTTCCGTTTGAATACTCTAGCATCCCTGGGTTATGTGGTTGTAGTGATAGACAACAGAGGATCCTGTCACCGAGGGCTTAAATTTGAAGGCGCCTTTAAATATAAAATGGTGTGTGAACATACAAACATTTTTCTTTCAAAGACACATTTTCTGGTGCATTGTTTGGTGTGAAATCCCAGAGAGAGAGTCGGGGAAAGGGACTGTGAATGAATGAGAGAGAGTGTGTGTTAGAGTTTGGGGGTGGGAGGGAAGATGCATCTTGATATTGACTAGGCTAGCTCGTGTGTACTTGTATATATTTGGGGAGCTGAGATAGAACCACCTTTACAGAGAAATAGCCTTTCTTTCTTTTTTGTATGTCCAGCTTAGCCAGAAGGCAGCACCGTTTAGCTTTCAGCATCCTGTACACTATTGAGAGGAATAATTGAGATTTGTTCTGTCCTCTGTGAAGAGAGAAACCAACTGGTTAGTGCCTTCCTTGTGACAAGCCTCTTTCTCTCTACAGGAAGCTTTAAATGCTACCTTTTAGAGATGCCCCATGTCCTTTCTGCTGCTTTGGGAAATGATGAGAATCCGATGTTCCTTTTGCACAGTAAGGCAATTACTGTGTTTGCCAGTGTATTGGACATGCTGAGTAAGACATGGGGATTTTCTCCCACAGCCAGTTCTTTGACCTTATGTTGTATTCTCATGTAAGTTTTTTGTTTTTATTTTTGTTTTTTGCTCAGTGAAGTGAGATTGTGTGCACTGGCAGGCCTAGTAATACAGACAGGGTGGTAGTAGTAGGAATTAAGACTTCATAGGACTTGAAAGAAATGGTATGTTCAGTGCTTAGAGGTATACTATGGGGAAATAGGAGGATAAGGCCTCGAGTGATTCTTTCGACTCTACTGCATTACATTTTAAAGGAGAAGTGAAATTAGTCAACCACTTAAGGGGACTAATTTTTTGTCTTTGGGTATGGGAAGGCTTGTTACAAGGAAGATGCTGACTCTTAGCAGACAACAGAACAAATGGAATGGGAAATACCCACATGGTAAGGGCCAGTTTGGGTTGCAGTAGGAAATAAATTTATGACTAAGGGATAACTAAACTCCAGGGTAGACTAGCAACAGAAGCTATAGGCTCCTATCTCTAAATAACAGTTTTTTAAAAAGTTTCTTAGGCAATAAATTCTAATCTTAAAAAAACTACAGGTATTTTTAATAACATTTTTTTAGCTTCGAAAGCACTCTTATAATGAGACTTTTACTCATTAATCAGTGAAATGTTCTCATTTTTGACAGGGACAAATAGAAATTGATGACCAGGTGGAAGGACTCCAGTATCTAGCTTCTCGATATGATTTCATTGATTTAGATCGTGTTGGCATTCATGGCTGGTCCTATGGAGGATACCTCTCCCTGATGGCATTGATCCAGAGATCAGATATCTTCAGGGTATGTGACTTCCTAATGCACGTGTTTTGGTAATAAGGATAGAATTTTTGGTAAATTGAGGATATAAGAAAATGATTTTTCTGAAGTTTTACAGAATTGGCATTATTATGGAGTGTTAGTGTTTCTGTGGTGGTTTCTTTGTTTGTTTGTTTTGCTTTTTAATGTTCACCTAAGGATTTTTTCCCTCATTGATTTCTGGAAAGAGTGGAAGAGAGGAAGGAGGGGGAAAGAGGAAAAAAAAAAACA
This sequence comes from Lasiurus cinereus, assembly GCA_011751065.1. Taxonomy (NCBI): domain Eukaryota; kingdom Metazoa; phylum Chordata; class Mammalia; order Chiroptera; family Vespertilionidae; genus Lasiurus; species Lasiurus cinereus. The sequence goes on from JAAGEH010000076.1 coordinate 36,457,651, forward strand.
TGGACATGAGAGAGACACATTGATTGGTTGCCTCCCCCACATGCTGCTCCTGGGGCTAGGGAACATGCAACCAAGGTAGTGAACTTGACCAGACATTGAACCCTCGACTCTTTAGTCCTCGGGCTGATGCTGTAACCATTGAGAAAAATGGCCAGAGCAGTTTTTGTTTTAATAGTAATGTGAGATAATAGAAATATCTGTCAACTTGTGTATCCATATGAACTGTATATTTACATGTTATGTATTTTTTTAAAAACCACTTGTTGCCTTAGCCAGTTTGGCTTAGTGGGTAGAGCGTTGTCCTGCGGACTGAAGGGTCCCAGGTTCATTTCTGGTCAAGGGCACATGTCCAGGTTGTGCACTTGATCCCCAGTGTGGGACGTGCAGGAGGCAGCTGATCGATGCTTCTCTCTCATCATTGATGTTTCTGTCTCTCTCCCTTCACCTCTGAAATCAATAACAATATATTTTAAGAAAAAAGATGCTAACAGTTGTTAAGGGAGTGGGAATTATGAGTAGTGGGTTTTTTTTATATAGGGTAGGGCAAAAAAGTAAGTTTACAGTTGTTCATATGAAAAATAAAACAATAATAAATAATAATAAAAGAATAAACTGTTTTATGTACTCATAACTATAAACCTACTTTTCTCCACCCTGTATTTCAATAACATGATTTTATTTAATAGTGAAAAATAGTTTTTATTTTTAAGAATAAAAATGGCCCTTGCCGATGTTGCTATATGATTAGAGCATCAGCCCACTCATGGAAGGGTCACAGGTTTGATTCCCAGTTAAGGGCACATGCCTGGATTGCAGGTTCAATTTCTGGCCTGGGTTAGGGCTCATGCTCTAGGCAACCAATGTTTCTTTTGCTCTCTCCTTCTCCCTTTCTCCCTTCCTCTCTTCTACTCTCTTAAAAAAATATCCTCAGGTGGGGATCAACAAAAAATATTTTTTAAATGATAGGGTTTTATTTTGTTTTAATGATTATTCAGGTAATCTTTATTTATAATAGCCACAAGGTGAACTCTGAAAACTGTCATAATTTCTCCAGGTTTATAGCTGTCAAGAATATAATTATAATATTCAAATATAAAAGTGTGTGGGAGAACCTTAAAATTAGGTAACTAATGCTTAAATATATTTCATTTATTACTTTAAATTCTGTACTGCCAACAGAAGTTAAAAAAAAAAAAAAGATTGTTTTTTTCCGTATAAAGCTGACAGTTCTAGCACATTTTCCCCCAGTGGCAGGAATGAGTTTATACTGAGGCATCCATATGTTCTAGTTCAGTCTACCTTTTTAACAAACATACTTATATTTCAACTAGCCCAAATTAAGGGTTTAGTATACAGCATGCCTATGGAACAAAACATGACTCACAAAGTATCAAGTTCTTGACCTTGGCACTCCACTTTGATTTTTGAGTGGCATAAGACCATGTAGCTCCAGTAGTGGAGCTAAAGCCTAAGGATAATATTAGCCTATTAATTTGCAGTTACTACAAACCTCTTTGTTAGCCATTCTTTTCTGGACCACACTTGACTATCACTATTGTCTTATGCAGGTTGCTATTGCTGGAGCCCCAGTCACTCTGTGGATCTTCTATGATACAGGCTACACAGAACGTTACATGGGTCACCCTGACCAGAATGAACAGGGATATTACTTAGGATCTGTGGCCATGCAAGCAGAAAAGTTTCCCTCTGAGTAAGTTCAAGCTTTTAAATTAAGATTATAAATTTAAAATTGTATTTAATAGTAATACTGTAATCAAGATTAATATTTTATAGAATACAAAAATGGCATGGGTGATTCTCTAAGCTGAATAATATGCCATTTCCTATCATTTGTGTGTGGGTGCTTTTACAAGTTATAGTTGAAGCAATTTGCTTGTGCTATAAAAGAAGTTTAAGTGCACCACTATTTAAGGTGAAAAAAATCTTATTTCTGTGTTATTTTACAAATAATGTTTATGATTTTTTTGTTTTCTGGGGACATGCCATTATTATTGATTAGAGGCCTGGTGCATGAATTCGTGTACCAGAGGGGTTCCTTGGCCTGGCCTGTGGGATCAGGCTGAAACTGGCTCTCCAACATCCCTCAAGGATTCCTGGATTGTGAGAGGGCACAGGCCAGGCCGAGGGACTTCACCGGTGCACAGTAAGGGCCAGTGAGGGACGTGGGAGGTTGGCCAGCTGGGAAGGGACCTCAGGAGGGCTCCAGGGTGTGTCAGGCCCATCTCACTCACTCCTGATTGGCCAGACCTCAGTAGCAAGTTGACCTACCAGTCAGAGCGTCTGCCCCTGGTGGTCAGTGCACATCATACGATTGGTTGACCAATTGACTCTCTGCCCCCCTCATGGTCATTGCATGTCATAGCTAGCAGTTGAGCGGCCTTAGCATATAATTAGCATATTATGCTTTGATTGATTGAATGGATCACTGGACACTTAGCATATTAGACATTTATTATATAGGATGTGTGCTAATACCTTAATAGGAAATTGTACAATGTTCTTTTTATTTTTTAAATATTTCATACATGTAGCATCTGGTTAATATTTTGAAAATGTTGAATCCTTGTTCTAATACTATACTAATAAAGAGCTAATATGCTAATGGTTGACATGCCATGATGGGTAACAACCAGGTCATTAGCATATTAGCTGGGACATTGCTCCTGAGATGGGGCGGAAGTGGGGAGGTGCCCAGAGGAGGCAGGACCGTCCCATAGCGCCCCCCTCACCAGTCCTTTGCCACCCACCACTTGTATTCTGAATGCCCTGTGACCCACCTGCCAGGGGAAGGAGCACAGCACAGCAGGCGGGACCAGCTCTCCTCTGGTGCCATGATGGGATGGAGCAGCCAAGTTGCTCTGGAGATAGGCGGAAGCAGGGAGGCACCCAGAGAAGGCGGGACCAGCCCGAGGTGACTCCAGGAACTGAGAGTGGGACTTGAAGTAGCCAGAGAAGGCCAGAGGGTTTGGGGCTGGGCCAGGCACGCTGGAGCTCTGCGTGGGCAGGTTTCTGGTGTCAAGGCAGGGCTCCAGGTAGGTGGGCAGCGCCACTTGATTTTCCTAGTTACAGTATAAGGAGGTTAGCATAGTTAATTGTGATTAGATTAAAGGAGTTAAGTGGTTTTCTCAAACTTTTTTGCCTAATCCTGTTATTTCCATTTCTGCAGACCAAATCGTTTACTGCTCTTACATGGATTCTTGGATGAGAATGTCCATTTTGCACACACCAGTATATTATTGAGTTTTTTAGTGAGGGCTGGAAAACCATATGATTTACAGGTGAGTTTTTCAACATTTTTAAAATAAATAGTGACTGATGGTTGATTACTTTAAAATACAATAAATTGTGGAGTAAGGCCTAATTTCCAGCTGTGACCATTCTTTGTTTAAGAGACTAAAGTAATAGGCCTAGTTAATAGTACCCCTAGTTGGATAAAAATTAAGATTCTGTTGAAGTCAGGCTGAAGACTGGCCTATTGGATTCCATGACGTGTGTATCTCTATATGCTTTCAGTTTGTAATCATGGAAAAGATGGCAGGAGTCCATTTACTGTCCTCATGATTTTCTTCTTCCCCTTGGAAGGGTGAGGAAATGTTACTTAATTTTATTGTTGTGCAGAGGAATTTTAGGACCTGATTGCATGTGTTTATATATATATATATAATTTTTTTATTGATTTCAAAGAGGAAGGGAGAGGGAGAGAGAGATAGAAACATCAATGATGAGAAGCTGCCTCCTGCACACCCCCTACTGGAGATCAAGCCCGCAACCCGGGTATGTGTCCTTGACCAGAATCGAACCCAGGACACTTCAGTCCACATGCTCTATCCATTGCAACAAACTGGGTAGGGCTAAATGTGCCATATATATATATGTGTGTGTGTGTGTGTGTGTGTGTGTGTGTGTATCTTTTTTTTTTTTTTACTGATTTTAGAGAGGAGAGGAAAGGGAAAGAGAGAAACATCAATGGTGAGAGAGAATCATTGATCAGCTGCCTCCTGCATGCCCTCTACTGGGGATGGAGCCCAAAATCCAGGTATGTGCCCTTGACCGAAATCAAACCCAGGACTCTCAAGTTTGCAGGCCAATGCTCTATTCACTAAGCCAAACCAGCTAGGGCTACATGATCTTTTAATTTAACTTTATATTGATGTTAGAGTAGAAACCAGAAAGTTATTACGCATCTGCATTGCTCCATTACTCAAATATAAAGGTTTTAAGAAAAACTCCTCTTTTCTATTCTTACACAGATTATATGCTCATAAGAAATGAAAATACTACTTTTTCCTTTTTTGTTTCAATTGGTAAGCTATTAGATATTTGTGTAGAGCAGCAGTTATCAATCATTTTGGTCCCCTTTACATAATAGCTTTTGTTTATGTCTATCAGTATTTCTTGTATAAGATATTAAAAATGTTAAGCCGTGGCTGGTGTGGCTCAGTTGGTTAGAGCGTCATCCTGTGCACCAAAAGGTTGCTGATTCAATTCCTGGTCAGAGCACATACCTAGGATGTGGGTTTGATTCCCAGTTGGGATCCATACAGAAATATCCATCAGATATTTCTCCCTTACATTGATGTTTCTCTCTCTCTCCCCTGCCTCTCTCTAAAATCAACTTTTAAAACTTTTTAATTAAAATATTTTTAAAATATATTTTACTGATTTTTTACAGAGAGGAACAATGAGAGAGAAACGTCCTTCAGCTGCCTCCTGCCCATCCCCTATTGGGGATGTGCCCACAACCAAGGTACATGCCCTTGACCGGAATCGAACCCAGGACCTTTCAGTCCGCAGGCTGACACACTATCCACTGAGCCAAACTGATTTCTGCTAAAATATTTATTTAAAGCTGTTACATGTTAATAAAAATCACAATTTTATAGGAGAGCAGAGAATATTTTCTAAAATAAAACAAAGCTGAAACCGGTTTGGCTCAGTGGATACAGCGTCAACCTGGGGACTGAAAGGTCCCAGATTCGATTCCACTTAAAGGCATGTATCCTGGTTGTGGGCACATCCCCAGTAGGGGGCGTGCAGGAGGCTGCTGGTCAAGGTCTCTCTCATCGATGTTTCTATCTCTCTAACCCTCTCCCTTCCTCTCTGTAAAAAAATAATAAAATATATTTTTAAAAAATAAATAAAAAATTTACTCAGAGAAGTAGCATTGCTTTACATTTTTGTAAATCCCCTTAATGTCTGGCTTAATAAGGAAGACACCTGGATTTTCATAGCTACTTTCAATGCAGTCTGTTGTAAAATGTTTTAGCTAAAGTATGTGAAAAAAATTCAGCCTTACAGAATATGTATTTAACAAATGGGAGTTTTAGCTTTTTCAGATAATTGTGGTTATTCTTCTTTGATACTACAATACTGGACAAATGGTAGTTTCTTAAAGGTTTTTGTGTGGAATCGGAGCCATTTCTATAAACTTTTCATACTTTGTTACATTATCATCTGTTGGATCTTGTACTTCAAATGGATCTTTTACCATGCATTGGTCATCTGGAAAATATTGGTTCACTGTGTTATGCCAGTCTTCTGAATGTTGACTCATTTAATTATATAGTATTTTAAAACTCTCATGAAAATTCCACTGATCTCATGAACTAGTAGTGGTAGATGTAAATTTTCCAAAATTTTAATTTTCTCTTAAATACTCAAAATTAATCATTGGCGCCCAGCCTGTGTAGTTCAAGGTGGTTGAGTGTTATCCCATGGACTTAACTCATCACACTCTGTGGTCCAGTGGTTGAGAGTCAACCTCTGAACCAAGAGGTAATGGTTCAATTGCCTGAGTTTTGTGTTTGATCTTCACGGGTGCGATGGTCAGGTATGCAAGAGGCAGCTGATTGGTGTGTTTATCAGTATTTCTATTTCTCTCCCTTCCTCTCTCTGAAATCAATAAAAATATTAAAAAGAAAAAAAAGGGCAAAAATGGAATATGTACACTACCAACAACAAATTTGTCAGCAGCAACAGATACTGTCAGTGTTGTCCTTAAACTGACCAAGATCACTTCATTCATTTTTGAGAAAATGTTTGCCTTTTCTGAATTATCATAATTGTCAGCCATTCTTTCATGTTAAAAATAAAGTTTCATTTAGAAAGTGGCAGTTCAGCTTGGAACTCAGTTGCACACATTGTTTTTCTTGAAACATCTGATAGCAGAAGTAATTTATGTGTTCTTTCCATTTCATTACCACATGATATTTTTAAAATATCTACTCAAGAGTTGCAATTTAAGAAAATTTAATTCTAATTTTTTGAGACTTATGTGAAATTGGCATTTTTCCTTTTTACTGCAATTATGTGGTGGTGAAAAATACAATGACTTCTAATACAATTCAATGTCATTGCCTTGGTTCATACTAAGGCACCACCACTATTACCATTGCTTTTGCATTACTAATAAAAATGCCAACCCAGGAAATAAAGGCAAATAATATTTCAGTATTATTCTGAAAGTAGTTTGTGTGTCTCTTGAAAGGCTGTTTGAGGACCCAAGAAGTCTACAGACCACACTTGAAGAACCATTGGCCTACACATAAATCCTGTAAGCTTAGTGGTATATAGGGAATTATAAAAAGAAGAGAGGGACTTACATTTAAACCTTTAATCCATTTTAAGTTTATTCTTAAATATGCTGTAAGAAGGTGGTGCCATTTGTTTGTTTGTTTGTTTGTTCACTGCATGTATCCAGTTTCCCCAACACCATTTATTGTTTAGACTGTCTTTACTCCACTTATGGGTATAACTTTGAAGAAACCCAAAACACTAATTCAGAAGAATATATGCACCCCAATGTTCATTGCAGTGTTATTTACAATAGCCAAGCTTTGGAAGCAACCTAAGTGCTCATCAGTAGACAAGTGGATAAAAAAGCTGTGGTACATATATACAATGGGATATTACTTGGCCACAAAAAAAGAATGAAATCTTACCATTTGCAATAGCATGGGTGGACCTAGAGGGTATTATGCTAAGTGAAATAAGTCATACATATAAAGACAAAATACCAAATGATTTCATTTATATATGAACTATAAAAAGCAAAATAAACAAAATAGAAGCACACTGATAGATACAGAGATCAGACTGATGGTTGCCAGAGAAGAGGAGGTTGGGTTGGGTAGCTGGATGAAAAAAAAGGTGATTGGCAGTCACAAAATAATCATGGGGATATAAAGATCAGCATGGGGAATATAGTCAGTAACATTGCAATAACTATGTAATGTGCCAGGTGGGTTCTTGAAATATTGGGGTTGAGGGACCACTTTGTAAAGTATATAATCATCTAGTCACTGTGCTGTACATCTGAAACGAATATAAAATAACATTGAATTTAAACTGTAATTGAAAAAATAATTTAAAGAGAAAAGAAGGGCCTTTAGATAGGATATATGTATGTAATATCTTGGAGAGGGTATGTTTTATATTATTAATCCTATCAAAATCTTTGGAAGGAGATGTATTATTAAGTTCTTATTTTTGTTGTTGTTGTTAAGATCTATCCTCAGGAGAGACACAGCATAAGAGTTCCTGAATCTGGAGAACATTATGAACTGCATCTTTTGCACTACCTTCAAGAAAACCTTGGATCACGCATTGCTGCTCTGAAAGTGATATAATTTGACCTGTGTAGAATTCTGGTATACACTGGCTGTTTAACCAAATGCGGGGGTTTAATCAATAGAAAGTATAGAATTGATCATCACATTTTGATATCTGCCACATGACATTTACTTCTAAAAGTATATTTGGTGCCATGTAGGCATCTACAATTCATGGATAGTAATCTGATACTTTTAACCATACACACAGAAAATTGAATGACATGTATTTCTAAAGGACCCAGCAATACCTTGAGAATTACTGAAAGAAATAAGACATTAGCACTCTGTATCCATATTACCTTTTTTTTCTTCACTCTTAATAGCATTATAAACCTCATGGACTTAATTAGTGTATTTTTACAGTATACTTCTGAGTTTGTAAAATATGATGATATTAGTGATTGGTTGGTTCAATTCCAGAATCTCTGACTAGTTACAGATTTGATAGCACTTAAATATAATTGAATAGCTTAAGCTTCATTGCTTGGGTTGTATTCAGCATGTTATGAACTAATCATTATTAAACCTATGACTTAACCAGTCAAGAATGATTTTTCAAGGAAAACAGTGGCCTCCTAAAGACACATATTTTGTTCATTCATGTTCTGAAAGGTTTTTAGCCAATTTTAACTGTATCTAGTATAAATAGTTCTCTTTGATGAAATGGCAGAGTGAGTTTTTCCTTTTCCTACATGTAGCATGTATTTAATTAATTAGTCTTATTATATTGATAATTATAGGCAAAAATTTTTAATCAAATGATTAGAGCTTAAATATTTACTGGCGATTTATTTTCCTTTAGGAAAAGAAAAAAGTACACATTCACTTGTATTCTTCAGAAAATGTAGTGGTGCCAGTTTCCTTTGGGTATTTCCTTATTAAAATGTTTCAGGGTAGGGTGGGGGAGGCCAGGGTGTGGAGAATGACAGGGAAAAGAGAAGGTGAGGAGGGTCTGCTCAAGGACTAGGAAATATAATTTGACCAAAAGTCCTCATGAAAAAGTCTGGAAAGTAAAATTTAAACTCCTAGAATGTTAAGGAAACCAGAATTTAAAAATACTCTCTTTTTATAATTATAGACTATAATGTTATTCAGGAGAGGGAAAGTTCCTTAAGAGTTACTTTTATAATTCTAAATTCTAATTTTTTGTTATTTTCTTTTAACTTAGAAACCTTATAAATTTAAACTATCTTGATCCTGTTTTAATTATATGAGCATAATTTAGATATTGTGACCTTAAAATAAAGAGGTTTCTAGAATAATCTCTGTACCATAAACTGATCCCCAACAAGCCATGTCTCTTTTTCAGTGTTCAAAGCCTAGAGCAGTTTCTTGAATGGCCATGACATTTCCTGGATTAGCTGGCTGTAACAGAGCTCATAGGCTTTCAGGTACTGATTAGAATCTGTCCTCTAGAGTCTTGGGGTGCAGATGTGTTACATTGGAGCCAGTAGTGGAGAAGGCACCTGAGTTTGACCCTGTTTATCACAAACTTTAGTGTTTGGAAAGTTGCTACAAGTATTTTTAAGTAACGCTCCAAGGAAATTTTTTTTTCCCCACTCTCTTTCTCACCACTACACAAAGGAGATTTCTCTGATAGAGAGCACAGCCTCCATTAGTAAGAGTGGTGACTGTGCATCAGAGGTGGCTTGATCAGTGAGGGCCAGGTGGGAAGTAGGGGGAGTCCAGAAGGCAGAGTGACCTGGTGGTTTTATCCATGGGAAGGGGAAGGTTTTGCTGTTTGTGTATTTATACTGTATAATAGGTGCCACAATTTCCCCTTTTGTCTGTATATGTATTGACTTTCTTGTTTATGATATTTTTCCCATGCGAAGACTTGTTTATATTTTTTCAGTGTTAAATTAAATTGATTTGGGTAACTTCTCTTCCCCAAGAAAGTATTTTCCCACAAGACATAAGTATATATCTGATGTTTGAAAGTGGTTTTGTTTGTGAACTAGTTGGCATCTAAGGATCTATCCTTATATAAATGTAGAAGTGGTATGGATAGTGGCTTTTAGACGGTTATCCATTTGAAGCCTCTTAGCCATTAAGGCTGTTTCTTCAAAATAGCATCTCTTATTTTACCAAAACAAACCTTTAAAAACCTCATGCATTCTTGAATTTGCAGGTTTTCCTTTCCATCTTGCCTTCTCCTTTCCTTCTTTCCCAAGGAATACTTCTTATAATTCCCACTTAAAAGCCAATCTCCTTCTATAGAAGGAAAAATACCTGGTGTAAGTCACTTGTAGAAAGAGAGCTTGACTAAATTTGTTTTAAACTGATGTGAAAAACAGTTAATTCAAGCAATCAGTAGAAATATCACTAAAACTATTGGTTCCCCTGTCCACAGGTTACAACTTAAAAGGCAGGAGTATATAAAAGTAGCAGCAGTTTTGAAGAGCCAAAAAGCACTAGGTTAAACATCAAATGGGGTTTTTGGAGGCTTGATAAGTGGGTGCACTTGGTCAACCATTGGCAGGTATAGTTGCCTATGCATTGTTAAGCTAGTGGGTCTCAAAATCTAAAATTAATCTGGGACATTTAACTAAAAGAAATGGAGTCTTGAACCCTTCTCTTAGAAATTTGGATTTGGTTTATTTGGGCAGAGACCAGGAATCTATATTTCTAAAAAGCTTTCCAGGTGGTTCTAAAGCAAGTCATTTTTGGGCTGCTTTAAGAAACTATTCTGTAGAAAAGGGAGTTGGATTAAGAAGATAATGGCTAATTTTTACACTGGACTGATTTAGAAGAACCTAAAACAATAGTCAGAACAGCTGTTCACCTATGATAACTATTGGTCCCTTCTCACTTTAAAAGAAACAGAAGATATCATTAACTATATCCCCTCTGTCTGGAGAGTCCTTTTGGAATGAAGGTTTTTTCCTCCTTGTCATTCCTGGCTCATGTCCAAAGCCTCATACAAGAGGGTGAAGTCACAGTGCATGCATTACTTTTTAAAAGAATGAGATATAGATAATGATACTTTTACCTTTTTTTACTACTTGTTTTATTCCTTACGGATGGTGTAGCCTACCTCTCTGTAACATCTTTCTCTCTTTAGGTGGAATGATTCCTATAAGATCTCTTCTTATTACAGAATCATACATTTTTCAAGCTATTATATCTTTGCTATAATCCAATATTCTTTGTTAGAGGAGAAACCTTCATATATAAAGAGAAGAATATATACCCATGGCCAGTTAGTGCTCAGTTGGTACTAGACTCCATCCAGATGTCCTGACTCATAGTAGTTAAATATGTAGAAAAGGCGAATTTTTAAAGAAGTATTTATTAATATATTCCTATGAAACATTTTAAAGATAAAACATAAAATGGTTAATTTTTCCATTCTAAAGTAAATGCTAAGCATGCTTATTAATGAAGCTGTACTTCTCATTAGTATATGACATTCTGAAATTAATTAAAATTGCTGTGCTAAATGTGTCTTCCTTGGTGTAGTGGGGGGATTTGGGGATTGGGATATAGAGTGCTTGCTTAAGCCTAGGAGCCCCATTTAGAGCTATTTGAAGTAAGAGACAAGGCCCTATATAAACTAAGATGTGTGAGTGTCCATTCCTGGTAGACATAAAGGAATAAGGAAACTTCCCTTATTTCCACTTTCCAACCCCTCCCGGCCTCACTGATCCATCATGCAGCCTAAAATATGGAGACATGTTAGTGTAAGGTGCTGGCTCCTGCTTATTTGTCAAGAGCTAGCTCTAGGTAATCATTTCAGAAGTCCCTTACAGACAGAGAGAAAGTAGTGTCCATGTGTTTGTTTTTAAATAACCCAAAAACAAATTTATGTTTGTATTCAGCACAATTGGAGTTCAGGTCTTTAATTTTAGAACATAAAGTGCCTGCTGTTTTAAGCATTGACTTGTACAAAAAGAATTGCATGTCTCACACCAGTAAGTTTATGGGTTTTCTCATTTTCAGCTACATAGCTTTTAATCATGTAAAGGAAAACATTAGTTTTGTTGCATTTTATTACAGGTTCTTTGTTGCAATAAAGATGCTGCTAAAATTAATTGATGTAAATTTTCTTTTTTTCCCCTGTTCCCCTTTTGCACAGTGTTGCTTTGATTAGTGACAACTGTGGAGTGATGAATACACATGAACAAGGTCATGTGCTTGCAGTGGAGAAGGGAGACTGTAGGTGATTACGTGGAGCTCCTAGTCCTGTAAACACAAACCAAAGGCAGGTGTGCGGAGATTGCTTTGTACCTGCAAGTGGGTCCCAGCACCAGCTGTTAGTACTGCCAGGGGAGGTGGAGCTTGAAGTCAGTGATTAGCATATCCTCCCAGAGCAGCTAGCTGCTGGTTTCTTGGGAATGCCACTCAGGATTGATAGTGGTTTCTGCACATTTCCCGGGAAATTTTAAGGGAGTTCAGTGTAATGCTTTTTTTCAAAATTTTCTTTGACAACTCTCTTTTAAAGCTGTACTAGAGAAAGGGTGGGGAGAAATAAGCAGATAAACGCCTCTAAAATTAGTATACTTTGGCTTGTCTGATAATCTTTCCAGAACAGACCCTATAACCCTCTGAAGTGTGCAAAATATTGCATGAATGAATGGAGGTATGTTCTCGGAAGAAGGGCTATGACTTTATCAGATTCACAAAAGGATAATGTACCAAAAGAACTGCTATATTATGCATTTGAATCTTACTTAAACTTTAATTTGTATACTAAAATTATTAGGAATAAAGATGACCTTGAAACAGTAATGCTATAGAGCAATGCTTCCTTTTCTAACCTTTTTACCACAACAAAAAAAGACATTTATATGACACTCTGTGATTAACTAAGATACACTGGATTAGTCTGTTGAGACTGCTTGCAGCCAGAAATAACCAGCCAGGCCCACCAAAGCTCTAAAGAATAACCATAATCCATTTATGGCATTCTGAGAAATTTAAAGACTACCTTGGGCCCCACCAGTGTGGCTCAGCCATTGAGCATCCATCCAGGAATCAAGAAATAGCTGGTTCAGTTCCCAATTGGCGTATGTCCAGAGTACAGGCTCAAGCCCCAGTGAGGGGGTGGGGGCATGTGGGAAGCAGCTGATGGATGATGATGTTCCTCTCTCATTGATGTTTATTGCTATCCTTTCCTCTCTAAAAGTCAAAGACAGTTTTTTAAAAATAATGATTAACTTGGAAAAAAGTTAAGACTACCTTGGTCTCTTAAGTTAGCCTGGATTTAAATGCTAATCAAAAGTCAGCTTTCAGCATAGCCATACATTCTGCAAAGACTGTTCTGAGGTGCAGGCTCTAGGGCTCCAGTGCTCCAGTCAGATCAGAGTAAACGCCCTGGTCTTGAAACCCTTGGACTTCCTGTTGGCTAACCTCACCCACTCAGTGGTTATGAAGAAACAATGTTTGATCCCATAGTAGTTATTAGGTGAGCATAGTTGAAATAGCTACTGTATGAGACACATAACCATAATTTTATTTTGGGCTTTGAGTGGTTTGGGGAATCACCAGGATTTAAATGTTCATCAGCTAGTTCTGTCCACAGATCTGGTACCTGGCCCTGCCACCCTGGAAGAAGTTGAGCTCCCACTGAAATGGGCTGGAAGGGATTCCACTTCGACCCAGGCAGTGAGATTGTTGAGTTTGCTATGAGCTTCTTATTGAAAGATGCTGTCAAAGTTGGCTCCTAGATTTGAGTTTTTGAAATAGAAGTTTGGGGAAACAATTAGTGAGGATATTGGTCCTTAGCCAGTTCCAGGAATTGCCCCACCTCTTTCCACCTTCACTGGAAAAGCACCTTGTGGAAGTACGTATACAATTTAACATTCTACTCACAGGTGACACTTCTTTGCAGTAAGGTCCTCTGGCCAGGTGGTTTCTGGAATCACACTGCCCTTCTATAAAATGAATTCTTTGTGTTGGCTAGATTGCTGACCATATACATGGTCATAGTTGCCTCCCTAAGCGTGCATGTGAATGCTCCTGTCTAGTTCAATCGAGTACTTAATGAAGTGTTGCCACACTAGTTAGTTGCTTTGCATTGTCTCCACCGAACATTCCTCATTCCTATTACTCCTGCTTCAGTCTAGGATGCTGCCTGCAGCTGCTCTTTCATTAGCCTGAGTTGGAGATGAAAATTAAGAATTCCACAGATGAATACTTTGTTTTTTAAAATATATATTTTATTGATTTTTTTACAGAGAGGAAGGGAATGGGATAGTTAGAAACATCAATCAGCTGCCTCTTGCACATTTCCTACTGAGGATGTGCCCGCAACCAAGGTACATGCCCATGATTGGAATCGAACCTCGGACCTTTCAGTCCGCAGGCCAACGCTCTATCCACTGAGCCAAACCAGTTAGGGCTGAATACCTGATTTAATGAGAAATAACTTGGTTTTGAGCATGAACGTAAAAGAATTACAAGTGACTCGAATCATTCAAGAGATTCAAATCAAAACGACAATGAGGTACCATCTCACATTTGCGAAATGGCTATCATCAAGTGCTGGCGAGGATGTGGAGAAAAAGGAACCCTCGTACACTTCTGGTGGGAACAGTACAGCCACTGTGGAAAACAGTATGGAGTTTCCTCAAAAAATTAAAAAATGGAACTCCCATTTGACTCAATAATCCCACTTCTAGGAATATATCCCAAGAAATAAAAAACATTAATCAGGACATATGTATCCCTATGTTCATAGCAGCACAATTTACAATAGCTGAAATTTAGATATTGCATAAGTGTGCATCAGCAGATGAGTGAATTAAGAACGATATTACATCTACACGATGGAATACTATGCTGCCGTAAAAAAAAAAAAACCTCATCATTTGCAACAGCATGGAGGGACATGGAGAGCATTATGCTAAGTGAAGCAGTTGGAGAAAGAAATATCACATGATCTCATTTGTGGAATATAATGAGCAACATAAACTTATGAACAAAAATAGATCCAAAGACAGAAGCATCGAACAGACTCAAACTTCAGAGAGAGGGTAGGGTAAGGTAAGGGTGGGAGGTAAGAAATCAAAGGATTTGTATGTGTGCATATAAGCATAGCCAATGGACACAGGCACTGGGGAAGGGGGGTGGTGAGGGTATGTGCTGGAGGGTAGGGGTGGCCAGGGAGAGGTCAATGGGGGGAAAAGAACGGTAATACTATCCTATCTAATAAAGAGGGAATATGCTAATTGACCATCACTCCATCACAAAGATGGCTGCACCCACTGCTGAAGCCAAGTTCCCATAAGGAGTCTTAACAAGCAATTAGGGACCTGAGGCTATGCCTTTCCCCACCCCCATAGGGCTTGACAGAGGACTTCAGACCACAGCTCCTTCCTCAGCACCAAGCCAGGGGACCTGAGGCCATGCCCCCCACTAAGTGGGGCTTGACAGGGGACCTCAACGTGTGCTTCCTGTCCTGGTGCTGGGCTAGGGGACCTTAGGCTTCTCTCGCCACCCCAGCACCAGGCTGGGGACCTCAGACCACAACCCCCGCCCAGCGGGGTTTGACTGGGGACCTCAAGCCACAACCCCCACCCTGGCACTAGGCCAAGGAACCTGAGGCCACACACCCCACCCACCTGAGCTTGATGGGGGTCCTCAAGTTGTGCTTCCCATCCTGGTGCTAGACTAGGGGACCTCAAGCTGTTTCCCCCACCCCAGCACCAGGCCAGGGGACCTCAGGCTGTGTCCCCCTTCCTGGCAGGGCTTGGCAGGGGACCTCAGGCCATGCTCTCCACACAGTGGAGCTTGACAGGGAACCTCAAGGTGCACACCCCCCCCGCCAGTGCTGGGTTGGGGGAACTCAGGCCATGCCCCCTGCCCAGCGGGACTTGATGGGGGACCTGAGGCTGCATCCTCCCCGGCTGGTGGGGCTTGATAGGGGACCTGAAGCTGTGTCCCTATCTCGATGCTGGGCTGGGGGACCTGAGGCAGCACCTCCCTACCTGCCGAGGCTTGACGGGGGACCTCAGGCCATGCCCCCACCCAGTGGGGCTTGACAGGGATCTCAAGCCATGTCCCCCATCTGGCAGAGCTTGATGGGGGACTTGAAGGCATGCCCCCTGGCCCAGTCTGGGCTGAGGGACCTCAGGCCATGCCCCCGTCCTGGCGCTGGGCCAGGGGACCTGAGGCTATGTCCCCTACTCAGCAGGGCTTGACAAGGGTGGGACTGGCCAGGTCTGGATCTAGCCCCATGGGGGTGGGGACCAGCTGGGTCTGGTTCTCACACAATTTTGAGGTGCATGTGGGTGGGCGGGTACTTGACTCTGGGTCCCAAGGTACGCCCCAGACTCTAATATATTTTGTTGAAATATATTAAAGAACTTATATTTTTTATTTTATATGCATTTTACTAATTTTCTTTTATCTCTGACACTTCTATTATAAAGGGCAAATAGCAATATTAAATTATTTCCTCTAATTAATCCCCTTTTAATATGCATGAATTTCATGCACCGGGCCACTAATATGTAATACTTCAAACAATAAAAAAAAATTTTTTTAAGTAAAATAATATTTTAAAAAAGAATTCCAAGTGACTTCAAAGAAGCAGTTCTCAACTTTTCTCTCAGCAAATATTTAGTAACAACCATGTGTTAGGCTATGAGAAAACAAAGATGAAAAGGACCTAGTCCTTGTTCTCTGGACAACTTCATCTCCTACTTCAGTAGCAGGTCACAGCCACTTAATGTCCTGATACATTCTCTTTGCTGCTCCAGTCCCTAAGTTGTGCCTGACATTCAAGGCCCTGTGTCATCTGACTCAACTTTCCCTCCCCTACAGGCTCTTCAGTATAAGCATCCTAGAGTTTCCTCTTTCCATTAGTGGAACACAATCTTTGAAATTAGACCCAAGTGCCTCTTGGCATCCTATGGAGCTTGTATGGGAATCTTCCTCACCTAGGATGGACAGCATGGCAAATGGTACCAGCATTGGCTTTGGAGCCTGGCTTCAACCCTTGTCTCTGATTCTTGGTACCTTTATGGGCTTAAGCATCTTACCTAATAATAGAGAAATATGTAAATTGACTGTACCTCCAATAAGCCCACAGCCAATCAGAGTGAGTATGCAAATTAACCCAACAAAGATGGAGGTTGAGTCCCGGGAACCTCCTTGGCACCCAAGTCACTCCCAGCTGGCCATCAGAGGGGTTGAGCCTGCAATTGGAAGGGGTGGGACGGGGTGGGGAACTTCCAGAGCCTAAAGCCTCAGGCTTGGGAAGGGGCCAAGCCTGCAACCAAATGCAGACCATCCAGAAGTCAGTACACTGACTGTTCAGGTGGCTGAGACCCAGAAAGTGAGTCGGGGTCTGATCTGCAGCCTCAATAGAAGCTGTTGATCAGTGTACTTACCTCTCTCTTTCTTTCTGATCTTCCCTAGCAGCCAGGCTTCTCTTTCTCTCCAGGTCTTTGTGGGAGCTGCTATTAAGCCCCGCCTCTTTGATCAGGCCCAGAGGTAGGCCTGGAGATGCTAACTGGCATAGGAAGCCACCAATCATAACTAAAGGTGAGCGCTATGGGGAGCCAATGGCTGCCTAGAAGGTGAAGCTTTTTTTCTTTTTAATATATTTTATTGATTTTTTTTACAGAGAGGAAAGAGGGATAGAAAGTTAGAAACATCGATCATCTGCCTCCTGCACACCTCCTACTGGGGATGTGCCCGCAACCAAGGTACATGCCCTTGACCAGAGTCGAACCTGGGACCTTTCAGTCCGCAGGCTGATGCTCTATTCACTGAGCCA
Organism: Lasiurus cinereus; assembly: GCA_011751065.1. Classification (NCBI taxonomy): domain Eukaryota; kingdom Metazoa; phylum Chordata; class Mammalia; order Chiroptera; family Vespertilionidae; genus Lasiurus; species Lasiurus cinereus. The sequence goes on from JAAGEH010000076.1 coordinate 36,475,012, forward strand.
AACTGGCTTTGGCTAGAAGGTGAAGCTTTTTTTTTTTCCCCCTCAAGTTATCTGTTTATTGACAGTGCCTTTGGCACAGGGTATAAAGAAAAAACTAAAATATTTTTAAAACAACCCCTCTTCATCCTGACCTTGTTGTAATTTTTTATTTATTCTATAGGCTAGAAAAATTCTTATTTGTAAATTAACTATAAAAATATTACTTTGAATAAGTTTATAGCAGAAAAGGCCTAGTAATATCCACTATGTTTAAATGCTTTATTTGTAAGAGATGATGCACTGATTTATAACGATGTTGCATCATAACTATTGTTTTAAGTTATAGTATTTTTTCCTTTTGTTCTAGAAACATTTGTCAAAATATATTAAAGAACATATTTTTTATTAATTTATACAGAATACTTGACTTATTGTCTTTTCTTATTTTTTTATAAATCTTTATTGTTCAGATTTTTACAATGGTTCCTCTTTTTTCTCCCCATAGTTCCCCTCCACCTGGCTCCCACCCTATCTCTGCCCTTACCTCCTCCCCATTGTCCTCATCCATAGATGTATGATTTTTGTCCACTCTCTCCCTGTACCCTCCTAACACCTCTCCCCCTGAGAATTGACAATCCACTCCCTTTTTATGCCCCTGATTCTATTATATTCACCAGTTTGTTCTGTTCATCAGATTTTTTTACTTACTTGATTTTTAGATTCACTTGTTGATAGATATGTATTTGTTGTTCATAATTTTTATCTTTACCTTTTTCTTCTTCCTCTTCTTAAAGAGTACCTTTTAGCATTTCATATAATACTGGTTTGGTGGTGATGAACACCTTTAGTTTTTTCTTATCTGTGAAGCTCTTTATCTGCCTTTCAATTCTGAATGATAGCTTTGCTGGGTAGAGTAATCTTGGTTATAGATTCTTGCTATTCATCACTTTGAATATTTCTTGCCACTCCTGTCTGGCCTGCAGTTTCTGTTGAAAAATCAGCTGATAATCGTATGGGTGCCCCCTTGTAGGTAATGAACTGTTTTTCTCTTGCTGCTTTTAATATTCTCTTTTTGTCTTTTGCTCCTGGCCTTTTAATTATGATGTGTCTTGGTATGGTCCTCTTTGGATTCCTTTTGTTTGGGGCTCTGTACACTTCCTGGACTTGTAAGTCTATTTCTTTCACCAGATGGAGGAAGTTTTCAGTCATTATTTCTTCAAATAGGTTTTCAGTATCTTGCTCTCTCTCTTCTTCGGGCACCCCCATAATTCTGATGTGGTACACTTGAAGTTGTCCCAGAGGCTCCTTACACTATCTTCACATTTTTGGATTCTTTTTTCTTTTTTCTTTTCCAGTTGAATATTTTCTGCTTCTTTGTATTTCAAATCTTTGACTTGATTCTTGCGTTCCTCTAGTCTGCTGTTAGGTCTCTATATAATATTTTTTATTTCAGTCAGTGTATGTTTAATTTCTAATTGGTCCTTTTTCATCTCTAGTTGGTCCTTTTTCATCTCCTCTTGGGTCTCACTAAATTTATCCATCTTTTCTAGGAAATTCTTGAAAAATCTTATAACTGTGGTTTTTAACTCTATATCCAGTCGTTCGTTTTCCTTCATTTTTTTTGTTTGTTATTTGTTCCTTTGTCTCCTAATTTTGGCTGCTTCCCTGAGTTGGTAGAGTAGCTTTGTGTGTTAGGTATCCCATATGGCCCAGTAGCTCTGCCTCCCCAGTTACCTGAGGTGGACTCTCTTGGTGCACCCCTTTGTGAACTGTGTGTACAGCCTTGTTGTAGTTAAGTCTTCATTGTTGTTGGTATCACTTGGGGGAATTGACCCCCAGGCCAATTGATTGTGAGGATCAGCTGTGTCTGTGCCAGAAGAACTTCTGTGCTGGACTCAGCCTTAAGACTTGCAAGATTGCAAAATGCTCTATGCTAGGCTTGGATGGGGTGGAGTCTCAGGGCTGAGCACACAGCCTTGGCTTCCCGTCAGCCCCTAGGTCTCAATGCAGCTCTCTCTGCCCACAGTCATGCTCTCACGCCTCCAGATCTCTGCCTTTCTGGCTCCACTGCATTTCCGTGTGGTCTGAGGACCTGTATGAGTCTGGGTCTCCAGGGTTTTGCCCAGGGTCTGGGTCCCCAGGGTCTTGCCCAAAACTCTGACCTGGATTTTAGTGCAGTTGGGAGGTTCTGTCTTCCTCCCATTAGAGAAAGCCAGCAGCACAATCAGCAGTCAGCCCTCTGTGTGCACACTATCGTGTACACCTCCAGATCCCTGTCTTTTGAGGCTCCCCTGTTTCCTTGCACTCCTCCATTTTCACCACAGTCCAGACTTCCCTGTATGAATCGCCTGGAACTGGGGTTCAGTGCAGTCAGAAGTGGGGTTCAGTGCAGTTGGGAGTTTCCATCTCCCTCCCACTAGAGGAAGCCAGCCAGGCACTCTGTCTCCCGTCCTCCCCACGAGCATGTCTCTGTACCTCAGCTTTTTGCAGCTCTCTGAGACACCATAAGCCCCTCTCTTTCCTTCTAGTTGTAGAATTTCCTCTCAGCCAGCTTTCCTGTGCTTCTGGATGACGTCCATTCTGTCTTTTAGTTGTGCTTTTGAAATTGTTGTGTGAGCCGAAACCGGTTTGGCTCATTGGATAGAGTGTTGGCCTGCGGACTGAAAGGTCCCAGGTTCGATTCCGGTCAAGGGCATGTATCTTGTGGGGGTGTGCAGGAGGCGGCTGATCGATGTCTCTCTCTCATTGATGTTTCTAACTCTTTACCCCTCTCCTTTCCTTTCTGTAAAAATCAATAAAATATTTAAAAAAAAAGAAATTGTTGAGTGAGGCAGCAGTTTAGGTGTTCACCTATGCTGCCATCTTGGTTTCTTTCCCCAAGGTGAAGCTTTTGATGCTGGCATAGGAACCGACCAATCAGAAGCAAATTGGCCAGCAAAGGAGGGCAGTTGGGGCAACATCAGGCCTGCAGGCGAGGGCAGTTAGGGGTGATCAGGCTGGCAGGCAGAAGCAGTTAGGGGTTGATCAGGCAGGCAGGCAGGCAGGCAGGTGAGCAGTTAGGAGCCAATGGTCTCAGATTGTGAGCAGGATGTCTGACTGCCGGTTTAAATACCTTGGGATCGGGCCTAAAATGGCAATTGGACATCTCGCAAGGGTTCCCCAATTGGAAAGGGTGCAGGCTGAGGTAAGGGAATCCTCACCTCCATGCACAAATTTCATGCACTCGGTCTGTAGTATTTACATAACATTCTGACCCTCAGTTTCCTTAAATGTGAAATAGGAATAATAACAGAACTCTCCTTAATGGTTTATTATGAGGATTAAGTTCACTCACTATACTACAATGCCTGTGGTGCCTGGCATGCAATAAAAGTTCTTAGTAAATGTATCTCAGGTTTAGCACTTCATTTTATATCATACTGTTTGCCCTTTGTTTTGCTTCTCTGGTTTGATTACAGACTCTGAGAGTAGGCATTATATTACCGTTGGTTAATTCTCTACATTATACCTATTACAGAGGTAGATATGTAGGAATCACTTTCTAATGCTTAAGTACCAAAAAAATATTTGATCACCCTCAGTTAGAGTTGTCTGATTGATACATTATAGGTTCCTAAGAACCCATCTACCAATTTACTTATAAGACTGCAAAAGAAACCAAATTCTCCTAATTTAAGCTTTTAGGACTCCTTCTTTGAACTGTCATTGGGATTTTTTTATTTGAAGCTGTAGGTCTGGAGGAGTGTTGCTTTTCAGCCCTGGTTGTTACCATAGTTGCCAGGGCGCTTTTAAAAACATTGATGTCTGGGAGGTAACCAAGATGGCGACATAGGTAAACACCTGAACTGCCTCGAACAACAATTTCAAAACTACAAAAAAGATACAAACGGGACATCATCCAGAACCACAGGAAGGCTAGCTGAGTGGAAATTCTACAACTGGAAGAAAATAAAAAAGCACACTAAGACGCAGAGGAGCTGCAGAAGGCAGAGGTACTGAGACACGCACATGCGGAGAAGATGGGCAACTGAGTGTACAGCTGGCTTTCTCAAGTGGCAGGGAGACAAAAGCTCTCGACTGCTCTGAACTCCAGTTCTGGGCAAGAACTCCCAGACTCATTCAGGGAGAAACTGGACTGTCTAGCAGCAAGTGAAACTCCAGGGTGGCTTTCTCTCAGAGGTGCTTGCAGCGATTACCACAGGACACTGTTACACAGGGGCCTATTAGGGCAGAGCTGGTGGGAAACCAATGCTATCTGTTCTGCCCTGAGACTCCACTCCATCCAAGCTGAGCATAGAAGCTTTTGCAACTCTTGTCTCATAAGTGTGTCTCCAGCACAGAAGTTCTCCCAGCATAGACATAGCTGATCCTCAAAGCCAACTGGCCTGGAGGTCAATTCTTCCCAGTAATACCAACAATAATCAAGGCTTAACTACAACAAGACTGTGCACACAGCCCACAAAGGGGTGAGGCAAGAGTGTCCACCCCTGAGGAGGCTGAGACACTGAGCCCTATAGGACACCTAGCACACAAAGCTACTCTATCAACTCAAGGAAGCAGCCAAAATGCAAAGACACAGGTCACAAATGAAAGAAATGGAGGAAAGCAAATGACTGGATATAGAGTTCAAAACCATGGTTATAAGGTTTTTCAAGAATTTTCTATAAAAGGCTGATAAATTTAGCAAGACCCTCAAGGATAAGAAAAAGGACCAACTAGAAATTAAACATACACTGACTGAAATTAAAAGATAGTGTACAGAGACCTAACAGCAGACTAGAGGATCTCAAGAATCAAGTCAGCTGAAATCGGTTTGGCTCAGTGGATAGAGCATCGGCCTGCAGACTGAAAGGTCCCAGGTTCGATTCCGGTCAAGGGCATGTATCTTGGTTGTGGGCACATCCCCAGTAGGGGGTGTGCAGGAGGCAGCTGATCGATGTCTCTCTCTAATCGATGTTTCTAACTCTCTATCTCTCTCCCTTCCTCTCTGTAAAAAAAAAAATCAATAAAATATATTAAAAAAAGAAGAAGAATCAAGTCAAAGATTTGAAATACAAAGAAAAAAACACTCAACCGGAAAAGCAAAAATAATCCAAAAATATGAAGATAGTATAAGGAGCCTCTGGGACAACTTCAAGCATACCAATCAGAATTATGGTGGTGCCCGTAGAAGAGAGAGAGCAAGATACTGAAAACCTATTTGAAAAAATAATGACTGAAAACTTCCCCCACCTGGTGAAAGAAATAGATTTACAAGTCCGGGAAGTGCACAGAACCCCAAACAAAATGAATCCAAAGAGGACCACACCAAGACACATCATAATTAAAAGGCCAGGAGCAAAAGACAAAGAGAGAATATTAAAAGCAGCAAGAGAAAAACAGTTCATTACCTACAAGGGAGCACCCATACGACTGTCAGCTGATTTCTCAACAGAAACTATGCAGGCCAGACGGGAATGGCAAGAAATATTCAAAGTGATGAATAGCAAGAACCTACAACCAAGATTACTCTACCCAGCAAAGCTATCATTCAGAACTGAAGGGCAGATAAAGAGCTTCACAGATAAGAAATAGCTAAAGGAGTTCAGCACCACCAAACAAGTATTATATGAAGTGCTGATAGATATTCTTTAAGAAGAGGGAGAAGAAGAAAAAGGTATAGATAAAAATTATGAACAACAAATACATATCTATCAACAAGTGAATCTAAAAATCAAGTGAATAAAAAAAATCTGATGAACAGAATAAACTGTTGAATATAAAAGAATCAGGGGCATAGAAAGGGAGTGGACTGACAAGTCTCAGGAGAAGGGGGTGTGAGGGGTGCAGGAAGAGACGACAAAAATCCTGGATGAGGAAGGGTGGGGTAAGGGCAGAGGGTGGAGTGTGAACTAGGTGGAGGGGAGCTGGGGGGGGGGAAGGAGGAACAATTGTAATAATCTGAACAATGAAGATTTATTAAATTAAAAAAATAAAATAAAATGTGGATGTCTGAGTTGCTCTTGGGATCAATTAATCAACATGGGGCAGGGGGTAGGTTAATGGGGTAGGGGGAAGTAGGTCTGCCATCTTTTAATCTTTTTTATTAGTTCCCTAGGTGATTCTAATGTGCAACCAGAGTAGAGAGCCAGAGCAGATTCTTAGAAATTGTCTCATCTGCTGCTTTACAGATGACAAGTTGAGGCCCATAGCCAGGAAGTGATTAGAACATAGCCATCCCAGCTGTTTAAGGAGAGTCCATGCGCCCTAGTTGGTTTGGCTCATCAGCCTTTGGACCAAGGGGTCCCCCAGTACGATTACCGTCAAGGACATGTAACTTGGTTGCAGGCTCCTCCCCGACCTGGGACCTGGTCAGGGCTTGTGCAGGAAGCAATCAACCTATGTTTTTCTCTTACATGGATATTTCTCTCTGTTTTTCCCTCTCTCTGCCAGTCTCCCTAAAAAATCAATGGAAAAATATCTTCAGGTGAGGATTAACAACAAAATAAATAAACAAAATAATCCTATTCCTATATAATAAAAGTCTAATATGCTTAGTGTCCAACTGTTTGTTCCACCATTGGACCAGTCGCTATGATGCCCACTGACCACCAGGGGGCAAATGCTCCAACCAGTAGGTTAGCTTGCTCCTGGGGTTTGGCTGATCAGGACTGGGCAAGATGAGTGGGACATGCCCTGGAGCCCTCCTTGGCCTCTAAAATATTTTTTCTAATTAATTTCCTTTCAGTGTGCACGAATCCATGCACTGGGCCTCGAGTAATAAAAAGAGTCAGTGTTTGAGCCCAGGTCTGCTAGTTCCTTCTTTACCTGCCAGACCAAGGTTCTCCCAAGCCAGAGCTGGGCAGAGGGAACCAAGGCTGCTGCCAGGAAGCCACAGGGATCTAGGCCCTTCAGCCTCTGCTTTACCCAGAGCAGCTCAGCTTTTTACTTCTGTATGATTGGGGACACATGTTCTGTAGCTTCAAAAAAGAGGTGACCCCTCAAAAACACAGTGACCCTTCCCATCAAATGGAGACACTGAGGCCCAGAGAAGACTGCAAAGCCACACAACTATTGAGTGGCAGAGCTGGTACCAAAAGTCAGGCTGATAAACTCCCTGAAGTACAGGCGGGTAAAATGACTTTCCCAAAGGCACAAAACTAGTTGGTAGCTGAACAGAGACACTTGGATGCAGTCTCTAGGACACCTACTAAATTTCCTAAAATCTAAGATGTTACTGTTTGTAAGATCCTGATATATAACAATGAGAATAAGAATGTATCTTAGAATCCAGGAAATAAGGTATTTGCCTGAAATCTGAGTTCCTTCAGGGACTGAGCTCATGCTGAGAAAGCATGTACTGGGTGGGTCTTGGATAGGATTCTCCCTGAACTTTCCCAGAGAAAGAAGGGGGAGCCTGGGAAAGACTAGGGAATTTGGGATCTGAGAGACAGGTTCGAGGCCAGCAGTTGTGATCTTGAGCAAGCCCTTTGCTTCTCTAACCTTGGACTCTAAAGTGGCATTCTAATACTCCTTCGGAGTTGCTGTGAGGCCAAAGTGCCAAGCACAGGCCTACCAGAGGATGGGGACTTGGAAGTGACTCTATGACGTTCAAGTTGGCATTCCTGTTGTTGATCTGACCTCACCCCCTCAAGGAGTATAACATTGCCAATGGGAGCAGTCTGCTCTCCAGGACCTGAGCTGCCAGGCCCAAACCCTAGGGAGAAGATAGATGCCGGAGGGGAAGAGGAACATGACTCAGCCCTGGAGATCTTGGGAGAACAACAGGTTCTGGGACATGAGCAAGAAGGGTGGGTACAGAAGCCTCCCTCCCATGGGGTAGTTGGACTCTGCCTTGGCCTCAAATACTTCCCAAGGGCTGATCTTCCAGAATTGCACATGATTAGGATAAAGATGTCAATAACTGTGAGGCCCTGATTAGGGATAGCATGTTTACCTTTGAGCAGGTGATTCATTTCCCTCTGAATACCAACCACTAACATTTGAGTGATGAGTGTCCCACCATCTAAAGAATATTTCCTTATAACGGCATCATGTTCAATTTGATCTTCACAATAAGCTAGGAGACATCAGTCAGATAGTATTATTATTTCTCCTAATGTCTCCCACCCCTGAAGGAAATTAGAGTTCAGAGAGGTCACAGTGCAGAAGTGCAATGCTAATCCTGGCTTCACTCATCCATTAGCAAGCAACAAGAATTGAGCAACTGACATGGGCTTGGCTCATGCTGAGGAACCAGGGATCTGAAGATGCTCAGAGGAGTCAGGCATATTCTCTACTATCAAAGGATTCTCGGTGAGAAGTGGAGATGGAAACAAGAGGGCCAGTGCAACTAGAGATGTGTTGAGTGCTGTGTGAGCCCCCAGGAGGCAGAGCAGGACAGCAGTTAGGAATGAGTGTGGGCTTTGACTCGGAGAGCCTGCCATACTGTCTTCCCCTGAACCACTTCCTACTGTATGACCTTGGGCAAGTTATTTGACCTCTCTGTGCTTCAGCTTTCTCTTCTCTAACCTAGAGCTAATGATGTGAGCTTTGATATGAGAAAACGCTTGCAAAGCTCCTAGTATCTGGCACATAATACTCAGCAAACATGAACTATTATTTTCTCTGGGCAGTGAAAAGAGGATGGTCAGGAAAGGCTGCACAAAGGAGGTGGCATTTGAATTAGGTATTAAGGAGTGAGTTTTCCCAGGTGGGAGAAAGTCATTCCAAGCGAAGGGAATTCTGTTGTTGTTGTTATTGTTGATTTGGGGGTGGGGAGAGGGTAGAGAAACATAAATTTGTTGTTCTGCTTATTTATGTATTCATTGATTGATTCTTGTATATACCCTGTCTGGGAATTGAACCCGCCATCTTGGTCTTCTGGGATGATGCTGTAACCAACTGAGCTATATGGCTCTATAAGAGAAAGAGATAGAAACATAGACGAGAGAGGAACATCAACATTGAACAGCTACCTTCTGCACACTCCCTACTGAGGATCAAGTCCACCACTTGGGCATGTGTCCTGACTAGGAATCAAATTGGTGACCTCTTGGTGCACAGTCCTACACTTAACCTCTGAGCCACATCTGCCAGGGAAGGGAATTTTTTTACACACAGACATGAAGGAATAAAGGGAAGAACTGGCACACTAGGAGGCAGGAGGTGAGAGTGCTGGGGGTGGAGTGTGAAGGGCCTTGAATCATGGGAGCCAAGAGTTATGCATCTGCCCTGGACTATTCTTGCTTCACCTCAATTGTTTAGTTTGCCTGAGGGACCAGAGGAGGGAATGGGCCATGGAATGGACATATTTTGATGGGGAAACTGAGGAGGAAGAAAGCTATTGGGTAGGACAGACCCTGACCTCCAGCAGGAGAGGGTGCAGCTTCCAGAGGGGTGGACAGTGAAATCTGTATCACCTAAATATCTAGAATGTTATATATTGGTGCTGGGCCCATCCCAGGCAGTGTGTCTAGCAGTAGGCAGAGCATCCAAGAGACTTCAGGAGAAAATAGACCACACAGCCCATTGTGCTGAGGCATGTACAGGAGCCCTCATAAATGGGGACCAGAAAGGAGCCATCTGAATCCCTGGCGTACTGGGCAGGCTAGCCTGGAGCAGCAGTGAGTTTTAAGGAGCCCTGGTTCCAGGCAGGAGTTAGCTGTGGGAGCAGCAAGGCGGTGATGGGAATGGAGAGGGTGGTTCAGGGCCTGGAGGCACCTGTGTGAACAACACAGAGACCCGCATCACTCTTTTAACATTGAGGTTTAATTTATCATGGCTACAGGCTTGACTCCATAGCTTAAGGAGGCAAGTTCTAAAACAAATCTTTAAATAATATGTTTGTAATGTTATTCTGTGACCCCCTTTTTTTCAGTTTTTATGCATTGTTTGGGGCATCCTTCTATCAAATATTCAAATTTGGCTGTTTTTCCTCCAATTTCCACCAAACACATACACATCCCATCTCCCTCATTTTTTCAATATAGTTGTATTGTAATTTCTCTTAGACCATATTCAATGTTTACATCATCATGACTATGTCAATGTATTCAGAGATGAATCATGTAACAAACTGAATCATTTTTATTCATGCAAACTTTCTGTTTTACCTAGTTAATAATTATCTTTTTTTCCAGTGTATGTATTTGTTAATAATTCAATCCCAAACTTTTAAACCTTACCGTTGCTTCCTTCCCCCCACCATTTTAATTGCTACTATTTCCAATTTTTTCTGCAATATATTTTCATTGCCAATATATAACATTCCAGATATTTAGTGCGTGAGGTTGGTTTTGATTGGGTAGTCTGAGAACATAGCCACCACTTACAGTTGTTGATTCTTTAGAGAAATGTGTTTTGCTTTCCAGGCAATTGATTTTTAAGTGTACTGTAGGTGTGATCACCTGTTTGATGCCCTCAAGGAGTTTCCACAAGACGGACATAAATTACGTAAATGAAGAAACTGCTGTACAAGACAGAAATAATCCAGTGCCTTCAAATGGTACAGACATATTGGTGAGGACTGGGTGATCATCTTGAAGGAGCTGGGATTTGATTTTTAAGGGATTATATGTATTTTTTTTTATTGTGGTAAAATAGGCATAATATAAACTTATCATTCTAGCCATTTTAAGTATATAACTCAGTAGCACTAAGTCCATTCATACTATTGTGCAACATTTCCAGAACTTTTTCATCTTCTCAAACAGAAGTAATTTCTTTCCTCTCAGTTACATTTACTATTTTTTTTACTATTTCTGATTACAAAAATAATATGTGTTCACTGTAGATAATTTGAAAAAAAAACAACATAGAAAAGCACAAAAAATAAAATAAAAACTCCCACAATTCCACAAATTGTTTAGCAATTCTATCTAATAAAGAGGGAATATGCTAATTGACTGCCACACCCTCAAAGATGGCAGTGCCCAGTCCCCTCAGCCCCACCAGGGTGGTAGGTACGTGGCAAGGCCAGGTCCACCCCCAGGCGGGCCCAGCTGCTCCATGCACTTGCCTCCAAAGTCCCCCATTCCCCTCAGTCCCCCAGCCACCCAGGACCAGCCTGAGGCACAGGCAAGCCTTGGATGGCGGCTGCCTAGCCACCCAGGTCTGCCTGAGGCTCAGATAACCAGGACCGGCCAAGGCTTGCGCTGCCAGCCGTGGCAGCAGCAGAGGTGTGATAGGGCATCACCTTCCCCTGATTGCCTGGTCGTCTCCTGCCCCTGAGGGCTCCTGAGAGGGGGCAGGCTGGACTGAGGGACGCCCCACCTCCAGTGCAGGAATTTTCATGCACCAGGCCTCTAGTTTAATAATAAGAAAGGGGTGGAAAGGCATCCCAAGGTGAGAGGAGACCCATCCACTGGCCCAGAGGGTTTGAGCAGAGGCACTGTGTGAGAGATGGTTTTGAATATGAAGGGTGATGATATTATAAACATCTATTTTTTGTATGTTCCTTAAAGGAGAATGAGTAGGGGAGGCAGTGAGTGGTTCTGATAGTGAAACCAGTCCAGTAAAGATTCCAGCAGTTGTTGTGGGTTCCAATACAACCCACCTCACACGCGGTGGTGGAAAGCAATCACTGTTTTTATTATTCCTGCCTCACACAGTGCTGGGGGTTAACTGGGCTCAGGGACTCCTTTGTGGTCACAGTCAGGCCACGGCTGGACTGGACATCGGGAAGGCGGCACCTCCCAACAGAACAACTGGGGCTCCACCAGCCTCTCTATGTCCATGCCCTTCCCTCACATGGTTTCTCCAGAGAAAGCCAGGTGGGAGCTGTGTCTTCTTTTATGACTAACCTAAGAATCCACACAGCATCACCTTCACCACATTCCACCCTTTAGAAATGAGTCACTAGGGCCCAGACTATGTCCAAAGGGAGGGGAAGTAGAATCTATTTGTTGGAGGGAGACGTGTCAAAGAACTTGTACACCTATTTTTAAACTACCACTGTGATGGAGTCTGTTATCTATTCTTGCTTCCTCTCCCACTCCGGCCCTCCTTCCTGCCCAGGTGCCACAGACCCTAAATCTGCTGGTCCTACAGAGCAAGTGGTCCACACATTCTTGATTTAGAGTCACAGAGCCTGCCAAGGTCTTAGAGGGTTACTCAGGCCAGTGCTTTCCAACGTTTTTTGTTGCCTAAACCCCTTTCACAGTAATATGCTCTCTTGAGAACTCCCTTAGTGATTCAACACTTTCATCATTTTTTGCATGATGTATGATAAAGGAGTAACTTTTTTTTATTGTGTTACATGTATACATATCTCCCCATTGCCCCCCTCCCCAGGCATACCCCATCCCCCTAGTGACTGTGTTCATTGGTTATGCTTATATGCATGTATACAAGTCCTTTGGTTGATCTCTTATCTACCCCACTTCTCCTTAAACTAAGGAGTAACATTTTTAAAAAACATTCCTAGTGATCAAGATCCACATGGTCCCTGCCACAGGAGCTTACATTCTGGCAGTGGAGCCAGACAGTTCAGTAAAGAATATGTCAGTAAAGTGCACTAGGTGTTCTGATAGGACAAGCACCAGCTCACAAAATAATTTATATAGTTCTAACCTCTCTGCTCAGATCAAAACGACATTTCCTGTCCTCGTAACATTTTCACTCAAATGCCATGAAAGCACCTCATATTCAGCAAATTATCTTCCCTCTCCTCTGTCTCACTCTCCCCATTTTCTCTTTGTTTAATAACATCCATCCACCTGGTTAAACCAATGAAAACTGTAATCCTCTCGTCTTTTCTCAGTCTTTCAACCCCTATATTGAGCTATCCCCAAGATGTCACTTCTGTCTTAGAATTGTCTCAAATAAAATAAAAATGTAGAATAGTATATCATTAATTGAAGGACATTTAAATACACTTAATTAAATTGATGATCCTTTCCCATTTAAGAAAGAATGCATGCTGATTTTAAATTAATTGCAAAAATGCATGATTTGTCAATAAACAAAATTATTTTATCAAATATGGGGATCTTATATTTGGGGGTCCTGAAATTTAACCACAGCATCAAAAAATAGGCAAAAATTGCTTTCATGATCTGATTCCATTTTGTGTTACAATACTTTAAAAAATTTTTTTTTTAGTTTTATTTCTAAAATGTGAAATAAAATATTTTCTATCTACTGGGAAGTACTTCTCCACAAATAACATTATAGATACAATAGGTTTGCCTTTCTGGTACACAAAAAGCCAAATTAGATTAAATTATCACTAGATCTTATTTTTTTAAACATTGGCTTTTGACATATGAGTGACTAATGATTTTTGACTAGAAGACTACAATATTCTTTTCTGTCAACTTGAGGCAAATTTGCAAAATTATCATTTTCTCCTCAGTATCAGTGCTCCTTATACTTCCTAATCATGTATTTTTTTATGATCAAACAAGGCTATAAATGAAACAATGTATACATAACTAAGCTGTTTTTATTTTATTTAAAAATATTTTTATTGATTTCAGAGAGGAAGAGAGAGGGTAAGAGATAGAAACATCAGTAATGAGAGAGAATCATTGATTGGCTGACTCCTGTACGCCCTCTACTGGGGATTGAGCCCGCAAGGTGGGCATGTGCTCTTGACCAGTATCAAACCTGGGACCCTTCAGTCCACAGGCTGACACTCTATTCATTGAGTCAAACCAGCTAGGGCCATAGCTAAGTTGTTTAATGGTAAGAGCCATGACAGTGGCTAAAGATGTTCACTGAGCATGCTCACTCCCCTCCTCGGCCCTCTACATGAGCACCCCATACACATTTGGAAGCATTCCATGGTACTATTTGAAGGGGGAAATAATAGAATATTTTATGGATTGGCTTAAAAAGAAAGAAATTAAGACATTTGCCATATCCACTTTTAAAAAATATATTTTTATTGATTTCAGAGAGAAAGGCAGAGGGAAAGAGAGATAGAAACACCAATGATGAGAGAGAATCACTGACTGGCTGCTTCTGCACGTCCCCTACTGGGAATCCAGCCTGCAACCCAGGCAGGTGCCCTTGACTGGAATCGAACCTGGGACCCTTCAGTCCTCAGGCTGATGCTCTGTCCAGAGCCAAACCGGCTAGGGCCATATCCACTTTTAATGGTGTGAAGTCTTTGGGACTCATGGTGAGAAATGTGCATCATACCTCAGCCCTCTTGTTTTTCTCACTGACCAAGCTGGGGCCCAGGAAGAGGAAAGAAGTTGCCCGAAGTCACCTAACAAATCGGTAGCAGAGCCAGGACGGGACCCATGGCTCTTATTTCTTACACTGGATTCGGCTGGCCTGACGCCAACCCTCTCCTCACCTGTGTGCTGAGACATGAAGACAGAAATGAACTGCAGTTTTGTGTGTGGCCTGTGGAATTGGTAACACTATATGGGGACACCTGGTCTGTTCTTTTATTCATTCACTTGAGAGTGAAATTATCGACTGCTTTCTAGGCCAGCAGTCGCCAACCTTTCGGACCTCATGGACAACCAGTAGTCCGTGGACCACCGGCTGGTGACCGCTATTTTAGGCAACATATAAGGCCTTCCCCATCTGGTCCCAGCTACCCTGCTGGGCTCCCTCTCCCACCTCTGCCCTCCTTCCTGCCCAGGTGGCACTTCTTACATTTTGCTTACACTGGGTTCAGGTATTTGTTTTCTCCAGAAGCTTTCCCTGCCTCTCCCCAAGTCTGGCCAGGGCTCCTCTCCTTCCTGTGGCCCATCACAGCCTGAATCACACAGTATTATAGCTGCCTTTCTACTTGTCTGTTTCCTTCAGCAGATCAAGTGTCATGCAGGCAAGAACCAAGTTCAGCACTGTGTTCCCAGTACCCAGAGCAGGCCTGACCCACCACAGGTGGCCCATGACTGTCTGTGCGGTTAATTATTGGCTCTGCCATTTCTGGAATACTCACAGTGCTCTCACACCACAAGGCCTCTGCAGAGGGTGTTTCTTTCCTTCACCCCTTTGGTTCTACCCTCCTTAAACTGTTAAGACTTTGGTCAAACATCTACAACAATCAACAGTCCTGTGAAGACTCCTTCCTCAACACCCACCACCACACCCTGCTTCTCTTGCTCCCATCCTCCCAGCTACCCCATGGCACTTTGGAGATACTCTTGTCCCTGTGGGTAGTGACTTGTATCTTTTATCCTGGCCACTGGCGCCCACACAGTCCCAGATTCTGGGCTAGCTGCGTAGAATTCAGCAGTGAACCTAACAGACTAAAATCCCAGTCCTCATGAAGCCCACATTCTGGTTGCGGGAGACAAACTATAAGAAAAATGCAGAGCATATTAGAAAGAAGCGAGATATGGAGAGTGGGGGAAGTTGTGAGGACGGGATGGGATGCGGGGGACAGAATTTCAGACTTGCACTAGCGGGGCAAAGGTCTGGAGGCAGGAGGGAGGGGGCTGGTCATGATCAAGTTACAGCCAGGAGGCTAGTGTGGCCTGAGAGGTGGTGTGGAAGGTGAGATCAGAGCGGTAAAACAGGCTCCAGACCAGACTTTGGCTTTTGCTCTGAACTAGGAGGTCCTGGTAAGGGTTGAGCAGAGAAATGACACAATCTCATTCACATTTTAACAGAATCACTTTTTTGTTGTTGTTAATCCTCACCTGAGGGTATTTTTTCCATTGCTTTTCAGAAAGAGTGGAAGGGAAAAAGGGTTGGGGTGGGGAGGGGAGAGGAGAGAGAGAGAGATGAGACACATCAACTGGCTGCCTCCCTCATGCACCCCGACTGGGGGCAGTAAATGAACCTGCAACCCAGGTGCATGACCTTGACTGAGAATTGAACCAGCAATCCTCTAACCACCAAGCAATACTGACTAAGGCCAGAATCATGTTTTATTCTGTTTTGAGAAAAGACTGAAGGGAGATAAGGACAGAAACAAGGAGACCTGTGAGGAGGCTACTGCCACAATCCAGCTAAGAGGTGCTTGGATCAAGGTGGCGGTGGGAAGATAGAGAGGGAAGCATATGAAAAGGAAGGGTCAAGGATAACTCCAATGTTTGGAATCTGAGCAACTGGAAGAATGGAAAGGGAGATAGAAACAACAGTGATGAGAGAGAATCACTGACTGGCTCAGTGGTAGGAACTGGTGGGTTAACATAAGGAAGATTGGAGCTCAATTTTGGACATGTTAAATTTGAGAGGCCTATTAGACAGCCAATGGAAATGTTGAGCAGGTAGCTGGATAAGTCTGGGGTTCAGGGGTCATGGTCCAGCCTCTAAATTTAGGCATCTTCAGAATAAAGGTGTCACTTAAAGACCTGATGACCAGATTAACATCACTCAGAGAAGTAATTAGTGGGAGTGGTTGGCTAAGTCAAAGGCTGCTGATGGGCCTGGCAATGAAGGGATAAATGCCAGATCCCATTAGATCTGCAAAGTAGAGGTCATTATTAAGGGTTACCTAGCAACAGATGGGTAAGGTACCTACTGGGTACAGAGACAAAATGGCTCTAAGTCATGGGAACACTGGAAACGGGGGATACAGTGAAGAACCACAGCATCTTGGTTTGGAAGGGACCTTACACAGGTCGTTTAATCTGTACTCCTCTCCCCACCTCGTCCGAAGACCGAATCCCTGGCTTTAGAACAAGAAATATTTGTGGGAGACTGAGGCAGCCAGTCTGGCAGGACAGAGAAGGCACGGTTGAAGATTGAGAGGGAAATGACCCCCTGGGGTCAGAAAACCAGGGTTTTCTGGTCCTGCATCTGCTGCTCCCTGACCTCGTGTCCTTAGGCCAGCCTTCCCCTCCTCCAGCCTCAGTTTCTCTGTGTGTAAAATGAAAGCAACCAGACCTTCCTTGCCCCTTCAGGTTTGCGGAGACTTCTGAATGTGGCAGGGCCCGGGGCTGAGAAAATGCCCTGCCTGGGTGGGTTACCGCAGCAGCAGGAGAGCCCTCCGCTGGGAATGGACACAGGAGTGGGGAGAGGAGGGAACTGCCTTGTCCTCAGTGGGACTGTCGGTGCAGCAGCGAGTGGAGAGGCTGGCTAACCAGGGTTCAGGACAGGACCTGGGCTGGGATCCCCTGGGCTTCGAAGGGAAGACGGGGCCATCAGGGCAGAGACCGAGTCCTTGGGTCTGCCTCCGGGTAGCCTGGCACCGAGATGGGGAGACCCCGAGGCAGTGACAGGCAGAGAGACCCGTGGACCCAGAGGCAGACGAAGAGACAGACCGAGAAGCGAGCGGCCCCACAGGGGCCCAACGCGGCCCGGAGGGGGCCAGGCCATGGGGCGCAGACCCCCCGAGCCGAGGCCAGCCCGGAGCCGGGGCGCGGTGCCCGCCGGCGCGGGGCTCTGCCGGGGCCTGGGCGGCCGCGCTCGCCAGACGCCACCCCCGCCCCCTCGGCCGCTCGCCCAAGATGGCGATGGAGGGGCGGGCGAGGCGGCCGCAGCCCCGGCCCCCGCGCCGGGGC
>JAAGEH010000076.1:36492786-36523987 GCA_011751065.1 Lasiurus cinereus
GTGTGTGTGTGTGGCGCGCGCGCCGGCCGCGGGTGGGACGGGGCTGTGCGGGAGCCGGGTCCGCAGTGCGTGCCTCGGCCTTGGAGGGGCCCCGCGGGCTGCGGGTGCGGGTGCGGGTGCGGGTGCGGTGCTGGTGACTTGAGCCGGGCGGGCTTCCCTTTGCCCGCGCGTGTCTCGGGGTTGGGCGTGGGTGGGAGCGCCGGGGGTGCGGGTGTCTGCGCCTCCCCGGTGTCCAGACCGTGTGTAACTGTGTTTATGAGGCTGAGCTCATCTTTGGCCTTGGCTGGGGGGAGTGCCCTTGCCGGCGGCGGGGGGACCGAGCGGGAGGTCCCTGATTGAGCAGGGGGAGAAGTGGGGAAGTGGGGGTGAAACACTCAACTTTTGCCCAGAGGGTGTGGTCCCTGGAGCTGGTGCATGTGTAGGGGGCAGCGCTGCTCCCCCAGACCCGGGGCCCGGAGTGGGCAGACACCAGTTGCTCCGGTGGACGCCTCCAGTCCGCACTCTCGGGATGGGACGCGTGTCCCTCCGGCCCCAGCCCCCAGGGCCAGACCCGAGCCGCGTGGCCGAGGTCAGCCAGGCCTCCTCCCGCCGCCGCCTCCGGGCCGGGTGCGGGTAGGGGTCAGAGTCGTCCACGCCGGAGAAAGGGCTGAGGACGGCGACGGAGTCCCGAGTCGCTCCGCCTAGGGTTCCTTCTGGCGCCCCAGCCCTTTCGCGTTCCGTCCCGTGTGAGTTTGGGGGCGGCCCCTGGGGAAGGTAGGTAGGTAGGTAGGTAGCGGGGCTGGGGAGGGGGAGGGGCCGCCGCTTTGTTCGCGCAGTTCTTGCCTTCCCTTCGGAGGGGAGAGCTGAGGATGTGTCCGGGGCAAGTCGGGGAGGGACTTGGAGGCGGGATGTGGGGTGGGGAGAGGGGTTTCTCTCCAGCTGCTGCGGCTTTCCAGCCTCCGCCAGGCCACGTGGGAGGGAGCAGGGATGGCGGAGGGGGTAGGAGTCTTACCCTGTTCCACCTCAGGCCCATCTCCTGGAAACCCCAACGGCGGCATCTGCTGGGACCCCTTCTCTCCTTACAAAGACACGCCCCTTTCTAGGCTGACTGCCCACCTGGGAGAGGGGGAGCTCGGAGTGGTCAGGTGAAGAGGGCAGGGCACATCCCCGGGAACTCAGGAGCTGGGGAAAGGTTGTGCTCCATGTCTCTGGCTTTCCCAAGAGCTCCAGACAACAAGGGCTCCGCGTCCCCGACAAAGCGGGGCCAGGGCTGGGAAGTGCACTGGAGCATTATGAATCCCGGTGGGGCCTCTGGCAAGGGGCCCTGTCTGCTCCGGAGTGCACAAGGCAGTGGCAGGGACAGATCCGGGGCTCCCTCCACAGCAGGGTGTGGAGCTGAGACAACCACTCTACCAGCCTTCAGGCCCCAGACCTTTGCTGTACAAAGCTCAGCCCCCTTGGCACACGCCTATAGAGTTCTGTAGAGCCACAGTGATCTGGACCAAGGTTGCTCTTTCATTCATTCAACAAATATTTACTGAGCACCTGTTGTTGTTGTTGTTGTTGTTATTAGTTGGCTAGCATGTGCGCAGTGCCTAGACTATAGTAAATAAGGCAGCAGGTTTGGTCCCTGGTGCAAAGCTTCCAGTCTGGTGGAGAGAGACTCACAGGTCCTGGGGAAAGGTTTCCTTCAGGAAGCAATGAGTCATGGAGCTCAGTGCAGTGCCTGAGTTAGCCCTATAGAAGGAGAGTGGTGCTGGAGGAGGTTTTCCAGAGAGAACAGCATGTGCAAATGCTCAGAGGTGACGTAGTCTGGGCCATGGAGTAAAGGTAAATCTGGCTGGCCTTTAGAGCATCCAGGGTGAGGAGAGTGGAGCAGGTTGGAGAAGGACGGGAGGGGCCATGGAGTGTCAAGGGAGAAGGGGCTGCTGGGGCCTGGAACCAGCTGATGAAGGGCCTTGTGAGCCCCACCAAGGTGTCTGAGGCCCCGGGAGCCTGCGGTGGGTTTTCAGATCCGCTTCCCCTCAGCTCACTCCAGCCAGTGTGGAGGACCGTCTGGGCAGGGCCCAGGCAGAAAGCTCTGGCTTCTTGGGAGGCTGTCCCAGTAATCCAAAGAGGGTGATGGCCACTGGAGTGGCAGTTGGGGTGGCCAGAGAAGTTGGATTCTAGAGATGTTTAGGAAGAAGAATCAGTGTGACTTGAAAATAAAGGGAGTTCGAAGGAGGTGAGGGGGAGGGAAATAAAGAGACACTTCAGCAGAACGCAGGGCTGGGCGAGGATAGTGCCTGCCCCTCGCCTCTAACCCTTCCCTGGAATCAGGGACTGGGAACTGGGGAGACTGTTGTGTTGGCATGGGGTTGGTGCTGGAATGCTTAGTGTGCTGTTTTCGTCATATATAAGAAGTGGGGCTCTCCCTTTCACCTCGTCAGAGAGCCGGCAGTCAGTGATAGAAGGCCTCTAAGAACATGAAAACTGCTTTCTTCTCACACAGAAACTGCTCCCCCACCCCCAATCCCTTTCTCAGTCTGGAGGCTCAGCGGCCAGTCTCAGCCAGTTGTAGTATTGTAGTATTCTCTGACCCTGTCTTGAAGTTTAGAAGCTAGGTGAAACGTGCTTTCTCTTCATAGTGAATCTTGTTTTTTTATCCTCACCTGAGGATATGTTTTTGCTGACTTTTGAGAGAGAAAGAGAGAGAACATTGATTGACTCCTATATGTGCCCTGACCAGGAATGAAACGCACAACCTTTTTGTATATGGAATGATGCTCCAACCATCTGAGCCACCCAGCCAGGGCTCAATAGTGAATCATATCCAGAAGTTATATAAACCCTCAGTGATTCTGTATGTACTTTCATGGCCCAATTAATCACCCATCATGTATAAATTAGCATTTCCCTTTTTTCTCCTCAAGGTACCTCTTTCAAGTTAAGTGATCTCGCAATTAGAGCATCATCAAATGTCAGCACTGAAGGGAACTTAGAAAGAATTTTCCCACGAACCCATTTTACAGATGAGAAAACTGAGCGACTTCCCAAAGTTACATGAAATACAGGGACTGAGCTGGGGCTGGAACCAGGCTCCTGGCTCTTGGAACAGCCAAACTACCCTGGGATTTGGTACCCACATACTCTCCGCACTCCCCTCCCCCTCACATAAGAAGTTATCAGCTCTGGGCTTGGCCCCCACTGCAGTTGGTGTGTCTGGGCTCTGGAATCCACCCTTCTTCCCGCACCCCCTCTTCCCACTGCCTCTTATTCAGCCTCCATTGTTTCTGAAGTATAGCAACCAGACCTGACACAGAATTCCAGATGCATAACAGATGTCATTGCCAGGCCTGCCTGGGGGCTCCCAGCTCCCTGGGGTGGGAGAGAGAGGATCAGAGCAGTTCTGGTGGGGGAGGCCCCAGCCTGGTCAGAGGGGAGTGACTGGAGCTGCAGGGGAAGGAAAACCAGAGAGAGGGTGTTCTAGGCCTGACAGGCAGAGAAATGGAATCCGCATCTTCTGGGCTAGCTGGGCTGCCAGCTAATACGGTCTTGCTGCTGAGGCTGGAGCATCCTTTGAATTGGAGGGTCTTTGAGATCACTGGGGTCAGGAAACAGGTTCAATAAGCTCTCTCTCAGATGCAAGCTGGTGCAGAGACAAGACTTCTAGGTGATTCGATAAGGGGCTCATTACTTTGTTGTGGAGCTTGGAGGACAGAGCTCTGGCAAATGAGTGGAGCACACAGGTAGAAAAAGGTGAACACAGGAGAAAGATAGTAGTAATCATACAAGGCATATAGCAAAACAGGTGAGGTAGTGAGCTCCCTGGTCCTGGTAATGTGTAAGTACAGAGTTTCTGTCACTGTGAGTCGGCTGTTCTGTCTCTCTGCTTTTTAAGTATTTTGTGAGGTGTCTACAAGGTGCCGCATAGTATGCAAGGCAGTTTCCACATATATTTTTCACTTAATCTCCAGTCCTGAGGGAAATGCCTATAATTTTTACAGATGAGGAAATGAAGGCTCAGAAGAGCAGGAGGGGCTCTGTGTGTATGTTCCTGAGCGTGTTCCGTGTGTGCACTCATGTGTTCAAAGAGCATTTTTGAGCACCTGCAATGTGCCAGGCACTGTTTTAGGTCCCAGGGATTTGGAAAGCTGACGAGGACATTGTCTTGAGCTTGTGGCCTAGTTGGGGAGAAAAAGCAAATAAAAAGTTAGAATGATAACGACAATGATCAAGGTGCCCAGGGTCTTCTCGGGAAGAAAAAGGAGAGGCTCGGGATGGCCCAGCTACTGTAGGGAGAGGGAGCAGCATGAGCAAGGTACGGAACAGCACGTAGGGACCTGGAAGTGGTCTGGTCTGCTCTGGTGGGGACAGAGGTCTCAGGGAGCAGGAGGTAGGCAGCTGAGTGTGTGGCATGCTGTCAAGTCAGCTGAAGGGGGGTGCTCCTGCTTTGCTGGTGTCCCAGGCAACCGTCTGAAGCGCTCCTTCCAGCTGTTAGTGGGAGGGGCTTAGTGTGTGGTTAAGGAGGGGGCCAAGGTGGGGGGCAGGGAGGGAGGTTTCTGGAAAAAACTGACTTGTGTCTCCTGGGAAAGGAGAGAGGCGATGGTGTCATGGAGAATTGCCCTAGATCAAAAACAAGTTGTAAATCTGTTGGGCCCCAAACTTCAGAAGTGACAAGCCATTGATGTTTGTGGCAAGTTCTTGGCTTAATTAAGGAGGCATCTGGCTTCATCCCCCTCCCCCCACCCTCCTCTCTCCTGTAAGCTCACTGAAAAATGGAACCCTGGCTCACGCCAGGGCCCTGCGAATCCCCCGAAACAGCATTGAGCTGACCCTGGGGCTCAGCCGCGTATCTCCTTTCTGTCTGAGTTCTAATTGGCCTCGTAAAATCTAATTTATCCTGTAAATGGGTAAAATAATTTGTCAGGAAAATAGGAGATTGAGAGAGGATCGTGGGGCTCCCGAGCATAACAGCTCTGCCATGGCAGCTCTGCATCTCTGGCAGGGTCTCACCAAGGCGACAGGAGACTGGGAGAGGGAGGCCCCCTCGAGGCAGAAAGCTGGCAGGCAGCAAGTGTCCACTGTGTCTGCCCCAGCCCTGAGAGGGGAAGCTGAGAAATGCTTGTGGGAGGCGCTTTGGGGGGCAGCCATGGTCGGGGGCATTGTTGGGGGGGTGCGAAGGGGGAGGGCAGGAAAGAGCGGCCACAAAGCCACTGGACAAACGATGCCCACTCCCCAGAGCATCACTTTTACGAAAAGATGTGATGGTGTAGCAACCACATTTATATTAAAACAAACACTGTTTGTGATGAGCAGAATGCAAAATGTGCCAGAGGTTTAAAATAAAAACCAGCTGAAACCGGTTTGGCTCAAAGGATAGAGCGTCAGTCTGTGGACTGAAAGGTCCCAGGTTCGATTCCAGTCAAGGGCATGTACCTTGGTTGCGGGCACATCTCCAGTAGGGAATGTGCAAGAGGCAGCTGTTCGATGTCTCTCTCTCATCGATGTTTCTAACTCTCTATCCCTCTCCCTTCCTCTCTGTAATAAATCAATAAAATATATTTTTTAAAAAATAAAATAAAATAAAAACCATTTTGGGCCGTCAGCAAGCCTCCTGAGGATGCTCCTCTCTGCTGCTGGGCAAATTTTGGTGAAAAGGAGAAATGTGGAGATTCTTCATTTTTAAAACGGTGGAAATGGAGGCTGGAAGGAGGAAAGTAATGGGTCCAAGGTCATACAACCAATGCATCCAGAACTCTGACTCTAGGACTAGTTCAAGGCCTCATCTACTAAGTCCCACTGTCCATCCAGGCCAGAGGAAGGATAGATTTCCAAGTGGCTGTGTGATGTGAGAAACTTCACCGGGGAAGACGGGGCCAGCTTTATGGAGGACCAATGCCTGAGCTGAGTGCCTAAGGATGCGTGTCTGGGCCACAGAGATTGGGTGGGGCGAGGAGGCAGAGAGAAACCTTTTATTCAGGAGCAACCACCTCCAAGAGATGAGACCCCCCCTCTGTAAAGTGAGGAATCTCAGGCTTCCCACGAGGGCTCGGGTTCCTGGGTTCCCTCCTAGGTTCTCTCTGCATGTTCATCACTGTTGGTTTCCCTGTTCTGCCTCGCTGGGTGCTGCTGGGCTCCTCAGAGGTGGGGAAGCCAGACATCTGCTGATCCATGAATATTCAGGAAGGGAATCGGAGCCTCCTCTCGGCTCCCCAGCCAGCCGCCCGGCCTCTCTGGCCGCTGTCCTGCTCGCCAGAGCCCAGGCTGCTGACATATCCAGCAGCTGCTCCGGCCCCAACTGTTCACATTGTTTGTTAAGCGCAGCAGGGATTTTCCAAGCCCCGGACGTGCTTTGGGGGGCAGGGAGGCTGCTGGAAGGCTCAGGGTTTCATGTCAGGGGGTTTTTTCTCCTCTGAAACTCAAACTCGCTGATTAGCGGCTGGAACCCAGCAATTGGAAGCCACTGGGCTGAGAGCCCAGACTTGCCTGCGTTTGAATCTTAGACTCTCGGGCCTCAGAGATAGAAGGGACTGGAGTTGAGAACAGCCATGACCATTTGTGCAGCCCCTTTCAGTGCCTTTAAAGAGTGAGCTCCCATTCCTTGATTGATGCTTACTAGGCTGGAGCCCTGGCTTACATCATCTGGTTTAATCCTTCCAAGCCTGGTGATCTCCTCTTCGTCTTACTGATGTGGAAACTGAGGCCCAGAAAGGTTAAGTGGCTTGCCACACAGCTGGTAGGTGGGAGAACGAGATTGGAACCTTGACCTTCTATGGCAAGGTCAAATACTCTTTCGACCACAACAAACGGCCTGCAAGGATGTGAATGCCGATTTTGCTTTCCAAAATAGAATGGAAACTGGGCGAGGGCAAGGATGCCTTCTCCTCCCTGCACCCACTGGTAATGCTGAGCCTCGCTGTGTAGCTGGAGGTACCAGCTGAGCCTTTCTGATTGACTAAGAAAGGCAGAAACCTGGTTCAGGCCATGCCTGTCTGTCCTTCACACGGTAGCATCAGAGCCGTGGCCTCCTTATCGTAGCCAGCTTGCACTTCTTGTTCTTCTTTGAGGATAGTGGTCAGGGAGCCGGGGGACAGACGGGGGAATCAAAGTGGAGGTCTATGTGTCCAGGTTTCAACGAGGGTGGCAGAGCCCGGGGTGCATGTGTTCAGGTGTGAAAGGTTATATCTACAGTTTGTGTATATGTTCAGAGGAGGCTCTATGTTTCTTCAGCAATAGGTATGTCTAGTTGATTAATAATCCTAAAATCACAGAGTTTCAGACATCACCCCTATAAACGAAGTCGAGAAGGAGAAGTGACTGGCCCAAGGCCACACAGCTAGACTATGACAGAGCTGGGTCTGGAACTGAGGGTCCCTGATTTCGTAGCCATTGTGCTTTCTATATGCCCCACAGGGCTCGGTGAGGCCAGACCTGTCTTGTAATGAGTATGGGCCATTGTCCCTGGTTCACTCTGATACCTCATCCTGCCCTGAAGGAAGGGGTCGGGCCTAATGATAAGAAGTGATGTTGGGCCATCGAGCTTTTATGGGACAGGGAGGCAGCAGGTCGCCCTCTGGAGACACACTGGGAGAACCAATTTCTCTGTGAATGACGGCTCCTGGGCACTGCTGACACGCTGGTTAAAATAATAAATACGGCCGACACCGGTTTGGCTCAGTGGATGGAGTGTCGGCCTGTGGACTGAAAGGTCCCAGGTTCGATTCCGGTCGGGGGCATGTGCTTGGTTGTGGGCACATCCCCAGTAGGGGGCGTGCAGGAGGCAGCTGATCGATGTCTCTCATCGATGTTTCTAACTGTCTATCCCTCTCCCTTCCTCTCTGTAAAAAAATCAATAAAATATATTTTTAAAAAATAGTAATAAATACAGTCGGGCCATCGAGTGTTTTTGTTTTGAGATGGCATTTCCTCCCGCCATGGTTCCCTTTGTGACAAGGACAGTGCTGGAGCGGCAGGCTGTCCTGGCACCTCTGGAGACTGGGTTCTGGCTCTGGCTTGCTGCGTGGCCTTGGGGGGAAAGAGCTGCAGGAAGGAGTGCCTAGCTTCTCCAGCCACTGGGGCAAAAATGGGCAGGGTTAGAGTGGTCAAGACGATCTGTGAGGTTTCAGAGGAGGGAGTGACATCACTGGGCCCCGTTCTGTGCCACTGTGCTGTCCTCCTTCCCACACATCCTCGCATTCAGTGCTCACAGCAGCCTTGTCAGGAAGCCATCACTGTGTCTTGTTTTTCTGTGTGTGTGTGTGTGTGTGTGTATGTGTGTGTGTATGTATGTATGTATTGTTTTCAGAGAGAAAGGGAGAGGGAGAGAGAAATAGAAACATTAAGATGAGAGAGAATCAGTGATCAGCCGCCTCCTGCACGCCCCACACTGGGAATCGAGCTCACAACCTGGCCATGTGCCCTGACTGGGAATGAAACCGCGACTTCCTGGTTCATAGGTTCGTAGCCACTGAGACACACCGGCTGGGCTGTCTTGCTTTTTTTTTTTCTTTTTTAAATATATTTTATTGATTTTTACAGAAAAGAAGGGAGAGAGATAGAAAGTCAGAAACATCAATGAGAGAGAGACATCGATCAGCCGCCTCCTGCACACCCCACTGTGGAGATGTGCCCGCAAGCAAGGTACATGCCCCCAGCCGAAGAAATCGAACCTGGGACCTTTCAGTCCGCAAGCCGACGCTCCACTGAGCCAAATCGGTCTCGGCTGTCTTGCTTTTCATTGAGATACAACTCACATACCATAAAACTCACCCCTGAACGCGTGCACATCAGTGGTGTTTAGTATATTCACAAGGTTGTGCCACCATCACCACTATCTAATTCTAGAAATTTTCATCACTTCAAAAGGACACATTGTATATCCCTTAATCGTCACTCCTCCTTCTTTCCTCTCCCCCCTCCCTGGCAACCATTAATCTACTTTCTGTCTCTATGATTGGCCTATTCTGGACATTTCATAATAATGAGATCGTGCAGTATGCTGCGTTTTGTGACTGGCCTCTTTTACTGAGCATAAAGTTTTCAAGGTTCATCCACGTCGAAGCACCTATCAGCCCCTCATTCCTTTTGGCGGCTGAGTCATGTATTTATCTATTCACCAGGTGATGGGTATTTGGGTTATTTCCACTATTGCCTCTTACGAATAATGATGTTGAGAACTGTGTATTTTCGTGGGTGAGGACATGCAGCAGCTGGGGAAGGTGGGCACAGAGAAGTGCAGCAGTTTGCCCAAAATCACAGTTAGGAAGGGACAGAGCCAGGATCCAGACTCAAGTCTTCCTCTGAGATCTCTTTCTCCACAATTTGCTCCAGGCCCTGCGTGGTTGGGTGACTCGGAGCTGGGGCGTGGAGGAGGTGGGAGGACACATACTGACGGTCCCCTCCTCTACGCAGGGGAGCTGCCGTTGCCCCAGGAGACCACCGTGGAGCTGAGCTGTGGACCGGGGCCGGTACAAGTGGTCCTGGGCCCGCAGCAGGTGGCGGTGCTGGACTGTAGTCTGGGGACCGTGGCTGCCGGACCCCCCACCAGCGTCACATGGAGCAAAGACGGAGGTGCCCTGCTGGAGCACAGCCACCTGCGCCTGCTGCCCAATGGCTCCCTGTGGCTGACCCAGCCACTAGCACCCAATGGCAGTGCTGAGGCAGCTCCTGGACCCTCCGATGTCATTGAGGGCAGCTACTCCTGCCTGGCCCATGGCCCACTCGGGGTAGTGGCCAGCCAGACTGCAGTGGTCAAGCTCTCCAGTAAGTGCCTGTATCGGGGGACTGAGCTAGGACCCGGGAGGCCTGAGCTGTGGGAAGTGGGATCCTGATTGTTACCTGCACCAAGGCCTCTCTTTTCAGCTCAGGCCCTTTCCCCTGCCTCCCTGGTATGGTCGGCTTCCCTGTTCACTAGTCCCATTTCTCCACTCCTGTTCTCGCTCCTTCTCCTTCCCAGGGAGTTTGAGAGTCTAAAGTTGTGCTGTCTTCCAGGAAGCCTGCCAGAGGGGCTTGTAAGGGTATGGGAGGCACAAAGGTGGCTCCCCAGAGAGCTCCCCACCTCACCGTAGGTGTAGTATGTGGAGTCAAACCCCACTGCCCAGTCCACCCTTTGGGGGCTCGCAGGAGGCACAGGTCACCATGAAATAATTTTCAGGACAGAAAAAACGTGCAGCGTACTGTAGGCTGACCATGATTCTGATGTTAAGCCTGGGGACTTTGGCACTCACAGCCTCTGACCAGTAATGACCACTCTTACCATCTCCAACTGTGTCTCTGTTGGTCTGAATTCGCTCTGCTTGTATTCTGTCACCTGTGTTTCTTGTGTGTGTGTTTCACTATCTGTGCGTGCGGTGGCCGGTCTTCCCTGTCCCTCTCCTGTCCCTGCCCGGGGGTCACTGTCCCATCCTCAGCACTCGCAGGCTTCTCTCTGCACCCGGAGTCTCAAACAGTGGAGGAGAACGGGACTGCTCGACTTGAGTGCCACATTGAAGGGCTGCCAGCACCCATCATTACTTGGGAGAAGGACCAGGTGGCGGTGCCTATGGAGCCTCGGTGAGTGCCCTATCGGGGAGCGGAGAGTGGGGCCCAGTGGGCAGGCCAGGGAGGGCTCAGGGGTTCTTAGAGGCAGGAAGCCTCCATTTGCTGAAACTGACTTAGGAGCCAAACACGACCTGACTCTCAGCTCATTTCTGGTCCAAGGAGAAGTCGGACAGGAGCGTGGGTGAGGAGTAGTGATAGAGTCCTTTAGAGCATTTCTAGTCCAACCACTTGCTTTATTAAGGACCTCAGGAGCAGGGAGGAGCTGTGGTTTATCCCAGTGGTCGGCAAACTGCGGCTCGCGAGCCACATGCAAGCCTCGGTTTGCCGCTCTGTTGACTAATGAATTTGCCGACCACTGGCTTAGCCAAAGCCACACCATGAATCTTTGGCAGAATGTTTAGTTGTTCAAGGCCCCAAGTGTCCTGGAAAGGTATTCTCTTTGCAAGGTTCTTCTGGGGTTTCTACCTTACTTCCTCTGTCAAGTCATCCAGTAGCATCTGATAAATGGGTTGTGGAGATCCTTCCTGTTGCAACCTCCTCTCTCCCCATGAAGTCAGTGGACACATGGAGCCATGCCAGGGGAGCATTTCTAAGGTGGAAAAGAACAGAGGCTACACCCTCTTGTGGCCTCCTGGGTAGGTCCAGATGTACCTGCAGCATGACCAGAAAGCATGAGGCTCATTCACATCTGAGCTGATCTCATGACGCGGTTGTCATCCCATGGATTCTTACATCGATGGAAATGTGGCTTAGTTTACAAGCCTTTCCAGCCTCTGGCTACGTCTCTCTAGCGTAGTTACCACCTCACTCTCTCCTGGTGGTGGTGGGGTTCCTTCGGCTCAGAAACCCTGGTTTTCAGATCTCCCTGCCCTGGGACTAACTTATCTTGAGTGTATTTTGTCCCAGCTCTTCCTACTTTCCCCCTGTCTAGGTAGGGGTAAAAGTGTAGGAGAGACTTCTAGGTAGAAAAGCCACAGAACACATCTCTGTAACAGTTGTGAAGGAGAAAGAAGGGAGAGAAGTCAAGATATAAGCCACCATGTTGACTTTGGTGATTGGTTAGCTCCATTGGTCCTCAGCAAGTCACTTCCCACTTAAGGGAGGCGGGAGGAGTTGGGGGAGAAAGGGAATAAAAGGATTGGATTAGATCATGGTTTCCCAAAGTGTGTTCTTTGTAGAACATTAGTCCCAAAAGAGACTTTTTTTTTTTAAAGTTGGGTGGAGTGGGGCGGGGGAGGACTATTCTATAGTCACGGTCAGGAAACTGCCTATAAATCTCTCTCTTGGAATTGACAAAACACTGAGAAGTCCTGCATAGAAAAAACTGTTTAACCTGTTTAACCAGACACTTCCTGGACTCATCTGCCCAGAGCCCCTCTTGCAGCATTCCATGAAGGAGCATTCTAGGAAGTGGACCACGGGAATACTGACATTTTAAGTTCTGTGCCTTTCAATGTGGGGCTTCTCCCTGCTATCTGGTGGTGCTTGCTGGGAGTCGGTGGGATAGACCCAGTGCGAGCCTACTCCTGGCAGCCCCCAGCTCCCCCCTCCCCCCTGCCCAGAGAATGGGAGCGAGCAAAAACCACTTAATGAAAGCTATGTTTTCTCACTTAACCTTCAACCTTCGAGGAAGGTATTTCTTATTCTTCATGTTATCCTCTTATAGTGTATATTCCTAGAAAATACATTTTCAAATTCATATAAATAAAAAGGAACAAAGATTACTCATCAGCCTGTCACCCATAGAAAGCAACTTTCAGTTTTGATGTTTATCTTCTGGACTTTCCCCCTGCATGTTTATACATATTCTCTTTAGAAATTGTCCATAGTTTTTTTGTTTGTTTGTTTGGTCATTTATTTATTTTTTACTTTATTTATTTTTTATTGCAGAGAGAAAGGGAGAGGGAGAGAGAGAGAAATATCAATGATTACAGAGAATCATTGATCAGTAGCCTCCTACATGCCCCACACCGGGGACCGAGTCTACAACCCAGGCATGTGCCCTGGCAGGGAAGTGAACCATGACCTCCTGGCCCATAGGTCGACACAACCGCTGGCCATGCTGACCGGACTCAGTCATCTTTGGGTGTGTGTGTGTGTTTTTCCCAAAACAAATATGGGGTTATATTTCAACTTTTACTTTTTTTTTTTTTTTTTTTTTTTGCTTAACACATAATAAACATCCTTCTAGGTCTGTACATATGGCTATGGCAGATATTATGATCTAGATTGTTAAATGAGGGGACTGAAGATCAGAGGCAGGAATACCTTGGCCCAGGTCACACAGCTAGTATCCAGAGTGTTGGATGCCAGAGCGTGGCATGGATGATACCCAAGCCTCTCGTGATTTGGGGGATGTGGTGGGGCAGCTGCAGTGTCTGAGGAAGGTCCCCTGCAAGTGGGCTTAGAGATCGGGTGGTCCAGCTGTGGCTCAGAGCAGAGAAGTTCCTTCCCCAAAGTTTCTGAGCGAGCATTGGGATTCAGACCTCACCTCCCAGCATCTAGTTCAGGCACCATTCCATGAAGCCACAGGCCTCTCCCAGGAGCCTGGAGCTGCCAGTTCCTGAGCTCTGGGAGTGTTTGCCCCCAAGTCCTCTGAAAAGTGATCCTCGTCTATAAATAAGCCAGGCTCACATGTCCTAGCACATTGTGTGGGGGGAATAAAGAAATGTCTAAAACAGCAACTCGATTATGCCCAAGGTATGTATTTTTACACATGCCCAGATATAGTACATGTACAAATATGCTATTCATAAACTCAGCCCAGTGGTTTGAAGGAGACCATATGCCTTGGTGTATAGGGTGTGCACATGTGCAGTTAATAAATGCACTCTGCCAGGGTATATGTGCATATTTTTGAAGCTGATGGTGAAGACTAGACCCTAAGGCAATTCCCTGGCACTTAAACTAATTTCTAATGATAGGGGATAATTTTTCTTCCATGGGAACCAGTCATCAATGAGAGTAATGTTTTCCAAAATCCAGGCATTCATAAACCTCCTTTATAATGTTGACCGTCCCTAAACTATTTATACAATCACTTACTTAATACATTTCTTAGAATCAACTCTCTCTTTTGTAACTTAACACATACTAAAAAGAAACATTATCTCACTGCAGTAAAATGGAAAACCAGCCATACTTACCCTAAATAGAAGGTGGCCATAAAAAATAAATACATAAGCACTGGAATAAAAAAAAAAATGTGTGTCTGGATCCATTTGAAGTCATTTTGTTATTGCCATTCACTCACACTTTAAAAACATGGCGCTAATGGACTCAAATTCCACGGCTCCTTCATTCAGTCTTCCGCCACAGCCACCTCTCAGTGTCCATTGAATCTGTCAACGTGGTGCGACCCTCAGCTCGTGTCCTTTGTCCCAGAGGCATCTCTGTAGGGCTTAGGGTGAAGCTCTTTAGCCTCAGGAAACTGAGAGTGGCTGTGTCATTTCTTCTGCGTTCCTGAATCCCTGGGTCCAAGTGGCCTTTCGGGGTAGTGGGGCTGCAGGCTCAGTCTCAGGCTTGGAAAGAGAATTCCCCCCTTTAGGATAGAGGTTGCTTTTCACTCTATAAGTAACTGTTTTGTTTTATTTGAAATTTGAATTAATTTTTAAATGACAAACTATGCTAACTTTAAGAGGGGGAAATCATCTACCAGCTGAACACAAACAGCTATTACCATTTTTGAGTATTCCAGTCTTTTTAAATATGTGTGCCATTTACACCATTGTGAAGATGTATTTAGAGTTTGTGATTAGTAGATGTTTATGTCCATTATCTAATATGAGTTCATAGACGTTAAAAGGATTACTGGTTTGGCTCAGTGGATAGGCGTTGGCCTGCAGACTGAAGGGTCCCAGGTTCGATTCTGGTCAAGGGCATGTACCTTGGTTTCGGGCACATCCCCAGTGGGAGTGTGCAGGAGGCAGCTGATTGATGTTTCTCTCTCATCGATGTTTCTAACACTATCCCTCTCCCCTCCTCTCTATAAAAAAATCAATAAAGTATATTTTTTAAAAAAGGGTTAAGAAGGCAAGACAGAAATTATTTAACCCAATTTTCAGATGAGAAACTGAGGCGCAGATATGTGATGTTACTTGCTAAAATGTTGGAGCTATTCTCTCTAATCTGCCACTGAGACTGGAGTTACAGAATGAGGTGTACAAGACACATACTTTTTAATTTTTATTTATTTTTAAAAATATATTTTATTGATTTTTACAGAGAGGAAAGGAGAGGGATAGAGAGCCAGAAACATCGATGAGAGAGAGACATCGATAAGCCGCCTCTTGCATGCCCTCTACTGGGGGTGTGCCCGCAACCAAGGTACATGCCCTTGACCGGAATCGAACCTGGGACCTTTCAGTCCCCAGGCCGACGCTCTATCCACTGAGCCAAACCGGTTTTGGCCTTTTTTTTAAAGTTTTATATTTCCAAACTAATAAACATACACTGTAATTTAAAAAAGAAAAGCACAACAAATAAGTCCCCAGTAATCCCACTTTCAGAGAAAACCTCTCTGAGTGATGGGAGCTTTACTAACCTTGACTTTTTTGTGTAGATCCTAACATGTCATTTATTTATGTTCCCAAAATAGAGTTGCTTCATAAACACTGTTTTGTGACTCTTTCCCCCACTAACCAATAGATCTTGGACCTCTCTCCAAGGACAGAGCTTCTAAAACCACATTTTAACCAAACAGGAAAGATTGTCCATCAGTGGTGGGGAACCTTTTTTCTGCCAAGGGCCATTTGGATATTTATAACCTGATTCGAGGGTCATACACAATCAGTGTTCCCCACCCTTGCTGTATGTAGATGAACACTAACAGTGGTTCTATTTCGCTCTGTTGGCCGTTACAACAGCACATCTGAGGAAGGGTATTCATTCATACATTTAACACATAATTAAGGACATGTTACTTGTCAAATGAGGTATTAGCTCTTGGGTACCTGGAGCACAATTTCCCTGGAAAGGCCAGGGAAACTTGGGGTGAAGAGGTGTGGGAAGCACGCAGGGTCTAGGAGGCCGAGTGTATTAGGTGGAAGAAGCCTGGATGGGGATGGAAGCTTTATTTCCCATATAAGTCCTGCTTGTCCTTCTCCACTTGGCCTTTCCCAAGAAATTTCCTGTGGCTGCAGGCTGGGTCCTGGCCCAACATTTTACTGCCAACCACACTTTGCCTCCTTGTCTCTTCTCCCTCACTGGCCCAACACAGATGTGGGAGCTGTTGGAGCTGAAGGAAGATGCTGGGGCATAGGTGGGTTAGCCTTTGGGGTGAGGGAGGGAGGGAGGATGCAGATTTCTGTTTTTTCTTTGGGCCAGAATTCTCCCCAACACCCTTGAGTTAGTTCTGCTCTCTTGTGTTTAGAGTTTTGTATACCCTGTTTCCCCACAAGGTAAGGGATCTTCGCCAAATGCACAGCTGCCCATTCCTCTTTGACCTTGGCCCAGCCTCTACCCAGGGGCCAGCACTGTTTGCTCTCTTGAGAAATTTGAACTCGCAGCCTTGAGCTGACCCTGCAAGGATCACAGTTGGAGGATTCAAGAGGACCCACTTATTCCCTATGTAGGCCAGAGCCCACCATGGACACATTTCCCTGCTTTGTCTATCAAGCAAGGTCTCTGGGCCTTCCTGGGCCTGAGCCATGTTCCAACCCTGTAACTCAGAGGGCAGAGAGTGCTACCCTCAGCCAGCGGGCTCCTCCTCAGTAACACTAGTATACATGTTGACCGGGGCTTCCTGAGGACCACGACCTTCCATTGGCATTCTCAGCCACCTAGTTTTTGTCACCAATAAAATGAAGGTTGTGATCCCCTCTATTTCTCGGGCTTGTTTTGAGGGTCAGGTGAGAGAGTGTGAATAAAAGAGACTTTACCAGGGAAGGAAGGAGGTATAGAAGGTTATATAATAAAAGTAAGTCCTCACCCACGTTCAGCTTCCAGGATCCTAGGGCCCCCTCCTCAGAGACAACCACCATCACCAGGGACACTCAGTGTCAGCATATATGTGCACATAACCTCCCCACCCGCCCCTCCACACACACTGTTCTGCACCGTAGAAATCTTCCTGTATCCGCACACATGGAGCTGCCGCCTTTGTAGCAGCTGCCTCGCATTCCATTGTATGAATGTACCCAAACCGATTTAGGCAGTCCCCACCCTACAGATGGACACTGGATTGCTTCCAGTCTTTTGCTATTAAAGACAACGCTGGAGTAAATATTGTTAAACATACATGTTTGTGTACATGTTTGAGAATATCTGTGGGATAGAGTCCTCAAAGTGGTGCTGCTGAGTCAAAAGGCACGTGCAGGTTTAAGCTGACGAGGTCACCAGCTTGCCCTTGGAAGAGGGTGTGTGGATTGGCATGGCTGCTGACAAGGCAGGAGTGCCTTCCCCCCATGCCTTCATCCAAGTAGGGTGTATTTAACCTTTTCCCCTTGGCATATCTGAAAGGTGAGGACGGTATCTTCTAGTTCTAATTTGCGTTTTAAAAATGATGAGTGACCTGACGCAATTGGCTCAGTGGATAGAGCCTAGGCCTGCGGATTAAAATGTCCCAGGTTCGATTCCAGTCAAGGGCATGTACTTTGGTTGCGGGCACATCCCCAGTAGGGGGCGTGCAGGAGGCAGCTGATCAATGTTTCTCATTGGTGTTTCTAACTCTATCCCTCTCTCTTCCTCTCTGTAAAAATCAATAAAATATATCTTTTAAAAATAAATAAATAAAAGTGATGAGTGAGGCTGGGAAAGGAGACACTGTAGATATTGCCTGTTGGAGCGGGGAGGCCCACTTTGAGCATGCCATTCGCGCTGTAGAGCTCCTGCCCTCCTCACCGGTGCCTTCTTCCCCTTCCCAAGGCTCATCACTCTTCCCAACGGGGTTCTCCAGATCCTGGACGTTCAGGAGAGTGATGCCGGCTCCTACCGCTGCGTGGCCACCAACTCCGCCCACCAGCGCTTCAGCCAGGAGGCCCTGCTCCGTGTGGCCCGCCGAGGTAAGGGGGCTCACTGTTGGGGAAAACCAGGGTGTTTCTGGAGTCAGCTTGGAGAGGCCTCAGAGGCCCAAGCCCTGCCTTCAAAGAGGTGCTGGGTGTCACTCTCATCAGGCGGGAGAGGTGATGAAGCCCAGAGAAGCAGTGTCGCCCAGTGGGTCAGGGAGACACCTAGGCTGGAATCCCCCTGCAGGGTTCCCTTCCTGTCGAGACCCTGTGTTCCCTTGGGCTGGTTGGAGCATCTAGGGCTGGGGGCAGGGGTGGGGAGGTAAGGCATCTGAAGAAGGGTATCAGTGCCCTGAAGCCCTGGTCCCTGTTCCTCTGGGGGCTCAGGGAACGGGGGGTTTGGGGGGAGAGGGGGTGAGTTACCACTCGCTACTTGCTGTGGCCTGCAAATCCAGCTCCTGACATCTGGTGTTTCTGTATTTCCATTTCTTGGAAAAGCTCATGTCCCAGGGTGATGCAAGAGGAAGGCCACATGCTTTGGGGTCAGAAAGACCTGATTTGAATCCTGGCATCTTGACTCACCATCCGTGTGACCATGGGTTGGTTATCGAATGTCCTGCCCTGGGAGGTTGTGAGAATAGCTGAGCTGAGTGGAAAGTGCCTGGCACCTAGCAGGTGCCCCTCTGATCTTACTTCGGGCTTCCCCCAAGGTCTCTCATTTGCCTCCTTTGCCATGGGCATCTCCCCTGACTCCTGCCCTTCTGCACGTCTCCTCCCATTCCAGTCCCTCCAATTCCACCCTGTTTCCTGGGGGCTTCCTTCTTGAGCCGCTCTGAGTCTGGTTTGCTCTCCCTCCAGTGCCTGGGGTCTCTGCCTCCATCTGCTGGACAAAGCAGGTATTCACATGCTGACCCAGGGAACAAAGTCACACTGAGAACGTGGCAGGACTCAGTGCTCAGGGAGCTGCCAAGCCAGCAGAAACTCGAGCCCACCCCATACCTTTCGCACATGGGGACGGGAGACCCTTTGGAGAAGGGACTTGTCTAAGGTCACCCAGCAGATTGTGATGATGATAAGTGTTGGAACTAGGAACTATGACTGTTGACTCCAAGTCTACTCATGACCCTGACAGTCCTGGAGGTTGGGTTCAGTGTGCAGGGAAGAATGGGGTGGCGTGTTGGAAACCAGGTTATTGCTCTCCTGGCTCCAAGAGAAAAAGGTCCCAGCCCCAGTTCTGGGGAACTACATGGCTGCTTTCCCCATCTGTCAGGTGGAACCCTCGCTGCTCCTGCCCCACCTGCCTCGCCAGGGGCACCAGGGGAAGAACTCATGTGAAGATTCCTAACAGGCCTAATGGTAAGACTGCCTGCTGGTCTGCCCTCTCTCCAGGGTCCCTGGCATCTGTCGGGGGGCAGGACGTGGTCATTGTGGCAGCTCCGGAGAATACCACCGTGGTGTCTGGACAGAGTGTGGTGATGGAATGCGTGGCCTCTGCTGACCCCACCCCTTTCGTGTCCTGGGTCCGACAAGGTGAGTAGAGGGAGGGCACTGAAAGAGTGGGGGGAGGGGCGTGGCATCTCCTGTGTCCACAAGTCACCGAGCTCTAAGGGTGACCACTTCACAGTCACAGCCTTTGGTGTGGCAAGAACTCCTCCCCTGGGACTGGGTGTGGGTAGGGGACCTGGACAAACTTAATAATCAATCAGTGCAGCGTGTTTCCTTTACGAGGCACGTTGAATTTGCCACTCACAAAATCGTTATTGAGACCTTACTTAATGTGGGCACGGGCTAGCTTCTCCCCCAGACTTATTTCATTCCTCACAACAGTGCTGCACGTGAGTGTGTGAGCTGGAGAGGTGCCCCACGGCCAGCGAGTCAGGTTGGAACCAGGCCCCCGCTGCTGCTCTAGTTAATCACAAAGCTGCCTCTTGGTCCACCCGGTGTCCCCCGCTTTTGTGTGCCTGGCTTCATGCTGGGCACGGTGATCAAAATGCCCGGAGGAGAGCCACAGGGGCCCTGTGCACTCATAGGCTGGGTGAGGGAGATAAGACGCAGCCCTGAAAGAAGCTTCACCGGGTGACGGTATCAGGCGGCAAGTGATAAGTGCCAAGTGGGACTACGTTACAGGAGATACTATCAGGGTAATGAGAACGCTGGGCCAACCGTCGCCTTGCAGTCTCCTCAACACTCACACCTGCTCTCCTCCAGAGCCCCCAAGAGCCCTTGGAGGAGAGTGTAAGAAGTAAGGTGAGCCCCCAAATTCAGGAGTCCTGGTAGAACACAAAGCATACTGGGGAGCCAGGCAGCAAGGCAAATGTCTTGCAGAGGGGTGCGCAGCACAGGGTCTGGGAGCACACCCACACCGAGCCAGGTCTGCTCGGCTTTTTAATCCTGACGCATGTCACCTGTCCCTCACTCTTGATTGGAGCTCAGGAGCATAGTCTTTTGTGATTGGCTAATTCAAAGGGAGGGGTTGACTTTTGCTGTTTCAAGATGGAGGCCCCCAGAGAAGCTGCAAGTCATGTGGCTAACAAGGCGGCTGCCAAGTCATGCAGTTCAAAATGGTGGCTGTCTAAACTGTTCTTTGACAGAAAAGATGACTTGTTTATCCTACAATTCCCCCTCCCCCTTTTCTTTATTTAAACTCTTTTCTTCAAACTTGGCTGACATCCATTGACTTTCATGCTTTCCAGTGTCTAGAAGACTATTTTGCTGTTTGGTCAATGTGGTTTCAATTAACCTTTGGATAATACATGGGATGATGTAACATCTCATCACTGTAGCTCCTAATCAAAGCAGTGAATCTGGATACCATCGCTCCCTTCCACTTTCAAACCATTGCTTTAGTGGATCAGAGAAAGGGGCCTCGATCCCAGGTCCCAGCTCACTCATCAGCTAAAACTGCCAGTGCCTGAGGGCTCAGTGACAGTCCGTGTGCTGTGTTGTGAGGGATGAATGTACAACACTGGCCCCTAACATTACACATCTTCCTCCTTTTTCTGCCAGAATCACATTCAAGGCCAATCTGTTCTTCCAGTCATCCTGCTGGTGGCATCTAGCTGTTCAGCTATCTCTTTAACTGCATCTCAAGTATAGTTAACAAACCTTTGTTGGTTATCTTATACTAGAGGCCCAGTGCACAAAATTCATGCATGAGCAGAGTCCCTAGCAGCTGTTGGCTGCTGGCCAGGGCCTTCCTTCATACTTCACTGCCTTCTGGTGGTCAGTGCATGTCATGGTGAACTCCCCAGTCAGTTGAACTCCCAAGGGGACACTTTGCATATTAGACTGTTATATATACAGATAATAAAAGGCTACTATGCAATTGACCAAACAGAACAATTGGTTGCTATGATGGCACTGACCACCAGGGGGCAGATGCTTAATGCAAGAGCTGCCCCCTGGTGGTCAGTGCACTCCCACAGCTAACCTCCTGCAGCCAGCCAGCCTCCCACTGTCCCTCCCCACAGCCGGCTGGTCGTAATTGGCCCCAATTGCTGGCCAGGCTGAGGGATCCTACCTGTGCACAAATTTGTGCACCAGGCCTCTAGTAGTAAATATAATTAATCCAACCACATTCTTCTTTACAGTGGGCTACCAGCACAGGACAGATTCAAACCCAGCGGCAATCTGATTTCTAGCCTTAAACGTCTTTGGCACTCCTCCTGGAACTCCAGTGGAATCTGTGTACATATGGGAATCAAAGGAGGCCCCTGGACTCTCTCCTCTTCCTAGTCTCTCTGTCCATTGAAAAAGGTTTATGATATGCCAACATGAAAGGGATAGCCAATTGTATCAGAGCACAAGTTCCACTCCATTTACTGGGCAAGGCTGCAAGTAATGGTCCCCCATAACACCATCAGACATCAGCACAGGGTATCAACAGTGCAGCATGATTGGCTTCTGAGGATATTTGGCCATTTACCCATCTGGATCAATTTCTCATAAACTCCGAGTATTGTAATACTTCCCCCTCCCCCCTTCTTGAGAGGCAGGAGATATAGTTTATTTTGGAGAGTGGGGGCCAGATCGTTTTTGGGGGTCCTTGATCTTTTCCTCTGTTGGGTGGGAACAATAGGGAAAGAGTCTATCAGGAAGCATTTCCCCAGGCATTTTCCTTCTGGGACAAGGCAAGCACATATTCTATCCTGTTACTATCTGAGGTCCATCCGAATGGAAATGGGACCACTTGGGCCTCTAGCCTTCCTACTGTGCAAGCATAACAATTGCTTTTATTTAGGGTGTGTAAAGAATACTTAAGCCATTCCACCCAGGCGTTGGTTCCCTTATATCCTACTTCTATTTGCCTGGTGGTGGCAGTGGTTGGCAAACCACGGCTCACGAGCCACATGCGGCTCACGAGCTGTGAGTTTGCTGACCACTGGACTAGATTAAATGTTACCATGTAGTTGGAAGCTGTGAGGATTAGGCAATTGTGGCATATTGTGTGCAAAGAGGTAAAGGTTAGTAGTATATGACAGTGGTCGGCAAACTCATTAGTCAACAGAGCCATAAACCACGGCTTGCGAGCTGCATGTGGCTCGTAAGCTGCAGGTTGCTGACCACTAGCCTAGGGGATCTTGTCCTCTGACATTTATTCCTAAACCTAGTCCTAGTCAATCTTTTGACCTAAAGGCTGAAATATCCAAGTCATTCAAGTTATCTATAATCAATAACTTAACTGAGTATGATCCAGATTGTACACATTTCTCCAGCCCACATTATAAGTCCCTGAAATTTTCCAGATTCCTAAAGTAAATAGAACTCAGTACATGATAGTTATTAAGCTCACAGTTTTTAGTGTCAATTTCAAGGGGATATGTCCTGATATGGCTGTTCAAATTGAGGTGTGTACATTCTTAATCCATGTGTGATGGGTCCAACCTCGCTCTGCAATCTAACAGCAGTCTAAGCAAGACAAGGTAGGGTTCTTCCCAGGAGGGTTCCAACTTGCTTCCCTTCCAAATCTTGATTAGAACAAACATAGTCTTTCGGTCAATGGTGATGAACCAGAAACTCAAGAGGGCCTTGGGTCAGGAGGCCTTCTAATCTAAGGTGATTAAAGTACAAGAGATACACAGAACATAGTTCTTAAGAAATTTGGTCCCGGAGAAATCAAGATGGTGGCATAGATAAACACCTAAACTGGTGCCTCACACAGCAATTTCAAAACTACAATTAAAAGACAAAACGGACATCATCCAGAACCACCGGAAGGCTGGCTGAGTGGAAATTCTACAACTAGAAGGAAAGAGAAAAGCACACTGAGACTCAGAGGAGCTGCAGGAGACAGAGGTATTGAGATACATGTTTCTGGACAGGACTGGCAACAGTGCACGGCTGGTTTTCTCAAGTGGGAGGAAGACAAAAGCTCCCAATTGCACTGAACTCCAGTTCTGGGTGAGACCCTTGGGACCCAGACTCATTCTGGGAGAAACTGGACTGTCTGGCAGCAGGCAGAAATTGAGGGCGGCTTTCTCTCAGAGGTGCTTGCAGTGATTATCGAGGGACACTGAGACACAGGGCCCTATTAAGGCAAGGCTGATGTAAACCAATGCTGTCTGCTCCGCTCTGAGATTCTGCCCCATCCAAGCTGAGCACGGAGGCTTTTGAAAGTCTTGTCTCATAAGTGTGTCTCCAGCACAGAAACTTTTTCAGTGTAGACACAACTGATCCTCACAGCCAGTTAGCCTGGAGGTCAATTCCTCCCAGTGATACCAACAACAATCAAAGCTTAATTACAACAAGATGGTGCACACAGCCCACAAAGGGATACACCAAGAGTATCTACCTCAGATAACTGAGGAGGCTGAGCCACTGGGTCCTATAGGGCACCTAGCACACAAAGCCATTCTATCAAATCAGGGAAGCAGCCAAAATGTGGAGACAAAGAAACAGGTCACAAGTAAAAGAAATGGAGGAAAGCAAATGACTGGATATAGAGTTCAAAACCATGGTTATAAGGTTTTTCAAGAATTTTCTAGAAAGGGCTGATAAATTTAACAAGACACTTGAGGATGTGAAAAAGGACCAACTAGAAATTAAGCATACACTGACTGAAATAAAGAATAATATATAGAGATCTAACAGCAGACTAGAGGATCTCAAGAATCAAGTCAAAGATTTAAAATACAAAGAAGCAAAAAAAAACCCACACTCAACCAGAAAAGCAAAAAGAAAAAATAATCCAAAAATATGAAGATAGTGTAAAGAGTTTCTGGGACAACTTCAAGTGTACCAACATCACAATTATGGGGGTGCCCAAAAAAGAGAGAGAGCAAGATCCTGAAAACCTATTTGAAGAAATAAGTTTTCAATATCTTCCTCTCTCTCTACTTTGGGCATCCCCATAATTCACCTCGTGAAAGAAATAGACTTACAAGTCCAGGAAGTGCACAGAACCCCAAACAAAAGGAATCCAAAGAGGACCACACCAAGACACATAATTAAAATGCCAAGAGCAAAAGACAAAGAGAGAATATTAAAAGCAGCAAGAAAAAAACAGTTAATTACCTACAAGGGAGCACCCATATGATTGTCAGCTGATTTCTCAACAGAAATTATGCAGGCCAGACAGGAGTGGCAAGAAATATTCAAAGTGATGAATAGCAAGAACCTACAACCAAGATTACCCAGAAAAACTATCATTCAGAATTGAAGGGCATATAAAGAGCTTCACAGTTAAGAAATAGCTAAAGGAGTTCATCAGCACCAAACCAGTATTATATGAAATGCTGAAAGGTACTCTTTAAGAAGAGGAAGAAGAAAACAGTAAAGATAAAAATTATGAACAACAAATATGTATCTATCAACAAGTGAATCTAAAAATCAAGTGAATAAAAAATCTGATGAACAGAATAAATTAATGAATATAATAGAATCAGGGGCATATAAAAGAAGTGGACTGACAATACTTAGGGGGAAAGGAGTGTGGGGGGTGGGGAAGAGACTGGATAAAAATCATACACCCCTGGATGAAGACAGCCGGGGTGAGGGGGGGGGGGAAGCAGGGGGCGTAAGGGCAGAGAGTTGGGTGGGAACTGGGTGGAGGGTGGAGGGGAACTATGGGGGGGGGAAAAGAGGAATAATTGTAATAATCTGAACAATAAATATTATTAAATTAAAAAAAGAAAAGAAATTTGGACCATAGTTTCCATTGTAGGAAGATCTTGAGGCATTCCAGTGCCTATTGGAATCACTTACAGCCAACTCTAGGTTTAAAAAAAAAAGAAAAACAAAACAAACAAAAAAACAGAAAAACTTTCCTTTAAAAAAATATTTTTTATTGATTTCAGAGAGGAAGAGAGAGATAGAAACATCAATGTTGAGAGAGAATCATTGATGAGCTGCCTCCTGCACACCCTTAACTGGGGATCAAGCCCACAACCCATGCAAATGCCCTGCAATCCAGGAACATACCCTTAACTGGAATCAAACCCACAATCCTTCAGTCTTCAGGCCAATGCTCTATCCACTGAGCCAAGCCCGCTAGGGCTAGAAAAACTTTTCTTAAAATTGAAACCCTCCGAAGGCTGTCAAAAGATTATATAACATTCAAAGTGATAAGAGGGTATTAAACACAAACATAAGGTAGTAAAATGTCAACTCCCACAACTAAGATTATTTTTAAATACCTTATTAATATAATATATAATAATTTATAGAACTTTTGCTTCAGAAAAGGACTAACCAAAATAAGGTTTATTTTCTAACTTTATTTGTCCTTGGGTGTGGTCAGCAAATGACACTAATTGGATTTTTGCTATCAGTTTCCCTGAGTACATTGATATAAGCTATTTACTTTCTATTTAGGAAGGCAAAATGCAAATCATTTACTCTTGGTTTAGGGAAGAGAGGGTTTACTAGATGGCTCCAAATTGCTGTTTAATTACTTCAATTTTCCTATTCTACTTATCCTAGCTCACTGGCCTGTGTCATTTATTCAACTTCTTTTCAACATTTTTTCTTACAAACATTCCATAACTTTCATAAATCTTCCTTTAGAAATCTTACAACTTTCCAGTTTTAGAAACCACTTTCTCCTTCAGAATGAATTTTCATGTCTCATGCTTTCTCTATTATACCAAAACCACAATTTCTTTCCATAATTTTAGAATTCTTAACCCTTAGAAACCTTAATTTTTAGGTGCATGTAAGTAATTAATATTCCTCAGATTAGCACTACATTCACATTTTAGGAGATATTTCAAATAAAATATAAGACTCATTCATTAATATTTTCCCTAAGAGGCAAACTCAAATTACTGTTTCAGTATTCTGTTAATATCAAAATATTTAGATGTTTATCATTTAACCCAGCAATGCTCCAAAGACTTTAAGTTATCAAAGACTTCGGAAAATTATGTATAGGATATGAGGCTGGAGAAAAGGGCAGGGGAAGAAGGGATCAGGCCCCACAGCCTGTTCCCCCTTTAGCTGCTTGGATTCAAAACTGACACATTTTTCCTTAGTGATAACATGCTAATGAGTTCAACTTCTGATATTATCAGGACTGTTAAATAAAGAAACTGTTCCTTGGGAAGGGGGTGAGAATGCTCCCTTGGGATCTAAAGGCTCAGTGAGGGGTCCTTCTTTTTTCTCTGTGACCCATATGCTCCCTTTCCCAGGTAGCCAGCCATACCTGACCTTCCAATCATTGCCCCTTCTTTTCCTGGGAATAGTATTCCTAAGAAAGACATTAA
This sequence comes from Lasiurus cinereus, assembly GCA_011751065.1. Classification (NCBI taxonomy): domain Eukaryota; kingdom Metazoa; phylum Chordata; class Mammalia; order Chiroptera; family Vespertilionidae; genus Lasiurus; species Lasiurus cinereus. The sequence goes on from JAAGEH010000076.1 coordinate 36,518,933, forward strand.
CTCAGGTCTATGTATATACTTGTGGGCTCAAAAATAAGTGTAGCTAGTCAGCTAAGCCATGTGGGTCTTCCAGCAGGGTCTTCTCCTCCTCCCTTTCCCCCCCTTCCCCACTTCTTCTTCTCCTCCTCCTTTTCCTCCTCCTCCTCCTACTCCCCCCTCCCCTCCCCTTCTTCTTCTTCCTCCTCCTCCTCCCTGCTCCAACTCCTTTTGCAATCTAGAAAAGCTGGTTCTTGGTGGTGCAGAGGCCTCAGGGCCAGTTGGAGCCTTATTAGGACAGCCCTCCTCCTGAAGGGGAGGCTGGGATTGTAAATCGCCATATTGGATGTTCTCTCCAACTGTCCATGGGTCACATAAGGAAGGGAAGGCAAGGCAAGGGATCCCCCTTCTGTCTGCCCTTTTTCTCTTTTAGGCTTTTCTACTTTTACAGGGAGAAGGACAACTGGTCCCTTCCTCCAACAGAAAGTATAGTCAATCTTCTCTTGAATTACTGGACTTTTATTATTAACATATTTATAATTATCACTGAAAAGCTTTATCATAAATCCTTCATTTTAGTTACATCTATTTATTATATCTTAACAACTTTGAGATTTTTAAAGCCAATTATTACCTAAAGCATTTTCTTGATCAATTTTCTAAGAGGGATAACTCAATGTGAAGGTACTATTCACTGTTACAGGGTACTTCTACAGATCTGTTCCTCCAAGTGTTATGGGGAAAAACAGAACACTGGGGACTAATTATAATTATGGGAAATATTAATTATGCTGTTAACCATGATTGCCCTTTCTGTTCAAAGAAAGGACATACCAACCTGGCTGGGAGTCATATGCCCCCTGCGACCTGGGAGTCACTCTTGGAATGTGGTCAATCCTCATTCAAGAACTGCTCATTTTCACGGAATCATTAACCTTGTTGCCCAATCCAGCCTGTTTAGCTTACTTCCCCATGTAATTTTTGTCCCTATATTCATAAACCAGGGAAGAGCAAACTAAAGTCCCTAAAAGATAGAAAGCCAACATTACAGTACAGACACACAGACAAAAATCACAGTAGTTAAGAGTTTCTGGTGTCTAATACCCAGAGAGGGAGAGAAAGAAGAGTCCACAAGATAAAAAAGGCTTGGCACCTGCTGGAACTTTCCTGCAGCCTCTGTCACGTGTTCAGCCTTATCATACATAATTGGGTTTCCCCAAAGTGGGACTTGCCCCATCTTTAAACAAATTAAACAAACAACAAAGAGACACAACATCAACAAACACTCTTATACAGGCGTGCGCAATACAATAAAAGTTTACACCACAAAGTGTCCTTCATTAAGAACCACTAAAGCAGAGAAATGTCTTCTGTCCCTGATTGGGGAACTGCCCCTCCCCAGAATCTCAGCATTCTCCGAGGGAACGCATTCCCTAGGCCTAAAATTTCTGTTTCCCATTCTCAGCATGTCCTTTGTGACCATGTACTCAACCCCCATGTTGGAAATTTCTTGTACTCCCGAGATCTGCTTTGTCCCTCTCTGGCCACTTCCCTCTCACGAGAACAGAAGCACAGATCAGAACTCCATACTCTATGTCCGAGACATCCCAGTCACATTTATCCAACCTCCAAGGATACCCAATCATCAAAGTAGTACTCAGTCCAATTTTCCGCCTTGGCTCATGCATGAGGTTACCTAATTGCCTTAGCAACAGGGCACACCTCCTCAGGAGAGGGGTCCAATTTTCCCCATGATGACAAATGGTATCCGGGACAAGCCCCCAAATTGTAAGAAATAAGGGGAGCCCCCAAATTCAGGGGTCCTGGTAAAATACAAAGCATACTCCGGAGCCGGGCAGCAAGGCAAGTATCTTTACTCTTGCAGGAGGGTGTGAAGCATAGGGTCTCAGAGCACAACCAAACTGAGCCAGGTTTGCTCGGCTTTTTAATTCTGACACATGTGACTTGTCCCTCACTCTTGATTGGAGCTCAGGTGCATAGTCTTTCATGATTGGCTAATTCAGAGGGAGAGGTTGGCCTTTGCCATTTCAAGATGGCAGACCCCAGGGAGCTGCAAGTCATGTGGCCAACATAGTGGCTGCCAAGTCACACAGTCCAAAATGATGGCTGTCTAAACTGTTCTTTGACAGAAAAGATGACTTTTTTATTCTCACAAGAGAAAGGCCAGGACTGTTGTTCCCAGTAGGCAGATGCAGAAGCTGAGGCTGAGAGGCAGGTGGAAAACCAGGACCCAAACTGTAGAGCTAGTCCTCCTTCTGCTATATCACTTCCTACAGTTATGTGTGGAAGAAATGCCAGTATTATTATTTGTTTCCTAAATATATTTTTACTGATTTCAGAGAGACAGGGAGAGGGAGAAATAGAAATACCAATGATGAGAGAGAATCATTTTATCTGCTGCCTCCTGCACGTCCCACACTGAGGATTGAGTCCACAACATGGGCATGTGCCCTGACCAGGAATCGAACCAGGACTTCCTGGTTTATAGGTTGACCCTCAACCACTGAGTCATCCCAGCTGGGCACCAGTATTATTTTTGTTTCTATTTGTCCATAAAAAGTGACTTGTCCCAAGCTGATGGCAGAAGTAATCTTAAACCTAGTCCTCTTTATCCTTCTTCTCTGGCTCAGTCTGTTACCCTACACTACCTCCTTTTTGTAAGTTTGTATGTCACAGTTAAGAGTGCATAAGGAAAAATAATGAGACAAACGACTGCGTACCTCTCCCATTGATCTAATGAGCTAGAACAGTGCCAGAATCTTTGCACCACTTCCATTATCTACATGGCCTCATTGGACTTGTGTCACTTGCCAAGTTAGGGGGATCCCAGGGCTGGCAGGGACCTCATACTATTGTTGGGGTAAGCTAAGCCTGTGATGTTGCCCAGAAGTTCAAATATCAACGTTTCTCAAATACTGACCATGCACCAGGATGACCTCAGGAACTTGTTAAAACTGCAGACTCCTTCCCTTCACACCTAGAGAGTTGTAACCCAGGAATCAAGTGCCTTAGGTCTTTGCTACTGAAAGTGGGTCTTTGGATCTACCATCTGGGCCTAGTTAGAAATGCAAAATCTGGGTCCTGCCCTAAGCCTCTGCGAATTAGGATCCCTTGCAATTCCATCATTCATGTGTAACGACAAGGATTTGAGAATGGCTGCTCCAGAGGATCCTGGTAGCTGTAGTTTTGGGAACTCACTTGGAGAAACTCAGCTAATAACACTCCTGGACAGAGGCTGGGAAGAGAAAGACCCCAAAAGGACCTTATTCCTGACCCTGAACATAGTTATTTTTCCACTAAGTCAGGAAAGGGACTTTTGTTTTATTTTCTTCTTATTGCAAACGTTATATTTGTTCACTGTAGAAAACTGGTAAAAAGCGGAAACAGAAAACATCTCACCATTCAGAGATAAAAACTGTTAACATATGGGTGTATTTTCTTCCAGATTTTTTTCCTATGCACATGTACATTTCCCCCTGAAATTGAGAGCATGTTGAATTTACAGTTCCAAGCCCTATTTTCATTCAACAGAATCTCATTAGCATTTTCCCATGTTTAAAACTTTTTCAAAAAATAATTATGACTCTACTAGAGGCCTGGCCCATGGATTCGTGCAATGGTGGGGTCCCTCAGCCTGGCTGGCGATCAGGGCTGATTGGGGCTGGTTGGCTGGAGGGAGGCACCATGGGAGGTTGGCCAGCCATGGGAGGTTGGCTGTGGGAGTGTATTGACCACTATGGGGCAGCTCCTGCATTGAGCATCTGACCCCTTGTGGTCAGTGCACATCATAGTGACTGATTGGTCATTCAGTCATTCAATTGCTTAGGCTTTTATATGCATACTAGAGGCCTGGTAAACGAAATTTGTGCATGGGGTTTGGGTGGCGGGGGGGTTGTCCTTCAGCCCAGCCTGCACTCTCCTCAATCTGGGACATCCTCTCACAATCCAGGACTGCTGGCTCCCAACTGCTTGCCTGCCTATCTTCCTGATTGTCCCTAACCGATTCTGCCTGCCAGCCTGATCACCTCCTAACCACTCCCCTGCCAGCCTGATTGATGCCCAACTGCTTCCCTGCCAGCCTAGTCACCCCTAACTGCCCTCCCCTGCAGGCCTGGGTCTCCCACAACTGCCCTTTCCTGCTGTTAAAATTTTAAGTCCTTTTCAATTGTCCGCTATTACAGTTAACACTACGATGCTCATCCCTGTTCACATCTCCCCAGTCCAGGTGCCTGCCCATAATTGAAATCCCTGGCTTCTAGGTTAAGGTGGAGCCCCTGTATGGCCCTATCAGCATTTACTCTTTCTTCGGCATTGCAACTTATGTCTTTAAATACATTCTCAATATGCTAGGTGAAAATGAACATCTGTATTTTGATGTGCATTTCCTTGATTATGTGAAGTTGTAAAGCTTTTTTTATGTTTCTTGGCCATTTGTGTCTTTCCCATCCAGGAGTGTGTCCTTGTAAGAAATCGAGTTTAACAACAGTGGTAACAGTCATTGATGAGTGTCCTGAGCACAATTATGTGCCAGCACTGTGCCAGGGGTTCTCACAAACCTTATTCATTCCACCCCCTGGCAGTCCTTGCCCCTAGGCACTATCTCCTTACTTGACGGAGGGAGACACTAAGATGCAAAGACGCTCACTAGGCTGGCAAGTAGGAGAACTGAGATCCCCACCAGGCGCTGTTATGGTCTCATAACCCCTGGGTGTAGAGGGGCCTCGAGGTGCGTGGGAGCGGATAGAAGGGCGGTCCTCACCGACCCCTTCAGCACTCTCCCTTCTCCCCCAGACGGGAAACCCATCTCCACCGACGTCATCGTCCTGGGCCGCACCAACCTGCTGATCGCCAGCGCGCACCCCGGGCACTCCGGCGTCTACGTCTGCCGCGCCAACAAGCCCCGCACGCGCGACTTCGCCACCGCAGCCGCCGAGCTCCGCGTGCTGGGTGAGCGGGTGGGAGGAAGCTGGGGGAGCGGGTGTGCGGGAGGCCGGAGGAGGAGGCCGGCTAGCTGGGACCGAGGAAGAATAGGAAGGGGGAAGGGGGCAATTGGTGTTT
>JAAGEH010000076.1:36524087-36542879 GCA_011751065.1 Lasiurus cinereus
ACTCTGAGAGGGGGGCGCTCAGGACGGGATAGCGGTGGAGAGGGTAAACCTGGCAGGTGTGGAGCCCCCGGTAGGGGAGAAGGAATTGGTAAAAGAGGAAGTGGGGCTCGACCCAGGAGGAGGGGGGCTTGGCGGGACTAGGGCCGCTGGGGAGAAGAGGTAGAGCTGCGTGGCACTGGAGCATTTGGGGGACGGGGGGGACGCAGGGGGAGGTCAGAGAGACTGGAGGGGATGCGGGGCCAGTGGGAGTGTTTGGGGGAGGGGAGGGCGCAGAGCCCCGGTGGCCGGAGCGCGCGGTCAGCGTCCTCCTCCTCCTCGCCCGCAGCGGCCCCGGTCATCTCGCAGGCGCCCGAGGCGCTGTCGCGGACGCGGGCCAGCACCGCACGCTTCGTGTGCCGCGCGTCGGGGGAGCCGCGGCCGGCGCTGCGCTGGCTGCACGACGGGGTGCCGCTGCGGCCCAACGGGCGCGTCAAGGTGCAGGGCGGCGGCAGCAGCCTGGTCATCACGCAGATCGGCCTGCAGGACGCCGGCTACTACCAGTGCGTGGCCGAGAACGGCGCGGGCACCGCGTGCGCCGCCGCCCCGCTGGCCGTAGTGGTGCGCGAGGGGCTGCCCAGCGCGCCCACGCGCGTCACGGCCACCCCGCTGAGCAGCTCCGCGGTGCTGGTGGCCTGGGCGCGGCCCGAGCTGCACAGCGAGCAGATCATCGGCTTCTCCCTCCACTACCAGAAAGCCCGCGGTACGTCGGGGGGTGGGGGCGGGGGTGAAGGGGGGAGACAGCCCGGTAGAGGCCCCAGCTGGGCGCGTCCGGGGCGGGACAAGTTGGATGGCTGAAGGGTTGCCTGCTCACCTTCTTCTGGGCTAGGGCGGGAGCCCACCGGAGACATCCGGGTAGATGTATGTGGGGTAGGCCTGGTGCTGGAGGGGTCCGTGTGGGTGGCATGTCACTCCTGAGCCACAGGTTAGGAGAGAGAAGGGACGGGATGCTCCATCTTCCCGGGAAAATACTCGGCACTCCTGGAGCCAGCTACCCTGTTTCCCCGAAAATAAGACAGTGTCTTATATTAATTTTTGCTCCCAAAGATGCGCTAGGTCTTATTTTCAGGGGATGTCTTATTTTCCCTAAAGAATACAGTACACATTTATTGTTGAACAACAACAACAAAAAAAGTAAATTTATTACCTATATACAGTACGGTAGTAGTTGTCATCACAAACCAGCTCACTGATTGGCCCCAGCACAGCCAGAGCTGTTCAGGCAGTGTGAGGTCTCTTTAAGTCAGGAGTCAGACGCCTTGCGGTAGCTTCCGGGGCCTTATATTCCCGGGAGGCCTTAATATCGGGGAGGTCTTATTTTCGGGGGATGTCTTACTTTCTGGGAAACAGGGTAGTAAATGCCCCAGAGGTCACTGTCATTGGCTGCCAGAAAGGACCTCCCAACCAGCAGAGGATGAATGCAGTGGCGCTAGAAGCCCCGGGAGTTTATAATCCCCAGGGCAGGTGATCTGGGATGGTTTCCCTACAAGGAGACTCTTCCAGAGACTGGGACCACATGAAGGATCCTGAGATAGCCTCCAGCAGGGGGGCCCTGGGACAGTCCCTCTGTCCCCGTGTCGCCACCCCAGGCCTGGACAACGTGGAATACCAGTTTGCCGTGAACAATGACACCACAGAGCTGCAGGTTCGGGACCTGGAACCCAACACGGATTATGAGTTCTACGTGGTGGCCTACTCTCAGCTGGGGGCCAGCCGCACCTCCACCCCAGCGCTGGTCCACACGCCGGATGACGGTAGGGCCTCTGAACCTGCAGTGCGCACCTCGGGGTCCAGGAAGCTCCCTCCCAGGGGTGGTAGCTTGGCTTCTCTTTGCTCCTGAGGGCCAAGACACTTACCTGCCTTGTGTCATCTCTTGTACCCTAAACGGGTGGGCAAGGGTTCTATTTCCCCAAGTTACAGGTGGGGAAACTGAGGCCCAGAAAATGAGTGATTTGCCCAGGATCAGTAGGACAACTGGGACTTGAGATCTCAGCTTGTGATTCCGTGTGTCACATGGCCCTGGATCCCCACAGCCCATCCAGTCAGGCAGGGACCAGGGACTCTGACCCCCCCCTTGCTGACTGTGAAAGATTGTGCCCAAACCTTTTCCAGGGTGGGAAGGACATCCCCTCCTCTCCAGCGTGGGGCTCCCCTGAGAGGCTCCCTTTCCTCCCTCAGATCCTGGTCCTGGGCCTCCTTCTGACTTGCTGTGTGACCTGGGCAAGTCTCTGACCGCTCCTGGGCCTCGCCTTCCCGTCGGTGGAACCGAGCTCACGCTGATGTTCTTCTGTCTCAGTCCCCAGTGCAGCGCCCCAGCTCTCCCTGTCCAGCCCCAACCCCTCGGACATCAGGGTGGCGTGGCTGCCCCTGCCTCCCAGCCTGAGCAACGGGCAGGTGGTGAAGTACAAGATAGAGTACAGCCTGGGAAAGGAAGGTGAGTCGAGGGAGGGGACGGGGTCACCTGGCTGGGAATTGTGTGACTGTGAAATGTTGGTCAGAGCCTCTGAGGACCTGAGCAGAGTGGCCTGGAGTCTGAGGAAATTAGGCAGCACTGAGGAGGAGGGAAAGGTGAACCCAGAGTGTGGGCTAGGGGTAGAGGTGGCAGCAATGAAAAGAGGCTAGCTGCCCTGACCAGTTTAGTTCAGTGGAGAGAGCGTCGGCCTGCAGTCTGAAAGGTCCCAGGTTCGATTCCGGTCAAGGGCATGTACATTGGTCGCGGGCACATCCCCAGTAGGGGGCATGCAGAGGCGGCTGATCGATGTTTCTGGCTTTCTATCCCTTTCCCTTCCTCTCTGTGAAAAATCAATAAAAATATATTTAAAAATAATAATAAAATAAAAATAAAAAAGAAAAGAGGGCTAGCTTAAGGCAGAAGGAGGCCTGGGTTCTGGCCCCACCTCCTCTACAGCTGCAGTATGTCATCTTGCTGAATCCCTGGCTCCCTTTCCTTATCTTTGAAATGGGGCCAGTGGCTGAGGGCGATCCCTGGGGATCCTTCCAGCTCACCAAAGAGCAGATGAGGGATAAGGAGGTGGGGGTTGCTTGTGGGGTGGGGGAATGGAGCATTGGGGAGGGTGTGTTAGGGCAGATGTCGATAACCTAGGGCAGAAGTTTGAAAGGAGTAAAAAGTTAGGAGAAGGCAAGTAGTGGGAGAGGCAGGGTGAAGGTGAAGAGGGAGGGAAGGGTGAGGCAGGGGCTGGGGGTGTCAGGATTCCAAAAGGCAGGTGGTGCCTGGTAGCTCTCACAGCCAACCCCTGTGCTTGTGCCCTGTGTGTGTGTGTGTGTGTGTGTGTGTGTTGGGGTTGTGGGGGTGTTATTGACTGCTTATGGGGAAGTGGGGAGCACATCCATGATTCTCCTGACTCAGAGCTGGGGGTGATGGCAATGCCAGCGAGGGCAAGAGGCCCAGGAGTAGGCCTGGAGCCCTGGGGTCCCTCCAGGCCCTGAGGGGCCAGTGCTGAGATGGGCACCGAGGAACAGATGCAGGTGGAAGAGTCTGGGTGGGGGAGTTCAGGGGTCATTGGCTTCAGGTGGCCTCCCGGCAGCCAGCCTTTTCTGTCCCAGCAGATCAGATTTTCTCCAGCGAGGTGCCAGGGAACGAGACACAACTTACGCTGCACTCACTTCTGCCCAGCAAGGTGTACCGAGTGCGGATCTCAGCTGGCACAGGGGCTGGCTACGGGGCGCCCTCCCAGTGGATGCAGCACAGGACGCCCAGTATGCACAACCAGAGCCATGGTATGGGCCAGCAGGGACAGCACCAGGAGGAGTGCTGACTGTGTGGGTGTGGGTGTGACCTTGGGACCCAAACCCAACCACCCTCCATCAGAGACCCGCCATGGCTCCCCCTGTTGGATGGGTCAGGGGGGTGGGTGTGCAGGTGAAGGGCTGGCTTTTGCAGGCACATCTGGCCTCCAGGGCCCCTTCTTCCGCTATGTGACCTCCTATAGGCCACTCACGGCTCTAAGGCTTCATGGACTTGCAAGCTGAGGAGTGGGGATTGATAATTAATGTATTGCAAACAAAATGTTCACTACACAATAGCCGTTACATAGCAGCTGCTTCCATAATTACAATTGTTGGTTTTGTTGAAAGGCCCAATGGTAGAGTGATTACATGCAGACAAAACCTGGTGCATATACTATCTGTGACCTTGGGCAAGTTACTTCTCTGAGCATCCATTTCTTGTAAAATGGGATAATGGTATTTCTATTATTTTATAGGGTTGTGAGAATGGAGTTAAAATAGATGTACAAAGTGCTTAGAACAGTGTCCAACACATAGTAAGTCCCCCACATTTAGGCTTCAAGTAGGGTCCCCACGCCAGGGCTCCACCCCTCCTTGCTGACCCTCTTGCGTTGCCAGTATCCATGCATTCATTCCTTCAGAGAGCTTAGAGATCCTGTCCGCCTGCCTCAGAGGTGCTCCTTGCTGACCTCTGTGCACACCCACAGGAGCCATCCCTCCATTCTCAGCACTCTGGGCTTGTGGGATAGTGAGTTCGCCTCTAGACAAGCCCTGGCCTGGCACTTAGAGTGGTAGCTGAGTGGTGATCATTGGGAGGAGGTTGGCAAGGCTCTCACTCATTGCCTCTTCCTCCTGCCTCTTTCCCCCTCTCCCATCCCTGACCTCCTTCTCCTCATTCCCCATCCACTTTTTCCTCCTTCTTCTCATCCTGCTCCCCAGTCCCTTTTGCCCCTGCAGAGTTGAAGGTACGGGCAAGGATGGAGTCCCTGGTTGTGTCCTGGCAGCCGCCTCCTCACCCCGCCCAGATCTCTGGCTACAAACTGTACTGGCGGGAGGTGGGGTCCGAGGAGGAGGCTGAAGGCGAGAGCTCCCCAGGGAGCCGTGGAGACCAGGCTTGGGATATGGGGCCTGTCCGGCTCAAGAAGAAAGTGAAGCAGTATGAACTGACCCAGCTAGGTGAGGAGGATTGGGGGGAGGGGCAGGGAGCCAGACAGTGGGGTATTGCATAAGTGCAGGAGTTAGAGGTGGCATCCTTTCTGGGGAGGAGAGACCCCACAGGTTCCTCTAGCTAGTGAGTGACCCCGTGACCTTCCTCAGTCCCTGGCCAGCTGTACGAGGTCAAGCTTGTGGCATTCAACAAACACGAGGATGGATATGCAGCAGTGTGGAAGGGCAAGACGGAGAAGGCTCCCACACCAGGTGAGAGGGGCTCGGGCCAGGGGTCTGTGTACCTGTCTCTTTCCTCTGGGCCAGCCTTGGTGGCCAGGCTGTCTGCTAACCTCACTCCCGCCCCCCCCAACAAACCCTAGACTCAGGGGTCCTCATTGAGATCCAGGCAGCCTCTGTCATAGAAGCTCCAGGGGAGGCAAATCCATAGAAATATAAAGTGGGTTTGTGGTTCCAGGGGCTGGAGGAAAGGTGAAATAGGGGTTCCTGGGTAACAACAAGATTTCTTTTCAGGGAGATAACAATTTTATGGAAAGAGATAGTGTGGGTGGTGGCACAACCTTATGAATGTACTAAAAACCACTGTGTTGTACATTTTTAAACTGAATTTTAATGTGACCTATCTCAAAAATAAAACAGAAAACAACACTTTTCTGTATACGTTACAAGATTAGCTAACAATCCTCATAACAATACTGTGAGGTAGGTAGTTTTCTAAGCTCCACTGACAGAAGTGGGAATGGAGACATGGAGAGTTTACATAAGTTAACTTCCCAAGGTCACAGCTAGTCAGTGGCAAGCTGGAGTTCGAACCAGGGCAACCTGGCTCTAGAATACGTTCTCTGAATTGCCATTATTTGCTGCCTCTCTCTTTCACAATTTGCAATATACATACACATATACATGACCCTGACCAAAAAAAAAAAAAATCACTTAAATTCTCAGGAGCCTGTTTCCTCATCTGTGAAATGGGTAGGAATGATGTTACCCAATTCACAGGATCAAAGGAGAAAGGGTAGAAGAAAATCACGTTAAACTGGGACTGTGAAGCACCACACATTTTTAGGATTACTGTTCTTCTTCCTTCCCCCACATTCTAATTTTCACCTTCCAGACCTGCCCATCCAGAGGGGGCCACCCTTACCCCCCGCTCATGTCCAGGCGGAATCCAACAGCTCCACATCCATTTGGCTTCGGTGGAAAAAGCCAGACTTCACCACAGTCAAGATTGTCAACTACACTGTACGCTTCAGCCCCTGGGGGCTCAGGAATGCCTCCCTGGTCACCTATTACACCAGGTGGGAAAGAGGAGCTAAGCCTGGGAAGCGGGGAGGGAGGGAGGCAGCAGCTGAGGAGGAGAAGGAGGACCCAGGGGGTTCAGAAGCCTTTCAGGCCTCCCCTGTTACACTGAGGGAACACGGGGAGTCTGGTGGCGGAAAAGGAGAGTCCCTGCGATCCCGGCCTTTTCAACAGAGCCTTGTACTGAACTCTTGGGAACATGAGGGAGACAGACCTATTTCTTCAGTCTCAGAGGCTCCCAATAGGATGACGAGGAGACAGCCCAGCCGCTGTCCTGAGAGGGCCCCAGTCAGATGGGGGGCCAGAGCCCTGCTCTTAGGGGCTGCTGGTTTGGCAAAGGAAACTGCCTAAAAAGCAATAGATGCGTACATTTGCAGCTAAAGCGGTGGTCAGCAAACTGCGGCTCTCGAGCCACATGCAGCTCTTTGGCTCCTTGGGTCGGCTCTTCCACAAAATACCAAGGCCTGGGCGAGACTATTTTGAAGAAGTGGTGTTAGAAGTTTAAGTTTAAAAATTTGGCTCTCGAAAGAAATTTCAGTTGTTGTACTGTTGATACTTGGCTCTGTTGGCTAGTGAGTTTGCCGACCACTGGGCTAAAGTAAAATTACACCAATGAAAAGATGCATCACAGATGGGTCCTTGGGTGAAGTATGACCCGGGTTAATCCGGGAAGGTTTCCTGGAGGAGGGGCCTGGCTTGGACATTGGACAGGGAGCCTGATACCCTGGGAGCAGCGTCCATGCAGACCTCTCTGTGGGTTCTCTGGCTCGTGTTAGTGGCCCACTCCCAGGGTAGAGCCTGGGCTGGGGTTGGGGGTAGGGGAGTAGATTTGGAGGAGCTGTCCTGCTGGGAGGGTGTGCCCGAGATCACCAGTCACATGTCTCGCCTTGGCAGCTCTGGAGAAGACATCCTCATTGGCGGGCTGAAGCCATTCACCAAATATGAGTTTGCGGTACAGTCCCATGGCGTGGACATGGATGGGCCTTTCGGCTCCGTGGTAGAGCGCTCCACCCTGCCAGATCGTGAGTGACCCCTCTGCCCTGTTACCACTAATCCACTTTTATCCAACTCCTTGCCCAGAAGCCCCCTTTTCCGAATTATTCCTCAGAACCCCATAAGGATGTGTCATTTGCTGGCATTCACACAGGCCAGTCCTGTGCTGGCCTTACCCACTTATCCCTAAAAGTAATAACATAGGCTTTAGAGGAGTGGCTTCTTTTAAGACTCTGTGCCAAGACCCACTGAGCTGGTGAAGAGGGGCCGGAGAAAAGAGGAGGCAGGTGTCCTGGATTCTGCATATGGGTCCCATCCTGCCTCTGACGCACAGGGAGAATTGGGCAGGTTCCTTCCCCACCAGGGCCTCTTGTGTCCTCATTTGTAAAAAGAGAGGGTGGGTCTGGCTGGCGCGGCTCAATGCTTGAGCATCAACCTGTGAAGCAGGAGGTTGCCGTTCAATTCCCAGTAAGGGCACATGCCCGGTTGCAGGCTTGATCCCCAGTAGAGGGCATGTGGGAGGCAGCCGATCAATGATTTTCTCTCATCATGGATGAGAGAAACTCTCCCTTACTCTCTGAAATCAATAAAAATATATTTTAAAAAGAGAGAGATAGAGAGAGAGAAGGTGGGACCATTCACTCTGCAAGTCTGTGACTCTTGAACTCTCTGGAAATGGCATTTGAAGACAAAAGGACTTTTGTTCTCACAGCGGGAGGCTCTTCTGTTCTGTGGGCCCTAAGACTGTTCACCTTCCCATCCACAGAAGCCCTTTGTCCCGGACCTGAAATAGGAAGATGTGTGTGGGGTGGGGTGTGAAGGCCCTCGGGTCTCATGAATGTCCTTTTTAAAAAACTGCTTGCAAATTGTTTCTTACCCCCCTATAACCTCAGTTATTATGGTCTTAAATTTCGTACAGAATTTAGGGAGACCCAATGGTTTTTTTTTTTTTTTTTTTAGATATGTTTTTATTTATCTCAGAGAGAGAAAGGTAGAGGGAGAGAGAGAAACATTTCTGAGAGAGAAACATCAACATGATCGATTGGGCTGTCCTGCATGCCCCCTGCTGGGGATTGGGCCTGAAACCCGGGCATGTGCCCTGACAATACAGTGACCTGGTGCATGGGTCGATGCTCAACCACTGAGCCACACTGGCCAGGCCCAGTGTTTCCTTGAAGCTGACTTTATGACGTTGGATCCCCAGCACCAATGACCAGGCTATAGAGGGGGTTGCTTTCGCCTTCTTCAGGTGGGAACACTGGAGCCTGAGAAGTGGAGAGTCACCTAGGGTCAAAGAGGTGGCCCTGTTACACCTTAGCATCCTGGGTTCCCATCCTACCCTCTGTCAGGCTTTGAAGACCTGAACTCCCAAATCTCTGTCCTTCTCAACTCGCCAGTTGTCCTGTGTCCCTCCTCCTCATCCTCTTCATTCACCTCCACCTCCCAGGATCAGCTTCATCTCTAAAAACAAAATAAACACAAAGTCTGCCAAGGTTGTACTTCTCACATTGGGGTGCCCATCACTCTGTAGGACCTGGGGGCATGGACCCAGGCTACACCGAGCATCAGCCAATTTTACTTAAAGATTTGGAGGGGCCAGGGGAGTTAGGAACTTTAAATGATAATTTTAGACACTATTTTTATATTAAATTTTGCTATGGAATAGAGTGCAAATTTAGTGTGACAGTTTAAAGTAAAATGTAAGTCTTCCAGAAATGTTTGAGCTCCGCCCCCAGGTCCCTAGAACACCAGACAGTCTCCTCGACCTTGGAAATATCTGGGTGCAGAGGTTTAGGGAGCTCTGCTCCAAGGAGTGGAGAAGAGTTTCAGGGAGGGGAGGCATGGTGATAAAGCCCCTTCCCAAATGTTTTCCAGAAATTCCCCCGTTAGAGCCCAGACCTCATTTTGCTTTGTGGTTTGTGGTTTGTTCCAGTGAAGGAGGAAGAAGAAAGGCCATGACCTCCCGCCCTGTCTCACCACTGCCCCAGAGCTGGGGCTCCCAGTGATCCCGCCTCTACCCTTCTCCTCCTCTGCACCCCAGGACCCTCGACGCCCCCATCGGACCTGCGCCTGAGCTCCCTGACGCCGTCCACTGTCCTGCTGCACTGGTGCCCCCCCACGGAGCCCAATGGGGAGATCGTGGAGTATCTGATCCTGTACAGCAACAACCACACCCAGCCCGAGCACCAGTGGACCCTGCTCACCACGGAGGGTGAGGGCTCCCGCCCAGGGGTATTGGAGCAAGAACTTCCCCACCCGACTCCCCCTTCCCCGCCTCTCCAGAGGCTGGATTAGTAAGTAGTGAGAGTGCCACTGGGCCCGAGGGGTTCTAAAAGGAATGGGCAGAAGACACTGCCTGAGTGGGAGGAGCAGACTTTCTCAGTCCAGCTTCCAGCCTACCCTGCATCCACCCCCACTCAACCCAGAGCCTGCTCTCCCTGCTTCCCCCGCCTCCCAGGAAACATCTTCAGTGCGGAGGTACGCGGCCTTGAGAGCGACACGAGGTACTTCTTCAAGATGGGGGCCCGCACGGAGGTGGGGCCTGGGCCCTTCTCCGGCCTGCAGGATGTGATCACCCTCCAGGAGAAACTCGCAGGTAAGAGGGCAGAAAGCTCCATCCTGGGGCAGCCGAGGTCTCCAGGGACCCCTGGGGCTGACTTGTAACCCTAAAGTCATCTCTTCCAAGGCCCTGCCTCCAAACAGCTGCCCTCCTAGTTTGGTGCAGAGAGGACAGATGTGAAGGAGCAATTGGTGTGGTTTAGTTCAGTGGTGATTCGGTTAGAGGTCAGATTTGGGGGAGATTGCTTGGATTAGAGGGCTGGCTTGGAGAGGTAATGAGCTTCAGTGGGGTGTTGGGGGATAGTAGGACTGGTTATGTAATTTGCAAATTTGTAGGCCCGATGTGAAATGAAAATGACGGTGTTTTTTTTTTAATTTATTTTAAAAGTAGGAAGAATTTCAGGATGGTGACAGCTCAGCGTTAAACCAAGCACAGAGCCCTTCTAAGCATGGGCCATGCCTCTGCACTTACTGCACCCCCCGAAAGCAGCCCTGGGCGTCAGGCAGGCAGGTTGATGGAGAGGGACCACAGCTTTCAGATGTCCAGTGGGGAGGACCATGGGAGAGAGGTCACTGAGGTCTCTGTGAGGCTGTGGCCCCTCCTGTCCTTACCAAAGAAGATTTTGTTCAAGCCAGTGGTCCCCTGAGGAAACCAATGGTAGAAGTCCTGACCTAGGAACCCTGGGCCTTCTCCTGGTGACCTGTCCTGTCCCCCCTCTCTCCCCCAAACAGGCTCCTTGGACGTGCACTCAGTCACGGGCATCATCGTGGGTGTCTGCCTGGGCCTCCTCTGCCTGCTGGCCTGCATGTGTGCTGGCTTGCGCCGTGGCCCCCACAGGTGGGCGAAGGAGCCAGTCTGACCGTGGAGAGCAGAGATTTCCAGAAGGGCTGCAGAGATGAAAGAGCAGGGGCAGTGGCCATGCCTTGCCCTGGGCATCCCCAGAATCCCCATTAAAGTTGGGTCTCTGGAATGATGGGATTAGGGGTGATGTTCTCATGAGAGTTGGGGGTGGCTTTAGGGGAGCCCCCTCAACAAGGGCATGCCTAGGCAGAGCTGTCTGTCTCCCATTTCCTCGGTAGCTGCCAGCATCCTGGAAGGAGGGAATCCAAATCTCCAGATGCCTGGAGCCAAGGGAGGAAGGGGCCCATTGGCAGCGTCACAGCTGTGTTGAACAGTTTATTACACGTTGCACAGACAGGAAACCAAGTCCTAGAGATGGACAGGAACCCGCCCAGGGACATAAGCAGTCCCGCCCCCACCTCTCACTCTCTGACCACTGTGCCCATCTTCCCTTCCAGGGAAGCCCTCCCAGGCCTGTCCTCCACGGCCACGGCTGCGAACCCCGCGCTGTACTCCCGAGCCCGCCTTGGACCCCCCAACCCTCCAGCTACCCATGAACTGGAGTCCCTTGTGCACCCCCGTCCCCAGGACTGGGCCCCACCACCCTCAGACATCGAGGACCGGGCTGAAGTGCACAGCCTTATGGGTGGCGGAGTTTCCGACTGCCGGGGTCACTCCAAGAGAAAGGTGAGCCTGGAGCCTAGGCAGGTTAGTCCCATACTGGGGCGCACTCCCAAATAGGTCACCAGGGGGCGCAAGAGCACAACGGGTAACCCGATGGGAGAACCTACCCTTCCTCTGGGCACTGTCTGTCCCGCCATGAAAAGATTGGCAGGCTGGGAGGCAGATGGGCCGCAGCAGAATAGGTCAGCCTGCTCTCATGGAAGGAGGGGAGGACCCCCGATGGGCTGTTTGCAGGTGACTCAGGGTTTCCAGAACCCCCAGACTCCTCCTCCTAGGAGCTAGGGAAACCTCTAAGATCCAGCCTCTCCAATATGGGGAAAAGAGGATGATCAGCTTGGCTGTAGCCAAGTGGAACGGGGACCTGGATAAAGTGGGCCATGGGGGGCAGGCTTCCTCGGGCTGGCAGTGGGGGTTCATCCCACCTTCTCTGACCAGCCTGCTCAAAGCCCTTAGTCTTTCCTCTCCTCTTCCCTGTCTCTCTGCTGAAGGAGACCCTGCCTGGCTGGGAAACCTCCAGGCTTTGCCAAAACAATGGCAGTGGGCTTTTCTGCAGGAGGACTTCTTCCTTAGTTCCCTCCGGACTCAGCTATTCTGCGCTCCTCCCTGCAGCCTGGGCAAGGGAGAAGATGGGTGTCAGAGACCATGGTGGGGCTCCTTCCACTTCCCTCTCCCAGCTAGTGCTCCGGCTTCTCTCCCCATGCAGATCTCCTGGGCTCAGCCAGGTGGACCGAGCTGGGCTGGTTCCTGGGCAGGCTGTGAGTTGCCCCAGGCAGGCCCTGTGCCTTATCTGACCCGGGCCCTGCTGCCCCCTGCTGGAACTGGGCAGACGCTGTTTCTGCAAGCTCTGGTGTATGATGCCATAAAGGTCAGTTCCCAGGGAGGGAGGGAGTGGGAAGGAGAGAAGGGTCCCCATGCTTGTGAAGAGCAAGTAGTGAGCTCTCTGGAGACCCCTGATGATAATGTCCCCGGAGATAGTAGTGTAGCCAGGAGACCATGGAGCCTCTATAGGTGGGTGGGTAGAGGCCGCTACTTTGCAGGAGTCTGTGTTTCACCTGAGTTGGGGACAATTCCTCCTTTGCATAGACCTAAGCAGGCCTCAGCAGAGTCACCATGGGCCCGAGTGCCTTCTGCCCCTCCTTCTAGTCACTGACACCTGACTGATCCCGTACTGCTGGAACTCCTGGGCGAGGGCGAACGGCAGTATTCTGTTTTTCTGTGCCTTCCCCTGGGTCACCATCTCTTGTAGTCAGCATGATTCCTTTACCAACTCCCATGTGCTATAAACTCTGGGTCTCTGGGGAATGGGGTGTCCGTCAGTCTCCACCCCAAATATGTTGGTCATTCTTCTCATGACCACTCCCAGCGATGGTTACCTGTCTTTGTGGTCTCTGCTCTGCCCAGGGCAATGGAAGGAAGAAGCCACCCCCAGTCTGCAGGAACCAGGTGGAGGCTGATGTTATTGTTCACTCTGACTTCAGTGCCTCCAAAGGGAACCCTGACCTCCACCTCCAGGACCTGGAACCGGAGGATTTCCTGCCTTCGGAGGCTCCTGACCTCACTTCGGGTGTTGTGGATTTAGGGCAAGGGGGAGACTGGCTGGACAGGGAGCTGGGAGGCTGTGAACAGGTGACCACTGGGCCAGACAGACTCACCAGCCTGCCAGAAGCACCTTCTTGCCCCTACCTGGACCTCCAGCCCAGTGAGGCTCTGGAGGAGGCCCCTGGGAACAGCTGCCAGTCAAAGGCCCCCTGCCCTCTAGGAGCCAGCCCAGGCTTGTCCAGGGCCTCTGTCTCCTCCTCTGCTTAGCTCCCCTAGAGGTGCAGTTTGGAACAGGCTGTCACGGATCATGGGTACCTGCGTACCTGCGGAGACTGAACATCACCAAGCCATTTGGAGCCTCCGAGGGTGCTTTGGCTAGAGGGAGAGGAAGAAATGGCTTATTCACTCCCCCCAGACTCTGTGACACGTGTGGCATGTGAGAGACATGTGAGGCATGGCTATAGGTGAGGCGCGTGTGTGTGCTGGTTGGTGCGCTGGGAAACCTTGGTCCAGGCAGTGGTTACCACAGCCTAATTGGCCCTCCAGGTCGGGACTGTGCCCCAGAATGGTCAGTGCCCAGCCCTGTGGGGCTCCCGCCTCTGTCACCCAGCCTTTTATTACACTCTGAGAGTGTTTCCAATGCCCTGTCTGACAAGACAGCCCCAGCCCATTTTCCTGTCTGGCTGGGCTGAGTGCAAGTAGGCCCTGAATGCCTCATATTTTGGTTACATTGCTGCCTCCCATTGCCCAAACTGAGAGGGTGACTCTGGTCCCTCAGGGCAACTCTGCATTTAATTTTGTAATTTGGGAAGTGCCTGGTTTTGAACATCTGCTTTCTCTTGCTCTCCCCTCCTTCCTTTCCTTTCACTCCTCCAGTGGCCTCTCCCCAGCCAGCTTGCTCTCCCTTCGCTTCCTCCCTGCTAGTCTTCCCCTTCCTCTCTGCTGTTTCTAGCTCTCCTCTTTCTGCCTGCCCCTCCTGTCTCTCACACCCCTCATAGACTGTGTCAAGTGACCTCCCGCCTTCCTCCCCTTAACAACATGACTACCTCATGTCTGCTTCGAGGCCATAGCATGACTCCTGCCTCTTCCCTTTACCGGGTACCCTCCTGCCCCCTCTTCTTTCTGTGCCTCCGTCTGCCTCTGCCCCAGGCAGGCTGCACACCCCCAGTGTAGGTCTGGAGAAGACCTTCCAGCTTCCCTTGTATTTTTCCCCCTGGGATTGAGATGGGAGGGTCATCCTTGGAAGTGATGAATTCAAGTCACACAAGGGGACTTTTGAAATGGGGAAACAGAAACGTAACCCAGGGGCTCAGGATAAAATTCCTCCCTCCCTTCTATGCAGGAGGCAGGCTTGCTGGATGGAGGGGGGTTGGGACATTCCTTCCCAGCTAAAGCTAAAGGGGGAGGGGAACGGGAATTGGGGGCTCCACTCTGAGCACCTTGAATATGAGCTGATGGGGTAGGAGTGAGAGAAATCTCATTCTGCTGGGTGCAGGAAGGGAGGTCTTTGCACAGGACAAGGGCAATTGGCTCATTTTGTTTTGTTTTGAATTCAATCCTGAAGTCATTTTCTCTTGACCTGCCACACAAGGACAAGCTTGGCTTCTATTTCCTGTGTAGAGAAAAACAATGCAATTTATTTGATTTTTGCACCTCAGCCTCTCATAGGAGTATGAAATGTAGGGTCTTTTCTCCCTGAGTGCATCTTTTTTAACTGATTGGCACATCAAGGGTTAACTGTGGCTTCTGGGCTAAATTAGAAATAACCAGTCTATCTCCTCCACCACCCCCCCTTTTTTTAATGGTAAAATGTCTCTCAGCAGAGTTGCAGCTTCCTCAGACCCTTTCAGCATCTGTGTTATTACACTCGGGTGTCACTCACGTTTGACATCGCACCTACATTTCCTTCCCTTCCCCCTCCTTCAGCCAGCTTATGATAACACTAAAGATTATTAATGTTGGTTTTGTATCTTGTTAAGGACAGAATTGTCACTTGTACTATTTCTGTAGCATTCAGCGTTGCTGTGGCTAACACCACTCTATATGTTTCATCATTGCTCTGAAGGTCAAAAGCCTCATTTTATTTTGCTGGTTTGATTTTTTTTTTTTTTCTAAAGGAAAAAAAAAAACTGCCCTGAATTAAATGGCTGTTTTAACAGTAGGCTCTTAGCATTACACTACATAGTCATTTTTCATGTTCTTGTTTAACAGGCACTGAGGTTCTGGTTTAAATTAAATAGCTGCAAATGAGACAATTTATAACCCATTAGGTTGGGTGGAAAATTGTTTCTCAAAAGCAAATAAGTAATAAATCTGGTATCTGCCTATAACTCACAGTTGATAAGAAAGTGGCCATTACTCACTAGTATTATATATGATTTTGGACTCTGGGTAATTTGGAAGTGTTAGGTTTGTGTCTTTGTAGTAGTATTTTTATTAGAAAAGAGTCTATTGGCCTTTTACAGGGTATTAATCCCTTTGTCACCTACCATTGATGCCTTACATTTTTTAGTCTCATTTTAAAACCTCCTCTTTTTTTGATGCATGACAAGTGTAATCATACCTGCGCATTTATTTGTTTGTATTTAGTTTATGCTATGTTATTTAATTATTTTTCCAGCATCTTTTTCCTCTTTACAAATAGGACACTTTTTTAGCGTTAAGCCAAGGCATTGATCATGTACTGTCCTTATAATGAATTAATAAACTATTTTCCAAAAGTGTGGGATTCTCTGTTGGAACCAATGTCTAGAATTTCCTCAGCCTTTCTGCACAGAGAATGCATTTCTTACCAGATGGGAAGTGTTGGTTTTTGAGGGCAGAGAGCAGGTGGTCATGAGAAAGAACTGAACCATCTTCCTCCCTCAGCAGGCACTTAGGAAAAAGACTTAAACTTAGGAAAGATATGTTCATTGATGGCATTCTTTTAGGCTCTCTGGGGATCCTGGGGATCCTGTTCCTTCTGGACACTTCTCTCTCTCTCTCTCTCTCTCTCTCTCTCTCTCTCTCTCTCCCTCTTTCTCTCTCTCTCTCTACTTTCTTGGGTGGAAGAGAAGAGTGAACAAACAACTCCAGAGATTTGGGGCTCCACAATTGTTCTTTGATTAACTCTGGTCTCCAAAATTGCTCAGAGCTTCACATGTGCATACTGATCTTCACAAATACCTTTGTGTCCATTAACTCCAATATGGGCACACAATCACACACAAAACTTCTCACTCACACCCCACACTCATCTCAGCATCATGGTTGGCAGCTTCTCTGCTAAGATCTTTACAGAGCCTGGAACATGCATACCTTTCTTTCTTTGAATTTTTATTTATAGATTTGAGAGAGAGAGATGGAAACATCAATTTGTTGTTCCACTTATTTATGCTTTCATTGGTTGATTTTTGCATGTGCCCTGGCCAGGGATCAAACCTGAAACCTTGGTATATTGGGATGACACTCCAACCTACTACTGAGCTACCTGCCCAGGGCCACGTGCATGCTTTCCTAATGGAGGGAACCAAAAGCCAGAGGCTACCCCACCCAGGACCACCCCCAAAGTGGCTGGTGGGCCAGACCCAAGTTAAATGACAGATCATATGGAGAGATACTACACATTTTACATGTGGCAGAAAAGCCATTATTTGCATATCACTCTTACACCAGGGTTGTGATAAAGAAGAATTAAACACTTGTCAAAATGAATTTAAAATGACAGCAGCTCAGGACACCAATTTGACCCTTCTGAGTTCAGGACAAGCCAAGAAGGGTTTGTTGAGAATTCAAAGCCCTGTAGGAGGGAATGCCAGGATTTTGGGCCCAAGGTCACCCCCCCTCCCCCTTCCCTCCCTTTCCTATGGCCAATAGAAGCCCACCATTCCTGCTCTTCCCTTACTAAAATCAGTTGGGGCTTTGGTGTGCTGCTGTCCTATGACCCTGGATTTCTCCATTGCCTCCCACTGTTCACCTGCCTCAAGTGCTTGCCTCTCAGACTCATCTTCAAATTGCTGCTACAGAGTTAGGAGTACCTGGGCTGTGCACACCCCATCATGAATAAGCGTGTCAGGTTTCCGGAGGCCTGCACTTCTTTACTCATCTGCACCAAGGTTTTATAGATGAGTAACATTCCTGAACCCAAGATTCCAGAGTTGGTATCAAAAGAGAGACATGGTTATTCCTCTGCCATCTCAGTCCAACGCCAGGAGCAAATAGCTGAGTGAGGCAGAGACTACTCCCTTTAAATCTGCTCCTAGAACTAAGTAGTTGCGCAATAATTTTATATGTTTTTTGTTTGTTTATTTTTTTACTGATTTTAGAGAGGGTGGGGGATAACTAGAAACATCAATGAGAGGCTGCCTTCTGCACGCCTCTTACTGGGGATTGAGCCTGAAATCTGGGCAGGCACCCCAAGCGGCCACCCAGTCACACCAGCCAGGCAGTGCTCAGTTGGACTAGCCCATTGGTCTGCAATCTCATTGGTCAACAGAGCCAAATGTCAACAACACAACATTGAAATTTCTTTTGAGAGCCACATCTTTAAAACTTAAACTATATAAGTAGGTACATTGCTACTAACTTAACTAGGGCACTCCTTCAATCGCACCGGCCCGCCTGCACGTGGTATTTTGTGGAAGAGCCACACTCAAGGGGCCAAAGAGCACGTGGCTCCCGAGCCGCGGTTTGCCGACCCCTGGACTAGCCCATCATGCTGGACTCAGCAGATCATACAATAGTGAGTGGTGAAGATGCAAGACTTCCGAGGGCTGGTATGTCCATGGAACAACTCCTGGAGGCGCCTCCTTTCTGTATCATCTTCACACGGGACCAGTGTTTTCTCCCTATTTGTTCTCTGATGCGAACCCCCGAGTGTGCTCTGGGCTCTGGAAATGTTACTGGGGATTTTGACTTGCAGCTTGCTTTCCCAGGTCAGGACCTGCGTGGTGAGGCCTCCAGGGGTGAGTAGGCGAGATGGTCACCTTTATCTTTCAGGTGAGCTCAGAGGGTGACGAGGGCTCGGCGGCCATACAGCTCGCGGGGCTGCGGTGGAAACCGGGCACCGGGTGACTTGAGGTGCTCATTGTCCCGCTGGGTGGCCTCCCCCCACCCTGGAGGAGGCTCGCACCCCTCTTATCTCCGTCCACCCTAGCGGGGGCCGGGTGGGGGGGGGGGGCTCCCGCTTCAGTCTGGAGAGGCCAATCTAGCCGCTCCGCGTCCTCGCCTTTGGGTGGAAGTGCCAGAAACCCGTGCCACACGGAACCTCTGACAACTTTGTGCCGTTCCGAGGGAATTATCTCGAAAATACAGACTCGGGCCACGGTGGAGGAGGGCGCAGACGCACGAGGTGGTCAGAGCGAACCCCGCATCCCGGCGTGTTTCTCCGCAGCGCGGACCCACTCCCCCGTCCGCCGGGTCTCCCATTTTCCGGCCCCCCAAGTCCGGGCTGGCCCAAGGGGAGGAGGTGGGGGGCGGGAGGTGCTGCGTGCGACGGCGCCGGCCGCTGCAGCCACAGTTCAAAGCTCAGGGGGCGCGTCCGCCGAGCCGCCCGGAATGTCCGGCCGCTTAAAGCGCTCGCCGGCTCTTTTGTTCCCTCGACCGGGCCTCCGGGGAGAGGGGACGGGGGAGGGGACCGGAGCGCGGGGAGGGGGCGGCCGTGGCGGGCGGAGGGAGGAGGGCGGGGCGCGCACCTCGGGCGAGGCTGACAGATCGCCGGGGTAGGTGCAAGATGGCGCAAGCGGCGCTCCCCCGGCGCCCCCGGCGCCCCTAGGCCGGCATGTGGCCCCGGCCCCCCGCCGCCCGGGCTCGGCCCCGGCCGGTGCTCCGGCCCCGGCCCCGGCGCCGGCCCCGCGGGACGCTGTGAGCCGCCCGAGGCCCCGGAGCCGCGCGTCGCCGAGTCGAGCGGACCCAGAGCCCCATGGCTGCCCCGCGCGCCGCGCCCCCGC